>OY740770.1:118291410-118481581 GCA_963513935.1 Aphrophora alni
AATAAATCTATATATATATATATATATATATATATATATATATATATATATATATATATATGACTAATATCATTCTTCTTTTTCAGATGTCAATAGTGAATGTAGGTCTATAGTGTACAATGCATCGTGAAACAAGATTTATATGTGTTTTTTTTTTTTGAGGTGACAATAACAAACGATAGAGTTTCAACCCAATATACAATATACTATTGGCAATTACCTTTAAATCAAAATTCTTACATTTCTATTACTACAAAACACATATACTGGATTAAGTTTTGTATGTTCACTACTTATTATCTTTTTATTTATTTCTTACATGGAAGCGAATCTTAGACAATATCTATATAATTTATAGATATTATACTACTTTTCAACATGTTATATAGGTTTACACGCTATTTTCGATATGCCATCTTGAATATGGATTACAAAAATGTTAATACAAAGTAGTTTTATGTTGTTTTGGCGTGCATCATACAATGTATAATACAAAACTAACCAGTGATTTTATTTCGTGGAATAAATCCATACCTCTTCCATAATATTTTCGTTTTACAATTACGTCATACTTCTCTTTTTTTAAAGTAATTACACGTTATATGACACACGTTTGCTTTTAAAGTGTCATTTAATATCAACATTCAAATGTGAAAGTTTTCTCTTTATTTAACATTAAAGATGTGTCATTTCCTTCTTTTTTGTAAAAAAACAATACAACCTAATCTAACCTACCATTTATTCACACAAAAATTATAAATTAATATATTATAAAATCATAAATTTACGTATTTTTGTTATGCCAGAAATTTCGATAGATAAAAAAAATGAAAATGTCTCCAAGCCAAAATATGCTCACATACAAAATTTCATTGAAATAAGTTGTGGGTTTGGATTTTAGAGCACTCCATATAGCCTACACATTGTCCTAGATGATAGACAAACATCATTACAAAAACTAATTTTTTGGTCTCAGGGGACCCCAAATCGGATATATCCGAAGACTCTATACTACGGATATGTGAGAAAGTAAAAATGTTTAAATAATTAAAAAACAAATTTAAAAATGAATACTTTAATTAAATTAACCCTCAGGGGCTTACACTGAGTACAGGCTTGACTATCCCAAGGGATTTAGCTGCATCTTCGCTTTATTTTTTTATATTCTTTTGTTAGATCCTTCTCTTTCATCTTTCAGGTATCTCTTGACCAACTCTTGTTCTTTTCCGACCCCGACGCTATTTATTTCATGTCTTAGACTATATATTTTTTAAGGTGATAAAAACTGAGAAGTTTAAGTTTTTAAACAACATTGCTTTAACATGTTTCAAACCAATCAACGTGTTTGTATAAATTAAAATATTTCCTTGTTATAGCATAGGGATTGGAAGCTGTTCCTTATATAATGGTATATTGTGTAAGTAGGTAGAACAAGTTCTTAACGTGTATCGGTGCTACTGGCATACAGTACATACTTGTAGCTACCTCCTTCTGCAATATAACTCATATCCTACCTCCGGCTACAACAGTTACTCGCGCCAACGTGACTCTAGTCGAAAAATTACTATCTCATTAATTATATAAAATGTCGAATTCGGAGGTTTAAAAACCATGTATATTATTTTAAAAATGTCATACAAGCTGATCCCCTAAATGTAATGCCCGATATTTGTGGGATAGGTAGATCAAGGGGTCTTACCCAATAGGGTAAGTTTGTTTAAAACAATAGTTAAACAGGTTTTCTGAATCTTGTATATCATTACTTTATTGATAACCGTTAGGACCTTCTGGCCTCGTAGACGGTGTCTTCCTATTTGCGGTAAGTCCTGTTTGCGGTCAGTCATATTTGTGGTTAAGTGTAGTTTTATGAGGGGGCGATTAAGGTCCTGGGGGTGGAAGGGTTTCCAGTTTGCGGTCACTTCTTGAGATGTAGTTAATTTCTTCCCGTCCTTTGCATACCAAGCCGCTAAATACATAACAGAATGATTTGACTCTAATCACAAATCATGTCTAGTTATATAGGTTAGGTTAGGTTGGGTTAGGTTAGGTTATATATATGACCGCAAATTGGAAAAATATAATTATTGTAGCCCAAGATATTTTTGGGGTGACCGCAAACTGGACGATTTTACCCTCGACCGCTAATAGGACTGACCGCAAATAGGACACAACCTCGTAGACGTGTGTATAATGTCTCCATTGCTTCGGCCTAAAAGTCGTGCATACTCGTGTTGGTATCGGTTCTACCTTATCGCATAATTTTGTGTGTGGAAATTACAATAACAGGGTCGAAATTACAATTTTAATACTGTAATAACTTCGCTATTTGTCGAATTGAAATCTGCAAATTTTCATCGTTAGGTTATAAGTTGTATATCACACGAGATATGGACAAAAAACTTGTTAAAATGGCCGCCATTTTGTCAATTTAAATTAAGCATAGGCTACTAATCCCTTATACCCAATTTGATATTCCTATTTTATTTTTGGCGGTAGCTATCCTGTAAGATCAGTCAAAAAACACAGGTCGACATTTTTTGTGATTACCAAACTTACTCTCTTCGTATAACTGGATAAGGGAAAACATCTTCAACGCAACTAAATTAAAATATAGTGTTTTCCACCAGTTAGGAAAAGTATCGAGAAACCATTTGTATGTGTATAAAGTGCTAAAATATTTGTATTATAGGATAAAAAGTGGAAACATGCGCTGACATGATTTTTTTAATTTTATTTTTTTATTTCATAGAAGATTAGAACATTAAATGGTAGAGTTTTTTTCTGGACAATCTTGACGATATATAATTCGAAAATAATCCAATTGCAGTAGTGTCGCTCTAAGCTGTACGAGTGAGTCGAACCTATCTTGTTTTTATTTTGAGGTACTGTAGTTTTATTTTAACTGTCCAACGGATAAATTCTAAGAACATAATTTATATGATCCTTACAATTAATAGTTTTTATTTTGTGAATGTAAACTCTAACATTTTGTGAACAGTATTCTTCGCTCTTTAATTAAATCGTTCTTTGAAACTCAATGACTACAGTTCTGTAACAAAATGGACTACTGTACACTGGAACAAAACACCAAAAAATAAAGGGTAAATGTTTTACGGATAGTTTACCCGTACAATGTGCAATAATTGGGAACGCAGCTGTAGTGAATAGTGAAGAACTAACTTGCATCCGTACTACTGGTGGGTCTCTGTGGCTGGTGACCTAATTAGTTGAAAGCGTAAACAATCTGACTACTGTTAAACTATATAATAATTAATATTAATGCATACAGTATGATTGAAACATGTGTGACCGATTCGATACGTACAACAAAACTTTAAACCCAGGATTTTTGAATTAAAACCAGTGGTATTACCAAATTTTTTCACCTGTCATTTTTCCAATATGGCGGTTAGTTATACATTTTCTTGTGGCGATTTTTAATAAAATACAGTATTTTAAGACTTATTTATTCTTGGGTGATATCTTTAACTGTTTAGAAGATATAAAAGCTCAAAGTTGTGATAATGCGAGTTTTAGACGTTTCCAGAGGTCCATTTTTCGTACCTAAAACAGTTGAAACGAATTTAAAATTAAAAAATGGATAGACTGTAATAATGTATACAGAATATTAAAAATTTGAAAAGCAACTTTTTTTTTTGACTCACGTGGTGGGACTAAAAAATGGCAACATTTTTGAGAAATTAATTTTTATTTTTTCTGGATAAAATTAATGTTGGCTATACACTTTATAAATATCAGGTAGTAAATTGAGACTCTTTATTTTTAATAAAACAACTGCTACAAAGAAGATTAAAATAATAAAAATTTTATTTGCTCCAAACTTATACATAAAATAAAAGTTTCAACGGCAACAATGATTTTTAGATGAGCCTTCTACAAAAACCGCAACTGGGTCAAATTTTATTAAACATTATACACTTTTTAAATAAATAAATTAAATTTCTCATAAACTAATTAATATTTTATAATGATTTTTCACTGGTAAATAGGGGCCATAAAAGGCTTACTTTATGAAAATTTCAAGTGCCTAGGTGCTTTTCTCAAGGAATGAAAAATATTTGAAAATTGGATCTTTTTTCAATTATTTAAAGAAATTAATAACATATTTAAACTTACCAAGCCTCAAATAACTGTTTTTGATCATTTTAATAGTGAACAAAATTTGAAATACCCATTATAAATAGTCTTTAAAATATCTCAAAAGAAACGGATTTTCCAAATATTTTCACATAAAACCGCTGTTTAAAAAAATGTTCCAGGTGTTAAAAAATGATCCCCTGAAAAGTCTCATATACTTTATCACTAAATATATAGATTTTTCCATATGGCATCTTGAAAGGAATTATATGTATTTTTACTAATTTTACTGGCCTAATTACTTAATAACACACAATTTGTCTTAATTCACAAGGTGGAATAATAAAGAGCTGATGTAATCCAGTGGATTGTTCTAGACAATTAGGCTACTAGGAAATTATGATTTTGGTTTTTTATCAATAACTCTGTTATTTCTCATCTCACAGAACAAATAAAAATAATATTAGTACTAAAACCTTTTAACCTAACTGTAGTGTACATTTCACCTGAATTTGACTGTGAAAAGTAAGAAAAATCATATCTGGAAATAAATCTAATTCGTCAATTTTAAACGTTTAACGGTCTGTAGCTCCTAAATGGTTGGAGATATCAAAAAATACCCAAGAATAAAAAATCCTTAAAATAAACGGTTTTATTAAAAATCAGTATAAAAAAATATGGGTTCCCATTAGAAAATAAGAAACATTACCTCATTTTTCAACTAAAAAAATCCTGTGGTTACTTTTTAAAGTTGCTTTGTAACTTTTATACTTATCGAATTAAACAGCGGTCACACATCCTGTATATACAATTTGATAACAAATGTCAAGTAACGAAACAGGATATTTCCCGTAGGGAAGTTTTCAAGTTTCACTTTAAAACGAGTGAATATGTTATTATATTATATTTAATACTTTAGCTGTGACACTATTATATTTAATACTTTAGCGGTGACACTATTATATTTAATACTTTAGCGGTGACACTATTATATTTAATACTTTAGCGGTGACACTATTATATTTAATACTTTAGCGGTGACACTATTATAATTATTACTTTGGCGGTGACACTATTATATTTAATACTTTGGCGGTGACACTATTATATTTAATACTTTGGCGGTGACACTATTATATTTAATACTTTGGCGGTGACACTATTATAGTTAATACTTTGGCGGTGACACTATTTAATACTTTGGCGGTGACACTATTATATTTAATACTTTGGCGGTGACACTATTATATTTAATACTTTAGCGGTGACACTATTATAATTAATACTTTAGCGGTGACACTATTATATTTAATACTTTGGCGGTGACACTATTATATTTAATACTTTGGCGGTGACACTATTATATTTAATACTTTAGCGGTGACACTATTATAATTAATACTTTGGCGGTGACACTATTATATTTAATACTTTAGCGGTGACACTATTATAATTAATACTTTAGCGGTGACACTATTATAATTAATACTTTGGCGGTGACACTATTATATTTAATACTTTGGCGGTGACACTATTATATTTAATACTTTAGCGGTGACATTATTATAATTAATACTTTGGCGGTGACACTATTATATTTAATACTTTAGAGGTGACACTATTATAATTAATACTTTAGCGGTGACACTATTATAATTAATACTTTAGCGGTGACACTATTATAATTAATACTTTGGCGGTGACACTATTATATTTAATACTTTGGCGGTGACACTATTATATTTAATACTTTGGCGGTGACACTATTATATTTAATACTTTATCGGTGACACTATTATATTTAATACTTTGGCGGTGACACTATTATATTTAATACTTTGGCGGTGACACTATTATATTTAATACTTTAGCGGTGACACTATTATATTTAATACTTTAGCGGTGACACTATTATAATTAATACTTTGGCGGTGACACTATTATATTTAATACTTTGGCGGTGACACTATTATATTTAATACTTTGGCGGTGACACTATAATATTTAATACATTGGCGGTGACACTATTATATTTAATACTTTGGCGGTGACACTATTATATTTAATACTTTGGCGGTGACACTATAATATTTAATACATTGGCGGTGACACTATTATATTTAATACTTTGGCGGTGACACTATTATATTTAATACTTTGGCGGTGACACTATTATATTTAATACTTTGGCGGTGACACTATTATATTTAATACTTTGGCGGTGACACTATTATATTTAATACTTTGGCGGTGACACTATAATATTTAATACATTGGCGGTGACACTATTATATTTAATACTTTGGCGGTGACACTATTATATTTAATACTTTGGCGGTGACACTATTATATTTAATACATTGGCGGTGACACTATTATATTTAATACTTTGGCGGTGACACTATTA
This sequence comes from Aphrophora alni, assembly GCA_963513935.1. NCBI lineage: Eukaryota > Metazoa > Arthropoda > Insecta > Hemiptera > Aphrophoridae > Aphrophora > Aphrophora alni. The sequence continues at coordinate 118,297,916 of OY740770.1, forward strand.
TATTTAATACTTTGGCGGTGACACTATAATATTTAATACATTGGCGGTGACACTATTATATTTAATACTTTGGCGGTGACACTATTATATTTAATACTTTGGCGGTGACACTATAATATTTAATACATTGGCGGTGACACTATTATATTATATATATATATATAATATAAACAATCCAGAGGTTTGAAACAAAATAAATCACTGTAGTTAATAAACTGTGAGTAAAAATTGCGCAAACTTTGTACCACTACCAAAAGCACTATGTAATTTTAGTAGTTACAGTAGTTGTCATTGAAAAAGTGATAAACCGTGGATGCAGTCTTTGAGAAAAATATTTATATTTGAGAGGTTGTGTCGTAATAAACTACCTTGGAGGAAGTTGTTCCTGATCATTTAATGTCAGCGGTCAATGTTCATTTATGTTTTTTTTTTTGCGAAGTATTCCTAAAGCAATATTGGTTTACTCTTGCTTTGCACATTATTAATTTTCACATTTCATTAAAATTTGAATGAAATCGGTACGGCAGATTTTGAGAAATTAAATATATTATGAGCCCCATTACAGATTTTTTTGGTTATTTACAGAAAACTCACGAACCGTCATTTTTAAAGAGATAAAAATAGACCTATTGGTTTTATTTGGGTCCTTAATGGCTATACATGAGTAAAATTTGATCAATATCTGTTGTGCTATTTTTGAAAAAAATCATAACTCTGTATTTTTAAATTTTAGATTAACGAACATGAAAAACGTCCTAAAGTATTCGCCCAAAAAGTTAATAAAAAATCGTCGACGCGTTTGGGATGTACATACAGACAACATTCCAAAAACAGCTTTTTACTGATATCGATATGTTGACCTCATAACTTTCAATATTTATTTCAAAGTAACTTATATATTGTATGGTATTCGACCTCCTACAACGTTTTCAACCGTATAATCATTTCGTCCATCCCAAAATCGAACGCACTCAAAATAATTCTAGGTTCCTGGACAATAATCCGAGTTTGAAAGGAAAAGTGGAAGTACAGTCAGTATCTTGTGTAAACGACTTTCACTGATACAGACTGTACCTACCTCACCTTCGCAAGTCGACCAAGGCCGGTCAATGTGTTGTGTTATGATAATCCTCAGGTCGTGTTTTGGTAGCTTCTAAACGGAATGTCCGAGTGGACACAATACCAGAATGAGTAGCGTCCTTTTTTTGTAAATGTTCGACTGGAGTGTAGAAATGATAATTAAAATATAATTTTCATTAGGAGAATCAAAAATAAAGTTTTTAAAATTATTACATTTTTGAAATGTTTAAATATTTAGATTTTTAGAATTTCAGTAACAAACAGCTGGAATGTTTCAACAATTATAGAGGATATTTATTTAGAGTTTTGCAGAAGAAAAGACTTGTTTTTGTATCAGTCTGAAAACAAATCCATAAAAATAAACGATGAAAAAACATTGCACAACTTTCTACCCTAAAACCAAAACTAATCGTTACCAAAAATGACATTTTGGTTGTTAATCAAAAAAGTCAAAATGAATCATGCGCGCCGTCTTTGAAAAAAAAGAAGGATATAAAATGTCTTCGTTTGTGTTAATTCGTTAGCGTAAAAATCTAGTTCAATGCCGGAGTTTGAGGTTGGTTTATTTTGGTACTTCTGAACCGTAATATACCATGTGTCCATAAAGTCCCCCCCTCTTATTTTTTTTATTAATGGAAATAGACAGATTTGCTTTGGGGAAAGTTTAGATAACCAAAGGAGGAGTTTTTTGAAGTATCAAAATTTTCAACACTTTCCCCCAAAATGGGGTAGTTTGGGGGTAAGTCAAGAATTTTAAATAGCAACCCCTATTGAGTGATACCTCATTTTAAAGGTATTTTAAAAATAAGAATAATGGCGCAAACTAGAGGTCTCTAAGTTCATCCTTCCCAACATAGCGACCAATCGAATACCCAAAGTCCCTCAACTTATTAAATTGTTACACTTTAAAAGTTTCTACAATTTTTCAGTTTTAGATTTTTAGAGATTTGACTTTTTGATCACACGAATAAAACTTGTTTATTTTAAATATTTCAAGTCCCTTTTTTCGAGTTGTCAGGAGTTTAATAAATTATCAATATAATTTTGACACTTTACTGGTTTTTATTGATTTAATTTGAAATACTAATGATTTAAATAAATAGTATATTTGTAACTAACACCTACCTCTCTGAAAATAAGAACGTGATATTAAATCATGACATAGGTTTTATCTCTGCAGTATCAATTTTATTTTCTTGACAAACAATCATTGTGTGTTTCTGGATATATCCCTTTTGATACCCATTTCCAGCTAATGGACTGATTATAATCAAATTTGTTGTTTGGCATGAGGGGATATTTTGACTCTAGAAATTTTTTCATAACTCAAAATTTTGCTGCCTTAAAAGAACAAAACACAATCTTACTATTTTCTCAATATCGTTTGTAAAATACCTAATTTCTCCCCCCCCCCATTTCCCATGGGTAGGCTACGGGGATTAACGTTCAACGATTAGATTATAGTTGACGATAAAAAAAGCGTGCACATTTTCATAGAGACTCCTTACATAGGTATACCAGACCTAATTTAAAGACCATTTAAAATAAACGGTTAAAAAACATTGCACAAACTTTCTCTCTCAACTTACTCTTCTCAAAAGAAAAGAAAACTAATCGTCAACAAAATATTTTTGCCAATTATTCCTATCCCGTAATATTATTTTGCACACCTTTTTTATTTTTCCCAATTATTCCTAACCTGTAATATTATTTTGCACACCTTTTTTATTTTTGCCAATTATTCCTATCCTGTAATATTATTTTGCACACGTTTTTTATTTTTGGCGATAATTCCTATCCCGTAATATTATTTTGCACACCTTTTTTATTTTTCCCAATTATTCCTAACCTGTAATATTATTTTGCACACCTTTTTTATTTTTGCCAATTATTCCTATCCTGTAATATTATTTTGCACACCTTTTGTATTTTTTGGCAATTATTCCTATCCCGTAATATTGTTTTGGACACTTTTTTTAATATTTTTGGCAATTATTCCTATCCTGTAATCTTATTTTGCACACCTTTTTTTATTTTTCCCAATTATTCCTATCCCGTGATATTGTTTTGGACACTTTTTTATTTATTTTTGGCAATTATTCCAATCCTGTAATCTTATTTTGCACACCTTTTATATTTTCCCCATTTATTCCTATCCCGTAATATTGTTTTGGACACTTTTTTATTTATTTTTGGCAATTATTCCTATCCCGTGATATTGTTTTGGACACTTTTTTATTTATTTTTGGCAATTATTCCAATCCTGTAATCTTATTTTGCACACCTTTTATATTTTCCCCATTTATTCCTATCCCGTAATATTGTTTTGGACACTTTTTTATTTATTTTTGGCAATTATTCCTATCCCGTAATATTGTTTTGGACACTTTTTTATTTATTTTTGGAAATTATTCCTATCCCGTAATATTGTTTTGGACACTTTTTTATTTAGTTTTGTCAATTATTCCTATCCCGTAATATTGTTTTGGACACTTTTTTATTTATTTTTGGCAATGATTCCTATCCCGTAATATTGTTTTGGACACTTTTTTATTTATTTTTGGCAATTATTCCTAACCTGTAATATTATTTTGCACGTGGGTTCCGTCATTAATTTCACATTTCACTAAAATTTGAACGAAATCAGTAGAGCCGATTATGAGAAACGATATTTTATAACAGCCCAATTGCCGTTTTTTTGTAAGATGTATTTGAGTTCTTGTAGCGTATACTAGAGCAAAATTTGATCAAATAGTTAGAGCTGATTTAAGAAAGTTGTAGTTTTGTGTTTTTTACAGCGATCCGGAAATTTGATCAAAAAGGCCAAAATATGGCCACTTACCAAATTTCTTTAAAATCGGTCCACAGGTGTTTGTGTTTTAAAGCACTTATTGCGCAGACGACAGACAGACACAATTCAAAAAAATCAGATTTTTGGTCTCGGAACCTCAAAACGGACATACCCGTAAAAAACTTGTCACTGATTTTTTGAATCGTCGTATTTACTCTCTCTGTACTGCTATAAGTGAAATGTAAAACAGCAAAATAAATGTATTACTTCTTTCCTCCTAGCATTCATAGGAGAAAGACGTATCTGAAGTTGATAGATCACGAAATGCTAGGAAACTAGATGTGTGCTACCGATCAAGTCTTCGTGTTTTCATTAATTAGGTAGAGGTGTGGGCTCTGCATTCACGTACTTTCTAAACTTTCTCGCCCATATCAAACGTAACTTGAACAATTTTTGTTACGTAAGAAGCAGTCCGTTAAGTGTAGATGGTAAATAGATCTCATAGTGTTTTTATTGTATAACTTTAGGTCTATTACATTTATTCTATTCTTTGACATAGTAGGTTGTTTACGTTTATGTATTCACAAAAGGACATATTAGGTAGTGAAATAACGTCTTATGTAACATGATTAGCATCCTTAGGGGTTCATTTTATCTCGAGGGTCCATAGCTGGATTTATACCTTGTTTCATGTAGTCGTGGGTTAGACCACTCTCTCTTATTTTTTCTATTAGATCTCTTCTGACCATCTCTTGTTCATTTCCGACCCAGACGCTATTCATGAGCTAGGAGTCTTTATTTTATGTTCTTTTCTTTTAATGCAATGATGACCGAGAAATTTTTAACCTTTCAGAACAAGAGAAAATTACATGATTTGTATTCTAATAACAGACGAGAGTTCTTCTTATAGGCGGTACATAATGTTTCTTACACACCCAAGTTATAGACTAGTGGTGATGTGGGGATGAAATACACTGCGACCTCTGAGATCTATTGTGTCCCATTGCTTCTTCTGAGACGGGGACTCCCGTCTATAGAAGCTTTTCCTGTCCCAACAGACAAGAGTTCCTCTTATAGGCGGTACATAATGTTTCTTACACACCCAAGTTATAGACTAGTGGTGATGTGGGGGTGAAATACACTGCGACCTCTGAGATCTATTGTGTCCCATTGCTTCTTCTGAGACGGGGACTCCCGTCTATAGAAGCTTTTCCAGTCCTAATTCATTCAAAAACTGCAGCACATGAAGATGATAAACGGTGGGTATCTCCTCTACAACAATCTGGCACCCTTCTAGACTTCTAGTCCATCTGTGCATTCGACTAATAGATGGTGTGGCGTTTCCTCCTTCTTTTGGCTAAGTCTGCAGGTCACGTTCTCAGTGGGTTCCAGAATCTGCCACATATCCCGCTAGATTCCCCTAGTGACGAGGGAGGATGTTCCTTTCGACATGTTTTTCAGGCCTTTCTGATTAGTCTTCCTCTCTTCGTTGAGTACTTCTTCTATCAACAGTACAATCTATCCTGAGTAGCTGTTTGACATTTCTCCACTACGTTTATTATCTCTGCGTTGTCGAGGAAATGTGACGAAGCGGACGATTCCCCGTGCTGATAGTCATATCGGAGGGGGTGCTCAATTTTTATCATCACGTTGAGTTGTAGGGAAATCTCGAACATGCTTATTAGTCTTTATTTCTCTCTTCATGGTTTCCCCAGAAGCTGCTAGGGAACGTATGATCCGGGTTGGGTAACTAGAACTCTGTTTGGTCCGTTTAAGGCTAAATGTTGTGAGACGTCACCAAGAATCCTGCAGACTCATAATAATATGCCAGGCTGTCATATTGGCGAGGGCAGGATGTTCTGTCTTCCATGTTTCTGATATCTCTCTGACCTGTCTTCTCTTCTTCGTTGGTTGCGATTCTTCCTGGATGTTTTGTTTCATCTTTCTCTATTATTTTTATTATCTTCGCGTTGTCGAGGAAATCTCGACAAAACTTAAAACTCTCTATACGGAAGGCATCACGGAAGGCATGCTCCATTTTATCAGCACGTGAGTTGTGGTGACATCCCGCACCGACTTCTTATTTTCCATTTCTCTCTCTCTCTCTCTCTCTCTCTCTCTCTCTCTCTCTCTCTCTCTCTCTCTCTCTCTCTCTCTCTCTCTCCTCTCACTCTCTCTCTCTCTCTCTCTCTCTCTCTCTCTCTCTCTCTCTCTCTCTCTCTCTCTCTCTCTCTCTCTCTCTCTCTCTCTCTCTCTCTCTCTCTCTCTCCATATTTTTCCTACGAGAAATTGAGGATTGTTCACCCGGATAGAGCCGCACCTGGTTGAGAAAGGCTAATAACTGTGAGACGTACCAAATATCCCACAGGCTCCGTATGCTACACTTTTCGCTCGGTGTCATTCTCTCCATCAGCAAGGGTAACTTTACAGTTTTAGGGTTAGGGTGAGAACAGAAAACTGTGGGATGAAGACATAGGATGTTGGAGTTAAGGTGAAAAAGAGACGGCAGAATAGAGAAGGAGTAGATACACCTGCATTGGAGTGAGATTTAGTGCACGTCATAGGAAAGATCTCAGCACAATATGAAGAGAAGGAACCTAAGGAGGATGGGTTGACAACCCCTTCGCCCAAAGGAAATCCATTTTTAATTTTAAGGAGGATACTAAAACTAAACTTTTTATTTTCTTAAAAACGTTTATTGTTACAATTTTGTTATAGTACTACAAAGCGTTAAGGGAACACAAATCGTAGCCCATTGGTTGTAATTTCCAATAAATCCCGGAGTTATCTGTTAAAAATTAAAAAATGAACCCTGGGCATGAAAAATGGTAAATATAAAATTACTTACAAACCGTTGCGGTTCCGAACGTTGATTTTAGTTGTAAATATTTACAGAAATTTGATTGAAATCTCGTAGACCGATTTGAAATTTCCGAAATTTTATGCCGACAACTTTCTTTGATTCCGCTTTTTAACTGAAAACTATTGAATTAGTATTTTGTAAAAAATGCGGGGATGAAGACAGGTTAGATTATAGTAAAATTTTATCAAAATTCTTATTGCTGATTTTGAGAAAAGCTGTATGTTTTTGTTAGATCTAGTGCATCTACCCTTAAATTTTGAGTTACCAACACAATTTTTAAAGCTCAAGTTATCCCAAAATATCACATACCAAATATCATTAACATTCATATCATTTCGTACTGCATCGCCTCTAATCTTTCTTCATTAACAACTTAATCATAACATGAAATAAATAGCCAAACGCTACATAATCACAATAATAACATGTCTTACTACCAACTGTCGACTACTAGCAGTAACCACATCGAGAATCGAAGTGGAAAATAATTGGTTTTCATATCATGCTCTCGCTCGACAAGACTTATTTATATCGATAGTATTATGTTAGTTAAGGACATCATAAAGGTTAGTTTAGCAATAAAAATAAACTATGAAATGACTCTGCAGGTACCAAACATAGTTTCTAAAGCTATCTTGTGTCTGTAATGGAATATAAAAGCTAGTGTAAATTGTCCAACATCAACACACTCAATTGTCTAATGCATTATGCATTCTTTAGGGATAAGCTCTGAATATTTTAGCTTAACGTGTTTTACTAGCGTGTGTGTCGTATTTCGTATTGTCTCTGTAGAGGTCTATATTGTGTTGGGAGCTATAACTTAGCTGACAGAACGAGAAGCTGTGTTGAATGTTAAACATGAAAACTGAGTTTGTAATGTTTTGTTTCATGAGCTGTAGAAATGTACTTTTATGAAATATTTAAAATACGATGTGGACAAAGTTGAGAATTTAAATGACACTAATCACCATCCACAAGTGTAGATGTTTTAAGATGAAGTGTTCGAAGACAGTTTTGATCCTGTATTGCTGGTGGAATTTCATGCATCGCTGTCATTTTCTCTGGTTATTTGTGTGCATTATCTTCTATTGCTGCATACAATTCATTGTTTGTCTCCTTAGAGGCTTACTTATAGTGCAATCCCGAGGTAATCTAACTGGAACTACAGCTTTCTTCTTGTTGATTTGGTTAGATCCCTCTCTTTCATCTTTCCTCTCAGACCTCTCTTGACCAACTATTCCCTTCCGATTCTGGTGCTATTACAGTAGTCATGCTCTTTTCTTAAGGCGAAAGTGACTGCGAGGTTCTACGCTGTTAAAAACATTGAAGTGAATACTATTGATTTTTCGCAGTAAAAACAATGACGTTCGAGGTGACCGGTAGATGTAATGCAGTTATTAACTGTCCCGTTACTTAAATGTGGTTTCATTACTGCAAATATTTTTCTAATTTACATCATATTAAAATTTCGTCATTCACACAATCCAATTCCTGGGGCAATATTATCTTCATTAAGGGCCGCCACACTAAAGTGGGATAGAACTTTTTTCATCGAAACACTGCAAGGTAGAATGGATTCCAGAATCTGCCACATATCCAGCCAGATTCTCCTAGTGACGAGGGCAGGATGTTCCTTTCTACATGATTTCAGGCCTTTCTGATTAGTCTTCCTCTTTTCGTTGAGTACTTCTCTTATCAACAGTACAATTTATCCTGAGTAGCTGTTTGACATTTGGCATTTTTGCAAATTTTCGCATTTTGGCATTCCTATTTCAGGACGCTTGTTGTTTTTGTGATATTTGGGTGAATTACATTGTGACCACAAGAGATCCTATTGTTCCCCCATCCTACTTCTACTCAACTGTGGGATTTCCGTTTGTAGAAGCTCCGGCATACCCTCTGTATTAATCTGGTACCATCCGAAACTTCTAGATCTGCGCCACATTCTAGTTAAAGATGGCGTGGAGCCTCTTGGTAGAATCTACAAAACCCATTATTTTTCGATCCTTATAAATTGTTCCATGAGTTTACAATGCCCCGATAGAAAGCTTGGGAATCTTCTCCTTTTATAATTTTCCAGGATTTTTTTATCTGTCTTTGCCCAGGTATTCTTTCCCATAGGCTTGCTATCTCCGCCTCTTCTTCTCTCTACAGTATCTCCTTGAAATACACATCTCCAATGCCACAAAATGATTTGGTCCTATGAGGGGTTGGTGGCCTCCATTTATTCCTGAGTAACCTACAAGAATGTCACTTTGTTATACCACGTACTTCTTGCAGAGCAAAGATTTCATTGAACATCGTTGGATACGTTCCAACAGCTCTGTTTTTCTTGTCAGACTGATGGACCACCGCGGTTTTCAGAAACACTTTTCATGCAGGTCTTGAACAGATCAATCTGCTGATGCGTATTTCAAACTTTACTACCTGTTACCTATCCCACCTGATAGGTTCTCTTCCTGAACAAATCTTTAACAATGTCAGATTTACAGGAACACATGCGGGCAATTGAGGCTTTACATTTTTGACAAATTGTTTCATCCATGTTAAGGTCTTATTTATAAGTAGCATGAAATAAGTTTTGTGATTTGTTAAAAAATGTAGTTTTTGGTACGATGTCTGTCTGAGGTATGAGTGATTTATAGCCCAACGCAATGACCAATTATAATGAAATACGTATATCCTAATCTATAAAACAAAGTTATACAGTTTGTTTGCTAAACTTGATATGAATCATTTGCTCAAGATTTTATTTTCTGAAATGAATACAAATCAACCTCGCTTGTATGTCTTGATGAACGCAATTCACTATATGAATACGAAGATTTAAACTAAAAGTGACCTTTATCAATCACATGACTTGTGACCTTTTCAAAGAGGTCTCATTGTACGAGATTCAGTTTTACATAAGGAACAGTTAGTAACAAAGCGGCTCTTCTGTCCGTCGGACACTCCTTAATCCTACATTTTGTAATCAGCTGTTCCATCAGCTGGCTCTGTTGGAAATGCCAGAATGACATCCGACACATTTTTCTTGTTTGTGATGTACCAAGATGCATTTTTTGTATGTGCATACAGTAACCTAATAAGACAATATTTTGTTAAGTGATTTTAGGGTCAACAAAATTATAAAAATTGAGGCAACAATTTAAACTCGGCTTACTGAAATTTTAAACATTCTGAAACCGAATTAAAAAAAGTATTTTTTATAAGTCAACGTGTTTTTTGTTAATTACCCCCCCCCCAAGTCTCTTGTTCTCTAATTGTCAAATAATTTAGTTTTGACACGTTGATTGAGATTATTAATCTTGCTATTAATAACAAAAACCCGTAAGCTGTAGAAACATTTTGAAATATTCAGACTTTATATGAAGGTTTTTTTTTTATATTATCGACGACTTCCAAAAATAGATTTTAAATCGTTAGAGAAGTTTTTTTACAACTTATTGTACTTTAGTCTAATGGTAGTTATTCTCAAATATTAATTTATCCGATTATAATTACATACATGATTGATATCTATCCCCATGCCCATGCCTAACTTGCCACATTTAAAAAAGTTTTATATATTTCTGGCACCAAAATTTTTTAACTGTCTGCCTTTAAACATAAAATCTTCTTGTAACATAGTTCAATTTGCCAAGAGTTTGTGGGAGTATTTATTCGAGATAGAAAATGTTGATTATTTTTTCACTACTATTAATTAGAGATGTTAGTATTATGTTGTATAGTAAGTAAAGTGAATGAAGTGTAATTCAGAAGAGTTAATCATCTGTTTTAGTGCTTTGTTATTTTGTTTTGTGTGTTTATTCTATTATTATTTGGCTGGTTCGCTGCCTTCCAATACTCATTGAAACTATAGTGATCCTTAAGAATATTAAATCCACCTTCACAGGTAAATAACCTAGGTGGTTATTATTTCTATTTATGCATATGTAAAATGTGGTATTGTATTTTGTATTTTATAATGGAAGAAATAATAAAGATTTTTCATATATATATATATATATATATATATATATATATATATATAGAAAATTCTTACGGTTATTGATTTTAATGAAATTTGATCTAAGGGTTTCCGAGAAATGAATTTCAGATTAAAAAACAAACAGATATTTTGTGTAAATGACTGTTATGAAATGGCCTGTCACAAAAATAAGACGGGTGGCCATTATTGTATAGTTGTATAGGTGGAAATTATTTTTGTAAATTAAGTAGGAGTTATAGTTTAGTTATTGTAGCTTATGTATGGGCGACTTTGTCCTTGAAACGCGTAATTATTGTGAGATATGTGGTAATTTCAAAGTCACCTTTCTTCATCTAGTCTTCGGTTAAATCCCTTTTTTTTTATGTCTCTCTGGAGGGTTCCTTCCAACCCTGACGCTATTAGAGTATTCCAAGGTGTGGGAGAGAGGGGAGTTTAGTTTATATTTTTTGTCCTCAGTTTTTTAAAACTATGAAGACCGTGGGTTTTGCCTTAAAATAAAAAACAAATCTGATTAACAGTTAAAAGTTCGAACTCGATTGATGCTTTATTTCGTAGGTTATGCTTCTCTTAAGACGGATATAAAATATAGACGTTAATAGAACGGTTTTACAAGCATCGATCGGAGCATAAAATCGGATAATGAATCTACACTATACTAACGTCTTTTTTATTGTGGGTTTGAATTTTCAGAAAAAAATATAATTTAAAAATAAATTAACCGACTACCATTTTTGAAAAGCTGGATTAAAATATATTAGCACTTTTAAAATTATAATTTTAACAAGTTGTCAGCTCCTTTTAAAATTAGACTAGCGTAGGCCAGTCGCACAATATTTTTATATCTATTGAATTGTTTATGTAAATTAAATTCTAAATTATGTCAGTTTTACAAATGCACTTTTGCTTTTTTATAGGACAAGTTCCCCAAATAAGTAAACATTTAAAATTCGCTGCCCACTTCCTTACAATGAATTTATTAATCGTCATCTGTGTAAAGACTTGGGTGCAGCTTTATGCAAATATTAATTAAGAATCAATCACTTCACTTGTTTTAAACGACCTTGGCATTGCCAAAACATGATTGAAATTAATTTATTTTTAACTTACTCATTGGTCATATAAGGTTTGGTTTAAACTTTGTAAATAATTGCAACTCAAGTTGTAGTAGTGTGTGCAGTTCCCTACTACATCCCAAATAAGTGTTCGAATTTGTTTAATTTAAAAATATGTTTATTTTTATCATATCTCAAGACTTTTTTCATTTTCCGAAAACTCACAATTTAGGACTCGCTGACATAAACAACGATTGTCTGAAATCGGCTTTATTGAATCCAAGTCGGGTGCGGCTTTCTGTGACCGAATCTTCTCTGACCGCATATACGTCACAGACATTTTTCGGTCGGAGAAGTTGCTTAGAGTCTTCTCTAACAAAAATTAATATTTCGGTCAAAGAAGAATTCAGTTAGAGAAGATTCGGTCACAGAAGAAAATTTTATTATTTTTCGGTTATAAAATACTACAAAAGTGTTTTCTGACCGATAAAAAATAGGGCTTCGGTCAAAGAAGTAATCGGTCACAGCAGATTCGGTCAAAGAAGTATTCGGTGATAGAACATTCGGTCAGGGAAGAAACAGAGTTAAAACTTTCGGTCAGAGAAGAAACCTGAACAGTACTCTTGGTCAAAGAAGACGATTTATTGTAAAGTGTGTTAACGGTGTTTGGATTTGAAGGGGCATATTATTAATACGAGTATGTTTAATTGCCAGAATCGCATGGTCTCGCCTTGGGAAACTTTTGTTCAACGGATACACAATTGATAAAATGTTTTGATAAAACGTAACCTAATCTAATCTAATCTAAATGTCAACTAAACTTTAAATCAATTGAATTTCCATTAATTTGCCAAAGGTTCTCTAAACAGAGAAGATGGGTTAATGACAATTAAAAATACGTTTTGCATTGAATATCAATCAAATAACATGTGCCGGCTTAACACAGAGCAGTTCTTTCGGTCAGAGAAGAAAGCCGAAACGAATTTTTGGTCAGAGAAGAATTCGGTCTCAGAGGATTCGGTTGAAAAAGACGATTTAAAAAAAATGAAATAGCTGTTTCGGTAAGATAAGATTTCGGTCACAGAAGATTCTATCAGAGAAGACCCCTCCCCCCAAATCTGTTATATAATACGTAATTTCTCAAAATCAGCTATACCAATTTCGTTGAAATTTGTGTGAAGTGTGAAGATTAATTTACCTAAATCAGTGTGCAAAGTTGCAAGGAAATAAACCGAATTAGAGTTAAGGAATAATTAGCAATGAATACATATAGTATATGTATTCATTGTAATTAGTGAAAACATAAATTAATCTTGACTGAGGTCATTAAAAGTTTATTTCAATCAAAAACAATTATGCTAACACAATATTACATGAAAAAAGATATGAATTCAACTTGAGTCCCGGGTCAGAAATAGTCGAAGAGCAACTTTTTGAACGTGAAATTTTGAAATTGTAACGTAACCTGTATTTTTAAGTAAGTGTATATTTAATGTTTAAATACTTTGATGGAGTAATTAGTTTATATTCAGGTTTTTACAATCAACCTTTTTTGCAGATAGTATTTGTTTTTGTGAATGAGCGTAGGAGAAAGTTTGTGCATTTTTTTAGCGCCATAAATGAAAACTGAAGAATACTTACTGTTCTAAATGTCACATTTTAAATGAAAACCAATAAACTACATTTCGTTATGCTAAATGTTAATAAACCACACGTTCCTAAATAAGATCTCAGAATATTATTTTCTCTCGGGAGTAAAACTACCTGCAGCTTGGTTGTAGAATGCAGAGCGTAGGGAACAAATCAATGCAGAATTTCCGCATTGCAGCTTCTAATACATTATGCATTTCTTTCAACATTTCCGACTTTTCGTTAGGAAAACATCTTTCCTAATTGGAATCATAAATATGCATTGCGAATAATAAATTTGTAAATTAAAAACTGTAATTTAGTTTGATTGGCATGAAAGAGATGGTAACGTGGCGCCATTTTTTATAATCTTTTAAATGTTTCAAGTAAACTGCAAGGAGTCGCTCTCTCTCTCTCTCTCTCTCTCTCTCTCTCTCTCTCTCTCTCTCTCTCTCTCTCTCTCTCTCTCTCTCTCTCTCTCTCTCTCTCTCTCTCTCTCTCTCTCTCTCTCTCTCTCTCTCTCTCTCTCTCTCTCTCTCTCTCTCTCTCTCTCTCATCTTTATTGTCAGTTCTCTTTGACCAACTTTTGTTCCTTTCTATCGCAAACGCTATTAGAGTGTTCAGGGCTTGGGGGGTCTTTATTTTATGTTTCTTTCTTACTTTTTTATAAAGCTATGGTTGAGAGGGTTTTCGCTTTAAAAACAAGAGCATTTTTTCAGTTAATTTCATTGAATCTCCAAAATTCTAATTACGGTGTAGATATTAATATATATCTTGCGTTTGTACTGATATTCGCCACAAATCATAGGAAGAAATTAAAAACAAATAATTGGTATCGATTTAACAATGAAAATTGTACTAATTAAGCCTCGTCGATAAAACCTTAACAAATATATTAGTAAACAAAGACCAGAGGCACTGTGGTGACAATATATACATGTACACTTTCAAAAGTCTCTTACCACACTTGGGAATAAATAAAATAACAAATAACTAAATTAAAACTATTTACAACTGGTCACTTTAGTTGTAAATAGTTTTAATTTAGTCTTTGTTAAGATTCCTTCTGAGGATGACAACTTTGTTGTTGTTATAGCTATAAGGGTCTTATAGGAATAAACATTTTACTTTTGACAAAAAGTTTGTTTTTTGTTATTGTGTTTATTCCCAAGTATGGTAAGGGACTTTTGAAAGTGTACCTGTAAATATATTAGTTAAAGTTTTCCCCAATAATATTTTACACAGGATGTCCCAAGAAGAGGTCGATATTATGCCTGACACTTTACAGTTATGTTATGTAGGATTCGTTGGGGGGGGGGGGTCAAAAATAAAAACAACCTGTCGTTACAAAGTGAAATTTATAACTTTTGTTTAATATGACCACATAATCCCTTGTAAATAATAAAACCTGATCCCAACCAGGCCTTTGTGCGAATTTAACACCTGTCGAACTGCTCGAGGGGTTGCTACCTGCTACCTGGCTTAACAATGAGTTTTTGTGCGACCTTTCATCTACCCCTCTATGTTGGAGTTTTGCTTATTATGGAACCAATTTAGGACCTTGTCCCTTCCCCTTCTCTGCTTAATGCCGCCCTACTATTATCTCCTAGACAGAGCAGTTCTCGCTTAGAGCCAAGTATTTACGCAGATCACATCACGCTATAAGATTGGTCTAGTGTTGTTTTTATGTTAGGAATAAATTGTGTTTAGAAGTTGTACCGTGCTGTGGTAATAGTGGAACGTTACTGTTGGGAAGGTAAATAGAATGTACAGGATGTTTCAAAATATCTGTCCTAACTTTGGAGAGTGATTTAAAACATCAAAATAAATCAATACTTTGTTATACGTCTATTGGCCATTTTGTGTTTTTTTATAAAAATAATTTTGGAAATTATGAAGATTTCCAGTCGAAATTTGATTTTACACTTGTACCAAGAATCGAAACTTCCCTTATAAATTTTAAAAATGGCGTCTGTCTATACGTTTTATAAAGTTAAAGATTTTAGGGATATTAAGTGATAAATATTTCAAACGTCCGCCATTTTGTCAATTTATAAGATAAAATTTTGATTCTTGATATACTGATAAAACGTAGCATGAAAAATATGTCTACCAAATTTCGACTACAATTTTAATAATTTCTAAAGTTAATAATATTTTTCGAATAAACACAAAATCGATAACGAAATATTTTCAGACTTATTTCTATCGAATCTTTTTTGTTTATTTTGATGTCATAAAGTCCTGAAGTTAGGAAGCGTATTTTTGCAACACCCTGTAAATTTGATAATTTTATTAATAATTAATTTTACTTTTTTGTTCATATTGTACTATAAAGATTTTTATGTGTAAGGTTAAAAATGGATTTCGTAATCGATACTGGGTTTTTGCAGATATATCATTTTTGATGTCCTTGATGAGTCCAAAAACGTTTTGATGTCTGATATCCGCTGTTAGAAGTGTTTTAACATCCCAAATACTTGGACAAATTAATTCTGAAACGTAATATTTGTGGTTTTGTAATGGGTTTAAAAATTTCTATTACATTAAAATTTTAAGCAAAACTGTAACGGGGATTTTTGGACACATGGCGACCAATTCCTTTTGTTTGGGTCGTTGCTACATTTAACTGAAATCGTTTTAGTCGATTTAAAAAAAATCATTTTTGTTTTAGGGCAGCTACCCAAGTTAGGAGTAAAAAAATAATAAAATGTGTAAAAACATTCGGATATATACCCCATACAAAATTTGATTAAAATCGGCCTATGTGTTTTGGCTTTGGAGAACTATAGACTACACTTTCTTATTTAAATTTAGGAGACCTCTAAACTGATACTGTAAAAAAAAAACAACTTTCTGTACGTGAGAAAGTAAAATGAAGAGAACAAAATATGATAATGGACAATACAAATATTGCGTAAAGAACATGTAGGATTACTTGAGTTATGCAAAACCAACTTTTTTAGATATAATTAAACTAAAAAAATAATTCCCTCATGGGCTCAAATTAGTGCGAATCTAGCTGGATCTACACCTTTCTTCACGTAATCTCTTTCATCTTTCCTATCAGGTCTCTCTTGAACAACCATTGTTTTCTACAGACTCTAGTGTATTCAGTGGCTACAGGTCTTTATTTTATGTTCTTTCCATTCTTTAAAAAAAAAAAAAATGTGATGATGACCTATAGGGATTTCGCCTTATCAATTCACAAAAAAAGAGTATGATTAAATTAAAAGAGTAATTTATTGAATCAAGGATTGTTTTATAATCAGGTAATTTTAAGCTCATCTATCTCTCTTTTTATTAAATCTTCTTCTTCTTTTATTAACTTTCTTATTAAGGTATCTCAAATTATCAAATACTTATGAGAGAATGAAGTTTACAGGCTATTTTTTGATAAATATCCGTTAACCAGTACCCTTTGTCATAATACCCTCATAATAGTGTTAGTTCACCAGGAAAATTAATTATACTGATATTTATAACATTTTATAAATTGGACAAAAACGCTAAGAAATGGATAAATTTTTCTTAACACAATTGGTTTCTCAGCTAATAAATCCTTAATTAATTTACAGGGTAAATAAAAGTAAAGTTTGAAAGGAAGAAATATATTAATTAAAAACTGACGAATTGTTACAGGAAGCTAGCGTAATAATTCACTATTGCTAAATAATTGCATCAGATATTCATCTTGAAACAAGTGTGACCTACGCTTGTGGCAACGTAATGGACCACTAACACTCGCTTAACAAGTATCGGTGACTCAGTCTTCTGGATAGTGTATTCAAATTAGTTAATTATTACAAATTCACAAAATAATACAATTACAACTTTTACTGTTAGTGTAAGTATTAAAAAACTGAGTGTGCATGAGTGACTGTGAATGTTATTGGATTGGTCAAAAATCGATGTTGAGTTTTTTCAGATGTTTTGAGGTCCCCTGAGCCTAAAAAGAGGTTTTTAAATAATTTGTTTGTCGGTGACTCTATAGTTGAATTGCGAGGACCGATTTTAATTTTAAAAAAATATGTAGGGATATTTTGGTCATATCTATGCACGGTTATTTCTTTATTTTATTGCTCACAATTTAAGGTTAGATGTTATAAACAAACATAAATTTCTGTCTTTAACGATTTTGATTAAATTTTGCTCAAATGTAGACTGTAAGAACTCAAAACACAACCTATTGGTCGTTATTTCTTCAAAAATGCCGGGAAGTTAAACCAAAAAATTGATGTTGATACAAAAATCTCATTTCTCAAAATAGCTTTAGAATTTTTCAAATTGTAGTAAATGTGAAGATTAATGACCCGAATCCGAGTACAAATTTGTAAGTGAAAAAAATATTACTGTTTCGCGACAATTTGCAAAAAAACAAAAATGAACCTTAAGCTGAATTTTAATAAATGCAACTTACGCTGAAGTGTTTATGGTACAACAATTTTTTTTTTAAAAAACGTGCCGAGATATTATGTCCACATACGAAATTTGATTAAAATTGGTCCATACGTCTGTGCGGTATACCAGTGCATGAAGGACAGACATCATTCCAAAAAACAATTGTTTGAACTGAGGCGAAGTCAACTCGAGAACAATTTTTTGATTAATCACATTACTTTCTCTATACTGTGTACGGTTAGCAGTACTGTACACACTAAATATAGATCTTTCATAATATATAAATATGCATCCAAGATTTACATAAACACTAGACAACGCTCTAGATGTTACACAGATACGCTCTAATTAAAAACGTAAACTTTTTATTGGTTTTGTGTTAATTATTATTCCTGTTTTGCAAGTAAATTAATTAACATACATCTACTTCTTAAGTTTCATTTGTCAGCTGACGTCAAAACATCTATCATGGCTTAATTATAAAACATTATAAATCTTGCTAGGGTATTAGAAAACGTATTATTGTTTACCGAAAATACCATTTTCCAATCAAGTACCCCATGACGGCTGTTTTATGATAATTCATTCCGCGTTGGTAGCGTAAATAATCTGACTATTGTTTGCAATGTTTAATCTAATTTATTGTAACAAAAAGTCGTATAGAGTTTTCTAAGAAATGCGATCAAAACAATTTAATGTTTATGAATGTAATAATTTAATTCATATTTTTGTATACTCGAACAGGTTTAAATGCATTTAAGTAAAATCACCAAAGTAGTTGTGATTTTTTGCCTACCCAATTTTGTGGTGAGATTGAATTTACATCATAATGCCAAAAACTCTTCTAAAAATATGATCTTTGTAGCTTTTAAAATTTAGAGGTTTATACCTAGTATATTCCTCGGCCTGGTTGAAGAATACCTTCTTCGTAAATTTTATAACGAAATGTGGACGTGTTAAGCCGTAATTGCTTAATAAAATTGTAAATAAATATTCAAACCCAGTGCCAAATGTTCGAGTTTAATCAACAGGGCGATGTTTCATTTGGTCAGTTATTTTGGATACATTTCAAAAAGACTTTTGGATATACATAAGTCGCCATTCTTTATGTGAAATTCATCGTCTTGGTGAAAATAATCGATATTGAAATCCCCCTCTACCCACCTTCAGATTTCCTTCGTTTTGGATATTTTAAGTTTAAAAAACGAATTGTACAAATGTCTGTTCGTCTAACGGGTTCATATTCTCAGATTCTTTGGTCGGTTTTCACTTTGTTGTTCAAAGGTCAAAAACCCTCTAGTTCATCATCGCCTTATGAAAACCTCTATAGCCTTCGAATACTCTAATAGCGTCAAGATCGAGAGAGAGAGAGAGAGAGAGAGAGAGAGAGAGAGAGAGAGAGAGAGAGAGAGAGAGAGAGAGAGAGAGAGAGAGAGAGAGAGAGAGAGAGAGAGAGAGAGGGAGGGAGGGAGAGAGAGGGAGAGAGAGATCTAACCCAAGACTACACGTTTGGGCTGTTGAGCACAGACAAACCAGACATTCTTTTAGACTCAACAGAACTCAAACTGACTAATCAACAAAGATTTTTAACCCATCAAATAAATTGAAAATACAAACTGCAAAAGGTACGAAAACATGACTTCAAATCCAATCTCTACTAATTAAGTCGAACAATTAAACCCTGCACGCAAACTGTATTGATAACCATAATTAACAGCAGAAATAAACTGCTACTCGGGTTCACAATTGGCAATGAAACATTCAAAATATCCACTCGAGTAGGATGCCATACTTTGCCAACTTAATATGCGTTTAAATGGCGTATCCCGTGAAGGCAATCGTATTAAAAAGACTGGCGAATAAAGAATTTAAATAAGCTTATACAATGTTGAAGCAGAAACACATTATGCAAAGTAAATTTGGACTACATTCTTGCAAAGGAAATACTGAAAGCTTTTATTGTATACTAAAGTAATGGTAGTACAATTAGGGACGGTAGTGTGATAACTTTCAGAGAGTTCAACAATGGTTCGTTGGAAGCATGCCAGAACAATCAGCACCCAAGTCTTGTAGAATTAAAATGTATCATACTTTTAATAGAGGCAGTAAAACCAGATGAACTCTTACAGACTTCCTCGTCAAAATAATGTGCAAGTAGTTATTTTGTTACATTAAACGTCAATATAAAAAACCTTTAATATTGAAATGTAGTTGAGTTTGTAATTTAACGCGCATAAAAATAAACCTGTTTTGGTGATGTGAATAGTTACTACATTTTCCAATGTTTTTGTTTTAAGTATATTTTGTTATTATTTAATATAGTGAGGCATATTTAAACGGGAATTATATGTAATATCAATATTTCCTCTCTAGTTTAGAACGCCCATCATCACAACCCCGATCGAGTCCTGGGCTGCCGAAGGAGTTCTCGCCAACGCTTTTTCCTTCTCGCATCTCAACTTTGGTTTACCTACTTTTCTCATGCCACCTGGGTTGTACAGGTATGAAGGTCGTTTTCTTACAACATGACCTTACCATTCTAACATTTGAATTATCGCCATGTTCTGCAATTAATCTAGAGGAATTATTTTTCTTAGAAACCACCTTCTTATGGGCGCTACTAATCCTAGTCGAGTTCTGAGTTGCCAAAGAAGTTCTTGGCAACGCTACCTCCAATTGTTAATTCCTTTCCTCCCTGCATCTCGTTCACATTATCTTGCAACTTCAGCTTTGTTCTACAGTAGTTTTATTTTGCCTTCTGGGTTGTACAAAAGAGTTGTTTTACAGAATTTGAATGGTTTCGTCTAAGCCGTTCCGGCTTACTAATCCAGAAACTATTCTGTACTTTTGAATAGTTGTCATTTCCTGCAATAACTTTTAAGAGTTCTTCTTTGGCTTTTGCAGAACAATCATCATCATAATCATCATCATCATCGTCACTACCACCACCACTATCATGGGCACTAAAAGCCTGGTCGGGCCGGTTCTGTTTAAGAAGGTCTCGCAAACAACGTCCTCTGGAGCTATTCGAATTAGCTGCAGTTTCGAATTTCACCCCTTTCTCTGAAGGTTCCATCCTTACAACATGACCTGTCTATCTAAAGCGCTCCATTCTAAACTTTTGAATTATATCATACCTTACAATAATATGTACAGTTATTCGTTGGCTTAGAAACTACCCTCATCACCATCATCATCATCATGGATGCTACAAGCCTGGATGGGGCTGCCAAATGAGATCACCTCAAAGTTCTCTGTGTATTGCAGCCATCCTTCAGTTTCGGATTTCAGCCCTTCCTCCATCTCGCTCTGTACCATCGTGCTATCTCAACTTTGATCTTCTTCTGCCATCTGGGTTGTACAGAGGTGTTTTACAGGGTCTGAATGGTTCATCCTTACAACACGTAACCCGCCCCATTCTAAACTTTTAAATTACTGTCATATTCTACAATAATTTGTAAAGTTCTTCTTTGGCTTTAAAACGACCATCATCATCATGGATCCTGGATGAATTATTGTCTAAGGAAATTATTACCGAAGGAAATTTCGCCAACGCTCCTGTCTATTGCATCCTCCAATTGCGTATTCCAACTCTTCTTACATTTCTTTCCACACAGTCTTTCCCTCTCAGCTTTTATCTTTTGTTTTTGTATTTGCATTGTGCAAAAAGTGGACCTGAATAGTCCATCCCTACAACTTGATGTGTCCATGTAAACAGTCCCATTCTAATGTTTTGAATTATTGTCATGTCCTGCAATAATGTGTAGAGTTCTTCTTTGTGTTAGTAACGACGTCATTAACGACAATACAACCTTGTGCTGCCGAAGGAGATTTTGCCAACACTTTGTTTTGCATCGTTCGTTGTGGATTCCATCTATTCTTGTATCTCGTCCCACACTGTCTCGCCATGTCAGCATTTGTCTTTTATTTTAAATATTATCAGTTTGTACAAAAAGTGTTTCACAGAGCCTGAGTTCTCCATCCATACAACATGACCTGCCCATCTAAACCAAATCTTTTGAAGCTTTAGTCATGCCCTCCAATAATGTCTAGAGTTCTTCTTTGGCTTAGAAACGATATCATCATCGGCGCGCTATTACTCTGGTCGGGTTGTGATCTCGCCAACACTCTACGTCTGCTGCAGTCATCCTCCAGTTACTAATTCCACCCCTTCCAGCATCTCTTTCAAGACCATCTTGCCATCTCAGTTTTGATCGTTCTACTTTTCCTTTGTGGTCTAGGTTGTACAGGGGTGTTTCACCGGGACCTGAATATTTCCACTTCCACAGATCTGTTTACATCGTCACTATTTATACTTATTAAAAGTAATACCACAGAAACTCTTCCTTCAAATTAGTCTACAGCGTAAGTTTTTTATTTCCTTACATCCAACGCCAATATAAAAACCTTTTAGATTGAAATGTATTCGAAATTGTCATTAAAAGTACATAAATAAAACCTGTTTTGTTGGTGTAAAGGTCACCAATGTTTTTAAGCGTTTATTTTATTATTATTTAACGTATTGAGATTTAAACGGAACTTGAATATCATAAAATATTTACTCTCTGACTTCTAAACAAAGTATATACAGTAAAGTATATCCACAGTAAGGGATTGAGATTTCAAAAAAAAGTTTAACATCACCAATGGTATGCTTTCTCTGAGTGTGTATTTGTTTTTATTAGGAAGCCCTGTAATATTATTTATTGTAAAAGTGTTATTGTACAGTTTGTCTTCGATTTTGAAAACTTCGAAATAAGCAGACGCAAAATGATTATTTTAAACTTTATTTATCAACTATTGTTTTATTTATTTTGGTACGATTGTATAGTGTAATTCATAGGTTTTCTATTACATATTACTTACTCACAGATACCTAGTAGAGAGAAAGTTATGTAATGTGTCAAAAAGTGATGTACACGTTTTGAAAATGATTTTGGGGACGATGCAATTTTCTACAACCAAAGCGCTTTGTTCGATTTTAATCAAATTATGCCTATAAGTTGTAGCTGTTATTTCTCAAAATCAGCCTCTAAGGATACATTACGTACAGATTATAAACTAAACATATAGAGATTGCATCTCTCCAAAAATACAGGTTCATGAGTTATAGGTATAATACACAAAAAGTCATAATTTCTCAAAATCGGCTGAACTTCTCAAAACCGATTTACTTTAAATTTTAATGAAATGTGAAGATTGTAAACTAAGTCTTGTGCATAATCGCTACTTAAAAAAAATATTACGGTTCATGAATAATGATCAAAAATAGAATCTTGAAAACTGTTCATTTTCAATTTTAATACGATTTACGTTAAATATTTGTTTTGCTGCAAGCGGATGTAGTTTAGAAACTTATTTTTTCTTTTTTCTTTTTTTTTCAGACTGCCGAGAATTCATTTTCACCGAACTGGTAATTTTAATCACGAATAGTTTTTATTTGGTTTTGGGGATGTGCGAGAAAGAAATGTTGTGTAATATATGTGTACTATTATTTTCTGTATAAAGGGTATCAAAATTTAATGTTTTAGCTTTAAAAAAATACCTAACGAACATTTCTCTAAATCTAAAAGTAAAATTATTCCCAAATTTGCGTAATTTTTTCAACCGAAAACAACATTACAATTATTTTTGTTTTTCTTGTTTCAGGATTAGGCTATGTCCACGGCGTAAGATCCAACAAGATGCGATTGTTTCGCAGCCGTCGGGTGTCGGAGGTCTCTGAACCTTTACCAGACACTTCCTTAGATGTTGCTGCTACTCCTGTCCAGCAGTATCAGACTGTGACGGCAGTTCCAGCTGTTATCCTGGAGGATGAAACTCCCAAGGAAATGAAAAGAAGTAAGTTAATAGTCAAGAGTTTACTTACAGTGTTCGTTAGAGTGACTCTAGCTGGGTTGTGTTCTGAGGACCGTATCTCCAGTTCACAAGGGTCAGAAAGATTTGACAGGTCTAGAGGGTCTCAATCTGCTACATTTTTTTTCGCTCTTATGCATGTTGCTAACTGACACTCTGCCTAAAGGTTTATTACGTTCGTCAATAGTACACAGGACAACATTCTTAGATTTATGGTAGTATTAATACACGATAAAACATGTTGCAATAAATATTTTTGTGAAAAGCGTAAAAACAATATCTTTTTTAAACTTTGTATTAATGTTATTTTTTCTAAATCGTGAAAGTAAATTTTAGAAACTACAGTAAGGTGACGAAAAGATGTAACTTTTGAAACCTAACCTATCTTAGAAATCTCTTTTAGCAGAAAAATGTGGCGCTCAGCGGAATACCCTTAGACTTGCCAAACCATTTTGACCCTTGTAAACTCAACATAGGGCTAACAGACCATTGGCCGCTTAGCAGAAGTCAACCCATAGCTGCACCATTTTTCATCTAGTCTTGGGTTATATCTCTGTTTTCCATATTTGATCACATCTTGTTTTATTCTGACCCTGATTATTAGAGTATTCAAGGTCGTGGGATATTTTATTTTAACGATAATGACAGAGAGAAAAAATAATTAAACAACAATAATAAGATTAGATAGTTCTAATTGACTTTATAGTGTTTCCAACATTTTCAAGATATCGTGTTCTCATTTTTTACGCTTTGCCAACTTACCCTATACTTCGTATATTTTGTAAGTAAAAGTAAAAAAAAAGCACAAAATAAAGACTCTTAGGGTCGGTAAAGTACTGTTGGTCAAGAGAGACCTGATAGGAAGATGAAAGAGAGGGATCTAAAACAAAATTAAATGAAAGAAGTTGCAGATCCATCTAGGGTCCTCCGGATAGCTACTCTTGTACTTACAATATACCGAGCCCCTGAGGAGCAACCAATGAATATACAATAATACTATGGAAATGTAATTAATGCCCCCCGTAGTTATGACAATGTTGTTTCCCACCACTATACACGATTAAAGATTTTATAATATTGACGTGTAAAGGAACAAAAACATTGGACAAATTTCCCCTAAATCCCGTCAAAACCAATGTTTACTTCCAAATGCATTCACCGAATGGAATGTATTAAAAAAATTATATATATATATATATATATATCCGTTTTTGAAGTTCGTTAAATTCAAATAAAGTGGTTTTTGGAATAATTTCTGTCTGGCGTCGTACGTGCAACTTAAACGATTGGATGAAACGATTTGGCCATAACTCGGGATTTTTATTTTTTATATTTTTGATAATTATGATTTCTTAAAATATTGCTATAAATTTACTCAGTAGCTCCTTACGATCCAAAGCAAAAGTATTATAGAAAACAAAATCTTAAGTTATCACGTAATTTCTCAAAATCAGACATTTTAGCTTCACCGATTTCGTTCAAACTTAAATGTACAGATTATTTATACAAACCTGTAAACTGCAAGTACAACATTTAGTGTTCTGGAGTAATTGGAAAAAAAAACAAAAACTAAAAGCTCGATTTTAATGAAATAAGATTTACGTTGAAGACGGGATTACGGAAAATTTAGGTTTTATTAAAATATCACAACTTTTTTCAAAAACACCGATCATGATTTTTATTTAAGTTTTAATTAACAACTTTCGAACTGACATTGTTCATAACAATTAGTAGGCTGTTTCAGGGTTGGGAGAATGGAAAAGTTTGTGCATCCAAACAGTCAGGGAACCTGGTACCAGGATCCAGTAAGGTTTTAATTACACTGTATATGCCTCACTTGGCACATAGTTTTTGTTGAAAAGAGCAGGACCAGAGGTGTGATGTACCATGTTTCCCGTCTGTCCGTGGACAATTGATATTGTCTCCTGCCTAAGTAAATTGGTTTTAAATGTTTTTCATTGTCAAAACTTCTGAAACGAAGAAAGACACAGGTTATTAAATAGGTAGTTGAAATTAATAAGTGATTGTTTAGTTTTCTTATTAAAATTAACAACTTGATGGGCGCCATCTTGGTGCTTACCTCGTCATACAAGCAGATTATCTAGATGTAACGCCCAAAAGTTGGTTTCTTGGTATTTGTACATCAAAGGGGCTTATACAGTAGTTGTAAGTTTGTTTAAAACAGTTGTTACAAGCTCGTAGTTGTGTATATCGCTACTTTCTTGACGTCGGCTAGAAGTGTATATATATATATATATATATATATATATATATATCAAACTCCACTCGCTTCGTTCCTAGCGGCTCTCGAAGCTGTAAATATGGGAAAGAGCCTCCATTCGCTACAATCGTGTCGGTGGCTCGACGCTGCTGGAACTTATAACTATATGAATATCACATGTTCTTGTGACGTCAGAGCTCTAATTACAGATTTTTAGAACATAATGATTTTGGATATCACAACTTTTTTGACTCAATAGTGTGCTCATATTGAAATATTTTTAAAAATCGAGTTGAAAATGTTTACATGACGGGATTTTATGCAGTTTTATGTTATAATGAAAATAAATCTGTTTTTTTCCAACTTGTAACGCAATAAATTAGACAAAAATCTTTAAATATCAATTCAGCATGTAATGGTACCGACCCCACTGCTTTACGTTGACAAATAGCCAAGTTATTGTTACAAATGTAATTTCTAACCCTGTCCTTCCATGTAAGTGTGATTTTCGTATTTACGGGATCCGCTGACACGAGCGTAGCGATCCTTCACATATGTACGAACGAATCGAATACTGACACGAACAGTAGAGATTAAAAAATATATATAGGGTACACATATATGAGGCCCATTAGGAGGTCTAGCCGTCGTCAAGAGGTTCAGAAAATCTGTGTTTTAATAAAATTTACCCTACTGGGTAAGACTCCTTGATCTTCCAATATAATTTAACATTTCCTACATGGTCTAAGAAACCAACTGTTGGACATTACATTTAGAGGATCTGCTTGTTACATTGTTTGATGTGGTTGGGTGAGTACCATGATGTCACCCATCAACCGGTTTTTTTCACTTCGTCCTACAATGTCCTTTCTTTTATTCAGTTTATTTTATGCAGATTAACGTCCTGCCCTAGTTTTAATCTATGACGAAACATAGTGGTGTTTGCTGAAAAACTGAATGTTAACCGTATAACCTACAAATTAGATGGAAATAACTACTGCCCGTTGTATTAATAGTTATATTATAATCAATTTTGATTTAATTTAACAGTTTGTCCTCTTAAAATGGTCTTACATTAAAAGCGTTATGCCTATTTCATGATCAACTTTTAATCTTCAATTTAATCATCCTACGCATTAAGAAAACAAAAATCATGTTTTTGTGAAGTCTTCCAGAAATTGACATATTTTCGTTTAACATGATTTTGAAAAATGTAAAAATATATTGAGTTTGTTCGGAAACACCTTTTAAAATGGGGGGGGGGGAATAACAAAATCTGGAGTTTACTTGTTTATTGTTAGTAACTGTTTTCCACTGCGGTAAACTTAATAAATAGTGTAAAATCAGTGCATAAACTTTTTAAATCTACAAGAAAAGAAAAACCAACCAAAACTAATCGTCACCAAAAGTGTAGGTTCAAAAAGTGAAAATGTACCATGTACTAAATATTTAAATAAGGCCCTAAACGTGTTTTCCTTAAGCCGTAAACAACTCCTCAACAAAAAACGTGATTTTACTTACGACTGTCAAAGTTCATTCCCCCCCCCCTCAATTTTCCTGAACCTTACACATTTCAACTTCCAATTTAGCACACGAGTTTGGGTCATCAATCGTCACATTTCACTAAAATTTGAACGAAATCGGTAGAGGAGATTTTGAGAAATAACAATAGCTAGGAGTAATAGCGAGTGCACAGTGGCATGAAGCTGTTTCCAATTACCGGATGGGTGTACCTATTAATTGGTCACACAACGCGCGTGTTACGATCGCCCTCTTTCCGACTACCCTACTTACAAATTAATTATACGCCAGCATTAGATTACGGTTTCGCCAAGTCTTGCTGTAATTATTTCTAATAATTAAACTTCCGTCATTTTACCGAACTGTTTCTTCGATAAATTGATTTGAAAATCGATACTAAAAGTTGGCAATATTTTCGTTACTTTTTAACGACAAAGATCATTTTTGTTTTTTACCAATTATTCCTGAATCGTAATATTTTTTACGATTTAAGGTAATTAATCTCTACATTTCATTAATATACTGAAATCTGATTTCTGAAATACTGAAATCTGTGTAGCGGGTTTAAAAAAATATTATCATCTGATTTTTTGTTGTTGTTACAAATAACTCACGACCGGCATTTTATGAAGAAATGGCGACTATGATTGCCCATTTTATCTTTATGTTAGGTCTTTAACAATATTAACCCATTTTAATATTTATTTAGACTAAGTGCCCACGAAATGAAGTACGCCCTCGCCTAAACGATGCAATGGCGCACCGCAAGACTGCGATCCCAGCACACACTAAATCTCTTAAAATGGTCTATAATTTTAATCGTAGCCGAGTTGCATGTTTCTTTAGCGTGAGAATGTGGGATTTTTAAAGAAAATGTGAAATATCTGACAAGTCATGAAGCGGTGTTCGCGTGGAAAGCCAACATACGAGACGGAGTTCGTGAGGCACATGAGTTGAGGTCCTGTTGACAAATAAGCACTCTACCATTTGACCTTGACAGCACCGCCGGAAACTGAGAGGGTCAAACACCTACGCAAATTAATCAACCGCTTGTAAGATAATTAGACCATGTCACAAGATGTTTCAGATTAGACTAGTTTGAAGTGTTTATCTTCTTTTTATAATTTTTTGCATAAACGTAGTATAGAGAAAGTAGTGATGATTTTGAAAAATGGATACAGAATTTTTTTGAAATAATATTAGTTTTAAAGTCCCCCCCTGAGATTTTCTTTCCTGTTGAATGACGAGAAGGCGACCACATCGTCTTGTAAGAAAGGAACATAAAATAAAAACCTCTAGTGCTCGAATTCTCTAATAGTGTCAGGGTCGGAAAAGAACAAGAACTGGTCAAGGGAGAACTGATACGAAGATGAAAGAAAGGGATCTAACACAAGAATCATGAAAAAAGTTTAGATTCAGTTAAGTCTCTCGGCATTGCCAACCTTATAATTAATATAGTCAGCCATTGAAGTAAGAAGTCTTCTGAATCCTAACCAGTGGTTTTTGAATGTTACGTCTGTCGTACGGTGCTCCACAGCCCAATCGAGCTATTTTAATTCTGATATGTGGAAATATTTTGGCCATATCTCTGTTTTTTCCTTTTTTTTTAAACTCAAAATTTGTCATACATATTGGTTTTCGCCATTCCGACTACTGATTAATAATTAGATATATTATAAGACTTACCGTCACAATAGTCTATGTTTGTCTGTAGTTATATCACTACGGCCGTTTCGGCTATTCAGCCATTTTCAAGTGTTATGCGGAACTAAGTTGTCAGATGGTGTCCATCAGGATAGTGTTCTGATCGTGACGTAGTTTGCTTTGGCATTACCGTTAATGTACAGTGACCAGTGCACTGTTCCCTATTTATGGAGATTTTGCTATAATAAATGTGGCTGACTTCGAAAGGGATTGCAAGCCCAATTGAAAAAGAAGAAAATTGTTAATGTTTAAAACTTGTCTGAATAGACCATTATAATTCTATTATAAACTATTGGTTGTAATGGTTAAAGACTAATTACAAGCAAGTAATTCAATTTGCAACTCTATAACCTCATTAGGATAATAGATAGTTTACTTAAGTAATTGGTAAATTTTGTATGAAGGGGAAGTATTTCAATTTAAGAGAAAATGATGTATAGAGCTCCACGGGTCTTGTATTTGGACATTTTATGTCGCTATGTACGACATTTTTCTTCTGAATCATTGTTAGTGCAGCAGAGAAATACTAGCTATAAGAGTAAATAAATATCTAGATCTAGTCCAGCGTCAGACGACGGCTGATCTAGATTAGAAGTTAAAGGCTTTGAAAGAAAGTGGGAAAAACATCTTTCTTACCTGAGACTGCACTTTGGGGATCACATTAAAAAGGCCGCAGATAGGGCAGCGGATGCAATTGCCAACTTGACAAGACATGCCCAACATTAGTGAGCCTTTAGGGGGGGGGGAAGGAATTTTACTTTTTACTAAGGCGCATTCTGAAATGTAACATGAAGCGTCGGTGTGGGCGACGTTTATTGAAAAAGCAGGCGGTGAGGAATAATATAATCAATACAGCGAAGTATGGGTTTCAGGATTATCGTAGGGTATCAGAGAGTGCTGTCCTGGTATTGACAGGTGTGTCTCATATAGATTTGTTCGTTCTAGAAAGGACTGAGGTCTTCGATGTCACCAACGACCCTTGGTGAAAGTAGTAAGCTCAAAGTACTGGCAGGTACGATGGGACTCGGACCAGGCAGGAAGATGGACGTAGACATTTTTTCCTGTTGTAGAAAATTAGTTTAACGGCAGGAAGGGAGAAGTTAATTACCACCTAACCCAAATTAGGTGGGTTATCTTTCAAATAATTTTAAAGCCTACTTGAATAGTTCAAAATTCGTAGTGAAGCTACATACAACTAGTCCCAATGCTTGGTAGACTTTGCCAAGTACACACTTTTTGATTGTGAGGTAGATCAACAGAGAAAATCATTCTCGAAGTCTATGAGCTGCGTCCGACAAATTCTAATGAAGCCGACGGCTTAGAATGGTGTATGTGAAAATAGGACCTTGTTTTGTCATGACGTAATGCTGGAAGGCGGTCCCGTGAAGAGCCTTGAAACAAGTGGAAGGTGATAAAAAATGGGTAGGGTTTAGCGCGTAATACAAATGAAGCGGGAATTCATGTCCCTCCTCGTCATCGGAAAAAAAGAAAAAAAAATTATTATTTACCGTATCTGTCTTTTAAAACGAATGTATTCTTATGATCAACCAACGTTTTTAAGTCTTGGAACTGTTATTGAAATAAACGAGTCAGGAAAGATATGAATTCACAATATTCATATCCTGATGTGTTACAATGTCTCTTCATGTTTTATTGCAAGATAACAACAGCTGATTTAGTAGCACTATAGATAACAAAGTCATGACATAATAATAATTACTGCCACAAGCACTGCATATTAGTCCTCTTTACAAGATGTAAATCTAAATACGGCAATACACAAAGAAATACATTTAGTATCAGTTTTGATATTTTTGAGTTACAATACAATTAAAAAACGATAGTCCGCCATTAAAATACGATAGTATTTCGTCTCTTGTAAAGTTAACGGCTTTCGAGAAATGTAACGTTAAAAATTTTAAACGACAGGAATTTTGACAGTATTTGAGATAAAGTCTTTGTTTTTGGAACACATGTCCTAACCTAACCGTTGTTACATTACGTTGCGTATACAAAATATGAACTCAATATCTTATCTATTTCCAAAGTGGTAACTTTTTTTTATATAAAAGTTAAAATGGCGGATAGCCGGAAAACTTAGCGTTCCTGGACGTATGTTTTTTAACTTGTTTCAGTCTTAAGAGTGCCGGAAGAACTTCCTGAAACACCCTGTATATTATAAATAAGTACGATTTTCGTGAAAAAAGGTTCGTTTGTCAAATTACACTTTCCGTTAAGAATTTCCACTCAAACTGTTACACTCAATATTTCAGTTTTAAATGTGTATACTAGGTTTGGAATGTATGTAAAGTTTAATTAACAGCAAATTCTACTGGTTGCATAAGAAACGTAACAATGTCATCTTCTATTGTATTGTTCTTCTGCATCTGCCGGGCATTTTAGTTCGTCACACCCAGCCTCTTTATACCAGCGATGCGTTGCATTCATATTCGAAAGTTTTGGACACTGAGAATGCGGGAGAGCTTGACCTTGACAGAATCCATTAAATAATCCACCCTCACTTTCACTCAGATCTGATTCATCTCCGAGACAATTAAAATTGAAATAAAATTATACAAATTATTGTTATCAACTTGGAAGTTTTTAGTAATGTATGCAAATATTACAAGTTGTAGAATCTAGATTAGTGTTTCTAATTCGTCGCTAATTATTGTTATTGTCTCACATATACTTTTACATTTTATGTAATGTGTCGGGGACTATTTTAAAACTCTAAATTTGTTCGGTTGTAAGATAAAAACGCAAAATATAGATTTTTTTCCAATGTTTTTGATCAAATTTTGGGCAAGTGTAGCGTCGAAGGATCCAAACAAATTCTATTGGTCGCCATATCTCTCAAAAATCTGGTTCTTGGTTATCAGTACAATCCAACAAAACCTAACCTAACCAAAAATCGCTTCTAATACTAGAGGAAATAATTTTAGTCTTATCAAAACATTAAATTTTGTAGTTTTTGTTGATAATTCCATCTTCTAACCTACAGGGGGAAAATATCGTTTTGTTTCTCATTAAAGAAATATATTTTGTTACTTGTAAGTTAAAGGTTTTTTGAGATAATATTAAATATTTAAAACTACCGTCATTTTGAATTTGTTTTTGGCACATTTGTAAACCGCCACATAGACAATGTGAGCAACAAATCTGAACTCAGTAATTATTTATTTAAGTACTTGTTTACCCCCATTTTTTTGTAAATTCGAAACATCCTTTCTACTGTCATAACAAACAACATAACATAACTGCAATTTCCATTCGCCCCACTGCAATCCTTTCAAGTTCGGTTAGACCGCGCCACTACGCGTTCAGTGTTACTGCAACACTCTTACGAGAATCATTGTTTATATTTAATAATAGCGTTTTATGTTGTTATTACGCTGATTTATTAATTTATGTTGCTTTTAAATGAAGCAATATCATAACCTAACCTATTCAAGTTCTTGCTAAACAAAACTGTAGATCATATTCGTGTTAACAAGAAGAACACTAAGTTGCAGTATTATTTTAACTAGTTCCCTGTTTTTATCTCCTGGACTTAGTATTGTCCTATCAGTTATATGGAATGCTAAATGCAACAGACAACAAACAGTCTGTAATAGATCCAATTGACTGGATATACTGTGTCTGTGCCATGCTTTGATGTAACCGGTTTCCCTGGAGCCCTGAGGTAGCACCCGTACTACGCTTCTGATCACGTGTACTGCTTCTATCATTCATTCTATCAAAATATTATAACTCTTAGGGAGTATTGTTTTATTACTTCTGAGGTTTATTTTAATTGGATCATATAAATGTTTATGTATTGTCATATCAAAGATGGTTTTATTGTTTCGCTTTTTAAGTAACTCTAAACAGGTGTACCCTCTAGGGACCCAAACAAAACGTCTTTTAAAAATCCCGATTCGTCAGATAACGGAAAAAAATAAACAAATGGTATACGTAATTTTTCAAAATCTGTTCTACCGATTTCATTGAAATTTTAGTGAAATGTGAAGATTACTATTCATAAATAATTGGAGAAAATCCTCGACCGTATTTATGGCACAAAGGATGCGAGATTATGCTTTTATTTAAATTAATAGATATATTTTCATAGATAGAGGTCCATAGTTTATTTTCACAGTCGCTTACTGAATTGACATTTTTGATTAAAATAAAGAGTATTTTTTTTCCTTTTTGTTGTTTAAAAGCGGAAAATCTCTCGGTGGTGGTGCCTTCCGCCGAGTGACCAGTGGTCCGAGTTAACAAGGTTTCGGCAGGTCTTCGGGCTTTCCGTTGATAGACACATTTTTCTACTGAAAGAAATTTCAAAGACAACCTTAGATAGAAATAAGGTAGTTTAGGTTCTTTAGATAGTTTAGGTTATGTTAGATTAGGTTCGAAATTGCCATGTTTTAGTCACCTCAATTAGTTTTTAAAACTTATTTTGAAGATTTAAAAAATAACATTAATTCAAAGTTTAAAACAGATATTGTTTTTACGCTTTTCCCGAAAATATTTATTGGAACATGTTTTATCGTGTATTATTTACACTACAATAAATCTAAGAATGTTGGCCTACATATTAACAAACGTAATAAAACTTTAGCCAGAGTGTCAGTTAGCAACATGTATAAAATGCAGGGAGCGAAATAATGTAGCAGAAAAACCTCTCAACCCCTTCATACCCTTGTCAACTGAAGGATGGGGTGTTGTGTGGTGGACACACCTCTCGCTCATCGCCTCTACTTCTACCTCGAATACTATAATAGAGGGAACGAGTGTTGTTCAAGAGAGATAAACACAAGACTACGTTTAAAAAGCGTATATACTGCTAGGGTTCCTCGGGATTGCCAAGCCCGTACGGTTAAAAAAAAAAAAACAGTTTAAATATAAATTACAAAACTTATGTTGATAGATGGTCAGAGACAATTCTCTGTGATTAAACATAATTCATTACAACACAAGACCGCAGCGGAAGTATGTTTTTTATAGAAAGATCGGACCTCCGCATTGTATATAATTAACCGACCGGTCACGGGTTCTATAATTACAGCTGGGGATGTTGTAGGGTACCTTGAATCTCAAACAGTAGCTTCGGTATCAGGTTATTTATTAGATCTGACCAGTATAATAATTACGCTCTCCCAACACAAGTAGCTACGCGTGAGATATCTGGGTGGCCGCCGCGGACAAGCACTGCCTACTTGTTATGTAAATATCATTGACCAAAGTATTATCTAATTATCTTACAACGTGGCTATAAATATATACAACTTGCATTCTGTGGAACTAATCAAGAGTTAAGTAGGAGATTAATCAATCAATTTATATGTTTGGATAAAAGGGGTTGAAAGGAACAAAATAAAGCAAACTCTATAAATATCCGTTTCCGTGAAACATTCGAGAACAATAAACGGTGCAAAAATATTGGATACACTTTTTCTTACCCTCATAAACAAAACCGACTATTCAAACAGAAATATCAGTTCGATAGGTGTCAGTTATAAAGTAAAAAAAAACCATGGTTTTTGGAAAAACTTATATATTTAAATACGGCTTTGCTTTGCTCTAATTAATTCCACAGCGTAAATAACATGAAAATGGAGCTTTTAATGAAAGGGATAGAGGTTCATTTTTGGTTTTGATAATTATTCCTGAACCGTAATATGTTTTTACTTAAGATATAGCAGACGGGTTTGGGTCATTAATTTTCATATTTCACTAAAATTTGAACGAAATTGGTAGAGCCGATTTTGAGAAATTACGTATTTTGTAAAAGCTTATTACGGGTGATTTTTTTGGGTTTATTTTACCGATTTAACGAAAATATTTGTGTGTGAGAAAAATAGAGAATAAAGTTTTTCGATATATTTTGCACATTTACTTATTATTTTCACCAGTAAGGATATTTTCATTGACAAAAGTTTTTACCACGAATAGGAAGAAAAGTAGGTATAAAAACGTTATTTTGATTTGAAAGAAGTAAAATCACTTGTCACAGTGAACTTCGCCGTGTGACGCGACTCGAGAGGTGTAGCCTGAGGATTGGTGGCCAGTTAGTTCCAGCAAGAAGGGGTGAATTTAGTAGCCACAACATTTCTATTTTTCACGTAAAGGTAGATGGCGCCATCATGGTACTTAGCCGCCCCATCATAGAATGCAGTATTGACAGATCCTTTAAATATAATGTAATGTTGGGCTTTATATTAAATGTTAAACTGTATTGGTAGATGAAGGGGTCTTATCCAGTAAAGTTTGTAAACTTTTTGACGTAGCTTAGGCCCTATTGAAAAGTGTCTCCACTCGCTTCGCTCGTGTCAGTGCCTCGGCCATGCCGTACCTCGAGACTGTTAGTACAGTATGTGAAGAAGTCTCCACTCGCTACGCTCGTGTCAGTGCCTCGGCCATGCCGTACCTCGAGACTGTTAGTACAGTATGTGAAGAAGTCTCCACTCGCTACGCTCGTGTCAGTGCCTCGGCCATGCCGTACCTCGAGACTGTAAGTACAGTATGTGAAGAAGTCTCCACTCGCTACGCTCGTGTTAGTGCCTCGGCCATGCCGTACCTCGAGACTGTTAGTACAGTATGTGAAGAAGTCTCCACTCGCTACGCTCGTGTCAGTGCCTCGGCCCTGCCGTACCTCGAGACTGTAAGTACAGTATGTGAAGAAGTCTCCACTCGCTACGCTCGTGTCAGTGCCTCGGCCATGCCGTACCTCGAGACTGTTAGTACAGTATGTGAAGAAGTCTCCACTCGCTACGCTCGTGTCAGTGCCTCGGCCCTGCCGTACCTCGAGACTGTAAGTACAGTATGTGAAGAAGTCTCCACTCGCTACGCTCGTGTCAGTGCCTCGGCCATGCCGTACCTCGAGACTGTTAGTACAGTATGTGAAGAAGTCTCCACTCGCTACGCTCGTGTCAGTGCCTCGGCCATGCCGTACCTCGAGACTGTAAGTACAGTATGTGAAGAAGTCTCCACTCGCTACGCTCGTGTCAGTGCCTCGGCCCTGCCGTACCTCGAGACTGTTAGTACAGTATGTGAAGAAGTCTCCACTCGCTACGCTCGTGTCAGTGCCTCGGCCATGCCGTACCTCGAGACTGTTAGTACAGTATGTGAAGAAGTCTCCACTCGCTACGCTCGTGTCAGTGCCTCGGCCCTGCCGTACCTCGAGACTGTAAGTACAGTATGTGAAGAAGTCTCCACTCGCTACGCTCGTGTCAGTGCCTCGGCCATGCCGTACCTCGAGACTGTAAATACAGTATGTGAAGAAGTCTCCACTCGCTACGCTCGTGTCAGTGCCTCGGCCATGCCGTACCTCGAGACTGTAAGTACAGTATGTGAAGAAGTCTCCACTCGCTACGCTCGTGTCAGTGCCTCGGCCATGCCGTACCTCGAGACTGTAAATACAGTATGTGAAGAAGTCTCCACTCGCTACGCTCGTGTCAGTGCCTCGGCCATGCCGTACCTCGAGACTGTAAGTACAGTATGTGAAGAAGTCTCCACTCGCTACGCTCGTGTCAGTGCCTCGGCCATGCCGTACCTCGAGACTGTAAATACAGTATGTGAAGAAGTCTCCACTCGCTACGCTCGTGTCAGTGCCTCGGCCATGCCGTACCTCGAGACTGTAAATACAGTATGTGAAGAAGTCTCCACTCGCTACGCTCGTGTCAGTGCCTCGGCCCTGCCGTACCTCGAGACTGTAAGTACAGTATGTGAAGAAGTCTCCACTCGCTACGCTCGTGTCAGTGCCTCGGCCATGCCGTACCTCGAGACTGTAAATACAGTATGTGAAGAAGTCTCCACTCGCTACGCTCGTGTCAGTGCCTCGGCCCTGCCGTACCTCGAGACTGTTAGTACAGTATGTGAAGAAGTCTCCACTCGCTACGCTCGTGTCAGTGCCTCGGCCCTGCCGTACCTCGTGACTGTTAGTACAGTATGTGAAGAAGTCTCCACTCGCTACGCTCGTGTCAGTGCCTCGGCCCTGCCGTACCTCGAGACTGTTAGTACAGTATGTGAAGAAGTCTCCACTCGCTACGCTCGTGTCAGTGCCTCGGCCATGCCGTACCTCGAGACTGTAAGTACAGTATGTGAAGAAGTCTCCACTCGCTACGCTCGTGTCAGTGCCTCGGCCATGCCGTACCTCGAGACTGTAAG
Source organism: Aphrophora alni (assembly GCA_963513935.1). Taxonomy (NCBI): domain Eukaryota; kingdom Metazoa; phylum Arthropoda; class Insecta; order Hemiptera; family Aphrophoridae; genus Aphrophora; species Aphrophora alni. Next base: position 118,335,179 of record OY740770.1, read on the forward strand.
TACAGTATGTGAAGAAGTCTCCACTCGCTACGCTCGTGTCAGTGCCTCGGCCATGCCGTACCTCGAGACTGTTAGTACAGTATGTGAAGAAGTCTCCACTCGCTACGCTCGTGTCAGTGCCTCGGCCCTGCCGTACCTCGAGACTGTAAGTACAGTATGTGAAGAAGTCTCCACTCGCTACGCTCGTGTCAGTGCCTCGGCCCTGCCGTACCTCGAGACTGTAAGTACAGTATGTGAAGAAGTCTCCACTCGCTACGCTCGTGTCAGTGCCTCGGCCATGCCGTACCTCGAGACTGTAAGTACAGTATGTGAAGAAGTCTCCACTCGCTACGCTCGTGTCAGTGCCTCGGCCCTGCCGTACCTCGAGACTGTTAGTACAGTATGTGAAGAAGTCTCCACTCGCTACGCTCGTGTCAGTGCCTCGGCCATGCCGTACCTCGAGACTGTAAGTACAGTATGTGAAGAAGTCTCCACTCGCTACGCTCGTGTCAGTGCCTCGGCCATGCCGTACCTCGAGACTGTAAGTACAGTATGTGAAGAAGTCTCCACTCGCTACGCTCGTGTCAGTGCCTCGGCCCTGCCGTACCTCGAGACTGTTAGTACAGTATGTGAAGAAGTCTCCACTCGCTACGCTCGTGTCAGTGCCTCGGCCATGCCGTACCTCGAGACTGTAAGTACAGTATGTGAAGAAGTCTCCACTCGCTACGCTCGTGTCAGTGCCTCGGCCATGCCGTACCTCGAGACTGTTAGTACAGTATGTGAAGAAGTCTCCACTCGCTACGCTCGTGTCAGTGCCTCGGCCATGCCGTACCTCGAGACTGTTAGTACAGTATGTGAAGAAGTCTCCACTCGCTACGCTCGTGTCAGTGCCTCGGCCATGCCGTACCTCGAGACTGTAAGTACAGTATGTGAAGAAGTCTCCACTCGCTACGCTCGTGTTAGTGCCTCGGCCATGCCGTACCTCGAGACTGTTAGTACAGTATGTGAAGAAGTCTCCACTCGCTACGCTCGTGTCAGTGCCTCGGCCCTGCCGTACCTCGAGACTGTAAGTACAGTATGTGAAGAAGTCTCCACTCGCTACGCTCGTGTCAGTGCCTCGGCCATGCCGTACCTCGAGACTGTTAGTACAGTATGTGAAGAAGTCTCCACTCGCTACGCTCGTGTCAGTGCCTCGGCCCTGCCGTACCTCGAGACTGTAAGTACAGTATGTGAAGAAGTCTCCACTCGCTACGCTCGTGTCAGTGCCTCGGCCATGCCGTACCTCGAGACTGTAAATACAGTATGTGAAAAAGTCTCCACTCGCTACGCTCGTGTCAGTGCCTCGGCCATGCCGTACCTCGAGACTGTAAGTACAGTATGTGAAGAAGTCTCCACTCGCTACGCTCGTGTCAGTGCCTCGGCCATGCCGTACCTCGAGACTGTAAATACAGTATGTGAAGAAGTCTCCACTCGCTACGCTCGTGTCAGTGCCTCGGCCATGCCGTACCTCGAGACTGTAAGTACAGTATGTGAAGAAGTCTCCACTCGCTACGCTCGTGTCAGTGCCTCGGCCATGCCGTACCTCGAGACTGTAAATACAGTATGTGAAGAAGTCTCCACTCGCTACGCTCGTGTCAGTGCCTCGGCCATGCCGTACCTCGAGACTGTAAATACAGTATGTGAAGAAGTCTCCACTCGCTACGCTCGTGTCAGTGCCTCGGCCCTGCCGTACCTCGAGACTGTAAGTACAGTATGTGAAGAAGTCTCCACTCGCTACGCTCGTGTCAGTGCCTCGGCCATGCCGTACCTCGAGACTGTAAATACAGTATGTGAAGAAGTCTCCACTCGCTACGCTCGTGTCAGTGCCTCGGCCCTGCCGTACCTCGAGACTGTTAGTACAGTATGTGAAGAAGTCTCCACTCGCTACGCTCGTGTCAGTGCCTCGGCCCTGCCGTACCTCGTGACTGTTAGTACAGTATGTGAAGAAGTCTCCACTCGCTACGCTCGTGTCAGTGCCTCGGCCCTGCCGTACCTCGAGACTGTTAGTACAGTATGTGAAGAAGTCTCCACTCGCTACGCTCGTGTCAGTGCCTCGGCCATGCCGTACCTCGAGACTGTAAGTACAGTATGTGAAGAAGTCTCCACTCGCTACGCTCGTGTCAGTGCCTCGGCCATGCCGTACCTCGAGACTGTAAGTACAGTATGTGAAGAAGTCTCCACTCGCTACGCTCGTGTCAGTGCCTCGGCCATGCCGTACCTCGAGACTGTTAGTACAGTATGTGAAGAAGTCTCCACTCGCTACGCTCGTGTCAGTGCCTCGGCCCTGCCGTACCTCGAGACTGTAAGTACAGTATGTGAAGAAGTCTCCACTCGCTACGCTCGTGTCAGTGCCTCGGCCCTGCCGTACCTCGAGACTGTAAGTACAGTATGTGAAGAAGTCTCCACTCGCTACGCTCGTGTCAGTGCCTCGGCCATGCCGTACCTCGAGACTGTAAGTACAGTATGTGAAGAAGTCTCCACTCGCTACGCTCGTGTCAGTGCCTCGGCCATGCCGTACCTCGAGACTGTAAGTACAGTATGTGAAGAAGTCTCCACTCGCTACGCTCGTGTCAGTGCCTCGGCCCTGCCGTACCTCGAGACTGTAAGTACAGTATGTGAAGAAGTCTCCACTCGCTACGCTCGTGTCAGTGCCTCGGCCCTGCCGTACCTCGAGACTGTTAGTACAGTATGTGAAGAAGTCTCCACTCGCTACGCTCGTGTCAGTGCCTCGGCCATGCCGTACCTCGAGACTGTAAGTACAGTATGTGAAGAAGTCTCCACTCGCTACGCTCGTGTCAGTGCCTCGGCCATGCCGTACCTCGAGACTGTTAGTACAGTATGTGAAGAAGTCTCCACTCGCTACGCTCGTGTCAGTGCCTCGGCCCTGCCGTACCTCGAGACTGTTAGTACAGTATGTGAAGAAGTCTCCACTCGCTACGCTCGTGTCAGTGCCTCGGCCCTGCCGTACCTCGAGACTGTAAGTACAGTATGTGAAGAAGTCTCCACTCGCTACGCTCGTGTCAGTGCCTCGGCCCTGCCGTACCTCGAGACTGTTAGTACAGTATGTGAAGAAGTCTCCACTCGCTACGCTCGTGTCAGTGCCTCGGCCCTGCCGTACCTCGAGACTGTTAGTACAGTATGTGAAGAAGTCTCCACTCGCTACGCTCGTGTCAGTGCCTCGGCCCTGCCGTACCTCGAGACTGTTAGTACAGTATGTGAAGAAGTCTCCACTCGCTACGCTCGTGTCAGTGCCTCGGCCCTGCCGTACCTCGAGACTGTTAGTACAGTATGTGAAGAAGTCTCCACTCGCTACGCTCGTGTCAGTGCCTCGGCCCTGCCGTACCTCGAGACTGTTAGTACAGTATGTGAAGAAGTCTCCACTCGCTACGCTCGTGTCAGTGCCTCGGCCCTGCCGTACCTCGAGACTGTTAGTACAGTATGTGAAGAAGTCTCCACTCGCTACGCTCGTGTCAGTGCCTCGGCCATGCCGTACCTCGAGACTGTAAGTACAGTATGTGAAGAAGTCTCCACTCGCTACGCTCGTGTCAGTGCCTCGGCCCTGCCGTACCTCGAGACTGTTAGTACAGTATGTGAAGAAGTCTCCACTCGCTACGCTCGTGTCAGTGCCTCGGCCCTGCCGTACCTCGAGACTGTTAGTACAGTATGTGAAGAAGTCTCCACTCGCTACGCTCGTGTCAGTGCCTCGGCCCTGCCGTACCTCGAGACTGTTAGTACAGTATGTGAAGAAGTCTCCACTCGCTACGCTCGTGTCAGTGCCTCGGCCCTGCCGTACCTCGAGACTGTTAGTACAGTATGTGAAGAAGTCTCCACTCGCTACGCTCGTGTCAGTGCCTCGGCCCTGCCGTACCTCGAGACTGTTAGTACAGTATGTGAAGAAGTCTCCACTCGCTACGCTCGTGTCAGTGCCTCGGCCCTGCCGTACCTCGAGACTGTAAGTACAGTATGTGAAGAAGTCTCCACTCGCTACGCTCGTGTCAGTGCCTCGGCCCTGCCGTACCTCGAGACTGTTAGTACAGTATGTGAAGAAGTCTCCACTCGCTACGCTCGTGTCAGTGCCTCGGCCCTGCCGTACCTCGAGACTGTTAGTACAGTATGTGAAGAAGTCTCCACTCGCTACGCTCGTGTCAGTGCCTCGGCCCTGCCGTACCTCGAGACTGTTAGTACAGTATGTGAAGAAGTCTCCACTCGCTACGCTCGTGTCAGTGCCTCGGCCCTGCCGTACCTCGAGACTGTTAGTACAGTATGTGAAGAAGTCTCCACTCGCTACGCTCGTGTCAGTGCCTCGGCCCTGCCGTACCTCGAGACTGTTAGTACAGTATGTGAAGAAGTCTCCACTCGCTACGCTCGTGTCAGTGCCTCGGCCCTGCCGTACCTCGAGACTGTAAGTACAGTATGTGAAGAAGTCTCCACTCGCTACGCTCGTGTCAGTGCCTCGGCCATGCCGTACCTCGAGACTGTAAGTACAGTATGTGAAGAAGTCTCCACTCGCTACGCTCGTGTCAGTGCCTCGGCCATGCCGTACCTCGAGACTGTTAGTACAGCATGTGAAGAAGTCTCCACTCGCTACGCTCGTGTCAGTGCCTCGGCCCTGCCGTACCTCGAGACTGTAAGTACAGTATGTGAAGAAGTCTCCACTCGCTACGCTCGTGTCAGTGCCTCGGCCCTGCCGTACCTCGAGACTGTTAGTACAGTATGTGAAGAAGTCTCCACTCGCTACGCTCGTGTCAGTGCCTCGGCCCTGCCGTACCTCGAGACTGTTAGTACAGTATGTGAAGAAGTCTCCACTCGCTACGCTCGTGTCAGTGCCTCGGCCCTGCCGTACCTCGAGACTGTTAGTACAGTATGTGAAGAAGTCTCCACTCGCTACGCTCGTGTCAGTGCCTCGGCCCTGCCGTACCTCGAGACTGTAAGTACAGTATGTGAAGAAGTCTCCACTCGCTACGCTCGTGTCAGTGCCTCGGCCCTGCCGTACCTCGAGACTGTTAGTACAGTATGTGAAGAAGTCTCCACTCGCTATGCTCGTGTCAGTGCCTCGGCCCTGCCGTACCTCGAGACTGTAAGTACAGTATGTGAAGAAGTCTCCACTCGCTACGCTCGTGTCAGTGCCTCGGCCCTGCCGTACCTCGAGACTGTTAGTACAGTATGTGAAGAAGTCTCCACTCGCTACGCTCGTGTCAGTGCCTCGGCCATGCCGTACCTCGAGACTGTAAGTACAGTATGTGAAGAAGTCTCCACTCGCTACGCTCGTGTCAGTGCCTCGGCCCTGCCGTACCTCGAAAGTGTTAGTACAGTATGTGAAGAAGTCTCCACTCGCTACGCTCGTGCCGGCTCATCGTCTCTTCACATTTAATTGGGAGTACAAGGTTAGGTTAGGTTAAGATTACATTTTGAGCAATTCTTCCCTACAACCAAATTAATGGGCACTTCAAGCCCATCATATAATAGAAACAAAATATGCTGCCCAAAAGTTGGATTCTTGGGATTTGTAAGTCTCAAATTGTATTTGTAAATATAATAGGACAAGTTTGTTTCTGAACCTGGTAATTGTGTATAACACTACTTTCTTTACCGTCTGTTAGGTGGCTATTAAAAAGTCTCCTGCTCACTTCGCACAAATTTGTGCGTATATGAAGACTTAACTCGCTACGCTTGTGTGACTCGGTCCGATTGTGTCGTAACTATTCGATTATTATATTTTGTTTGGGAGGTTAGGTGTTGAAATTACATTTTTGGCAATAACTTCGTTATTCGTCATCGTTGAGATGTGGGGTTGATATTATTACATGTAGAATTGAAATCTGCACATTTTGATCTAATTTAGCGTGTTATCAGTTGAACAAAAAACTGTTTTAAGTGGTCGTCATTTTGATATGTTCAATAGATTTAATGTTTGTGGCCGCTGTCGTGCTTATCTACAGACAACGAGATGTCTAAAATGTCATTGTCTGCTTTCTTATATCTTGGAACGTGAAGATCAGTCAAAATACTAATGTTTTGCGATTACTAAACTTGTATTATACGAAAAAAGGAGTTACTTGTGATAAGAAGGAGAAAGTTATGTCCTTGATTTTGATTTATCTGTATTAAGACGATTGGTAAATTAATTTTATTGAATGAAAGTACAACTCCCTACACTATAAACTGTTGAAAGATAAGATACCTTTAAGGATCGTGAAATACAGTTTTCTAAATTCCTTGTCCTTAGATTATAAACTAAATAGTGTAGGACATGTGGTAATTAAAGTTGTGCTCACAAAGCCCGATTTCAAGGCAGTCGGTCCTCACACAGACCTAGTCAAATTATAAAGACTGGTTCCGACTCAATTTTCGGCTGTAATAGTCAGTTCTGATTTCTGATTAAATCTACTCTAATAACAGGAGGTTCAAGTTCAAGGCCTCAACTACAATAACGTAATGATCTAGAGCGGCCTTGGCCAAACCAAAATCAGATTGTCCAGTCATAATTATGCAGGTTCCTATATAATAGACGAAAATGTGAGAGTGATCCTTGACCTCTGTTATTAAAAACTTGATTGTGTGTTTTTTTTTTGTTTTAATGAACAAATTTAGACACAATATTGCACAAAATGTCTCACTCAGCCATCCCTAAAGCGAAATAAAACGAAACAAAGTTAATCGTCACTAAAAAAAGTCAGTTTGATAGTTGTGCAGTCAGGAAATGATAAATAATTTTTTCCCTTGTTTAAAGTCGAACAACATTTCGGGCACCTTTTAAAAAAAGAAAGAAAAGAACATAAAATAAACACCCCTGGCTATCGAATACTCTAATATACACTCAGGGTGGAAAATAACAAGAGTTGGTCAAAAGAGAACTGATATCATTGATGAAAGAGAGAGATCTAAGCCAATACTAGACCAAACAACGCTAACCCCGTACTCACTATAGGGAGTCCCTGAGGGTACTTGTGCCAAACACGTTCTCGGGTAAAATCGTATGTAATAAAAATCGAGCTTTTAAGGGCTTTGGTCAAGGTTATTTTTATTTAGTTTCACTAGTTTGATCTAAATCTGTTGATCCGATTTTGAGAAATTACGCACCGGTATTTTATAAAAGTCCACATGCCCGAGTTTTTTTTTTTTAACCGTGAATGCAGAAGTTCTGCATTTTTGGAAAAATGATGATCAATACGTTTTATTTGAGACTTTAAAGGGCTACACTTGAGCAAAATTTGTTCAAAATCGCTACAGGAAAATTTCGAGAAATTAGTTTTATTTCCTTATGGAAATTCCCTTCAAATTTTGAATAATGAAAACCATTTTTTAAAGAAACGTTCGGCTCAAGATATGGCCAAAATATTCACAAGAAAAAACAAAAAATCACGTGTATTTTGAAATATTTACTCAAGTTAAATATTGTGTTATTGCAGATAAAATGTTTTTAGCTTAGATTATTACTACCGTTGCTAAAAGAGTGGGCGTGGAGACACCGTTACGCTCTTCCATGTGACACGCACATTGACGCGACGCGGGTCATGTTGCGGTGCTATAGGACATGCTTGGCGCTTCCATTACAACTGTATTAAAGTGACAAACTGTGCCAAACAAAAACACCCACTAACTTAGTCCCTTGTTTCTTAGAGGCTCACTATAGTGAGAGAGTCTAGCTGGGTGCACACTTTTTGTCATGTAGTCTTTTGGTTAGATCGCTCTATTTCATATTATAAGGCTTTACCTACAAATCCTAAAAGGAAAGGAAAACATTCTAAATTTTAGCTATTTTCTGCTCAATTCACTTTATATTATCTTCGGGTTAATGAATGCCCTATCAATAACCACTGCACAGTTTGCTAGACAAAATTGAAAACACCGATGTCTTTTACCATTTTATGCATATTTTTAGTACAAATTTAAATCACTCCCAAACTAAATGTCATAATAAGGTTAGGTTGGTAGCATTTTGTTCGATAAAAATGGAAAAATTTTACTTTGAAGTTTTACGATGTTATGCTTTTCAGTTCTAGCCGAAAAACTGGTAATTTATTTTCTTCTAATGTTTCTTGTCGAAGCTGATTCCACAGAATTAAACACAATTCGTCAATGTATATTATTGTATGTATTTATTGTTTTATCAATAGTTGGTAAAACCTATGAAATATTCACAAATCCTACCATTTTAGCGCTATATTTGTTTGAAAATTATGCGTATAAGGTCACAATTTGTACGACTTTATTTAAATTTAGTCTCTTCAAATAATTTAACGGTAAAATCTCTTGTCCTTCAAATATACAATGTCATTATGACAGTAGATTATATTATGCATTCAATGATGTCCAAATGTGTTTTCTAGGATAAACAAGACTGGAATGTAAGTACGTATAGGATTACTGTAAAACAGGAAGTAAGGGCAAATAATTCACAAGATCTCAATGATCGTAGAAAAGTGAAGTTTTCTTAAAGTAGGAAATTAGAAAAAACTTTCTTTTTCTTTTATTTCTAAGTTTTGTCCGTCTATTTCCTATAGGATAAAAGTAGGTTAGGTATATATGTATACAAGCCACACAAATTTTACGGTTTTTAATTTACGTTTACGGAATTTCAAAATTAAATTTCAAATAAATTATACAAACACTTGCAGAAATTTTTTTCACTCATCCAATACCAAAATTAATCGTCAGTGTCAGTCAAAAAATGAAAATGAACAAAAAATATTATATATATTATATATATATATATATATATATATATATATATATATAATAGAAAAAAAATATATATCGTCGGTTTACTGCAAAAAGTGACCAACTAGCAAATTGTTAATTCTGAGAAAACGAAGTTTTAATTTTATTATGAGTGCTAAAATTATAATCATCAATATAAAATCATGTTATCTATTATAATAGTTATAATATTATTTACTTAGGCAGTTTTAGCAGACAATTCCTAATACCATAATAAGCAATATTGCAATATTATATTACAAGCTTAAATTTAGAGAAAAGTGCACTATATATATATATATATATATATATATATATATATATATATATATATATATATATTGAGATAGGGCTTAAATTTGCTTCCCTTGTACCATTAACGCGATTAAGCGTTAATCATAGTTGATAAAAATTGAAACTTTTAAATTACAGCGGTCAATTTAAATTTAATTCCTGAACCATATTTATTATACTTTAAAATCACTAAAATTTGAACCACATCATCTGTTATAACACCCTCATCAAACATTTAGGGAGTAGTTGGCGACCAATACGTTTTGTTTGCTCTGTTAGATGAGCATATGATCAAATATATTTTAATCATTACTTTATGAAATTTGTCCGAACATAAATTCTGTAATCAACGAGAATTTTGTTTCTATGTTACAGAACTATCAACATGGGGTCGCAAGATGGGTCGTAAATTGGACATGTTAAGAAGAAGTGACTCTAAAGAATCTCTAAATAGCATCACGTCACGTGACAGTATAAAAAAGAAATCAATATGGAAACTCGGAAGAAGCAGTTCCGAAAACCACCAAGAAAGTGACACCAAATCCGAGTCTTCCCAATCTTCAATTAAAGGATTTTTCATTCGTATGGGATCTACTGGAATGTTAAATGGTTCTAAACATAATGATACATTCAGAGAAAATAGCGGCAACGTAACAGGACCTGTTGATGCTTCAGGTAACGCTTTGTTTCGAAGTGTTTCTACTTCGCAGTTGGCAACATCGTATGTTAGAGGTGACGATCCTGCGGATTGTTTGGATATGGTTCCAACGAGCACGTCGAAGGATACGACTTTGGATAACAGTTCAATTCACAGTCACGGTGATTGTAAAACGAATGGGAAAATACCATCACCGATAGATCCTGGTTACGTACCTTTGAAAACGTTAAGTTGTGACAATATATCGAGATTAGGTACAAACTTATCCGCGTTACCTCCGAGTGGTAACAGAAGAGCGAACTTTCCCTATGCTTTTCTAAGATCAAAATTGTCAGTTTTACCCGAAGAAAACGGAGGAAGTGTTGTCAATCAAAAAGCAAGAACGAAGTTGCACAGAGACAGTTTTTCCGAGTATAGATACATCAACGAATCACCGGAAACCCAAGAGAAAGCGTTCAGACTGCGAGCTAACTCCGAAGAATATTTTCCAACTTCTACCAAAAACATCGAACAACAATACGCAACGGAATGTAACACGTTAGGAAGAAAAAGAAGATCGAGTTTCGAAGTCAGTTCCCTTAGAAGATTTAATAACCGCTTCGGAAGTAGTATACCGAATGGTGTACATTTAGACACTGAAGAAAAGAAAACACTCGGTAACTATGTTAGTTCCAACGAATCTGGTTATGATAGTGACGGTCAGAAAGGAGAAGAAAGAAAAGAAGCAACAGAATACGACGATGATAGCGGAATATTAGCGAACGAAAGTTTCGACTGTGGATCTTTACACGATTGTGAAATAGGACCTATAGACATAAACGATAGTTACCCTTGTGAATCGAGAACGCAAGATAACTCACAACAGTTTAGAGATAGTTGGAAGGCACCGATGTTTCAAGATCAAAACTGTCATTTAATAGATGGTGCCTACGATTCCGAACAGAACGCTGTAGAATGGGAGAGGAAATGTTATTCGGGTCGAATTTTACCTTCACTTCCATCCAGACGTTCCTCCATAGCAAACGATAGACTAGAAAACAATCTCATATCGGCAAAATTATCTCCAAGTTCCGGTTCTTTAAACAGTTACAGTGATTCCGGTTGGAAAACCAAATCAACGGAGAGGCCTAACGTCTCTCAAATTAAACAACCGGTAAAACCGAATTTCAATCGTCATATGTTTATAAAAAACCCACCGAAAATTGAAAATAGAAGATACCACTCTTCTTCAGTCTTGAAGAGTAACTGGTTATCGAGTGGACATCTCCAGGATTTGTCGTCTCTACCTTCTAATGTAAACAGTAATGTTTACAATCAGGATACAATGAGAAGGTATCGTTTGATTAGACTACTTAAAGTCAATGCTGATGATGAACTGGGGATCTACTTGACTATGCAGATCCACCAGGTCGCTACCAACTCCTCGCCGAAGAGGACGATACCAGAACCTCGTTATGTTGTCGTTCGATTAGAACCGGGGAGCATCGCATACAGGTAAGTTTACTTTAAAAACATATAATTGATAATTGTCTTATCTACAGTAACAAAGATAATAAATAGTTTAAAAAAACACTGCACCAACTTTCTCACTCGATTATCTCCAAAACTAATTAAAAACGAAATAAAACTATTTTAGTAGTTGACAATAAAAAAGTGAGGTAATTTTTAAATTAAAATTTACTTTAAAAACCTATAATAATTGATAATTCTCCTAACTACAGTAAAAAAGACAATAAACTAATTAAAAACGAACTACAATTATTTTAGTAGTTGTCAATAAAAAAGTGAGGTAATTTTAGAATTAATATTAACTTTAAAAACCAATAATTGATAATTCCCCTAACTACAGTAAAAAAGACAATAAACTAATTAAAAACGAACTACAATTATTTTAGTAGTTGTCAATGAAAGATGAACGCCGTGTTTGTATATTTATATTATTTAAATATAGTCTCTCTGGACAATACAGCTGGTGTGAAAGTGGTGTTTGAGTAGTATCATATGCTGTTGAAGGCACTACGTCTCGGCTCTGTTTAAACTGACCGTGGAAGAATCCCAGTTACACTGCAACATATTATAGGCAACAATACCCGTATTTAAAGAATGACTTGTATCCAGTTGTTAGAGTTTAACTTATCCTTTTAATAATTCTAAAAGGTTGCATGAGCCAAATAATTACAATAGACCTACAGTTAAATATTAATATAATTGATAAAGATGCGATGCCGCTGAGGTGAAGGTAGTTTCTTTATCTCTGCCACTTGTCTCACTGGAATCTTCGCCTAAGTTTTGATCAGTTACTGTGTCATTGGGGGGGGGGTTGGATAAGTACCATGATGGCGTCTATAAATGACTACTTTGCATTAGAGGTTATGTCTGTACTGTATTAAACTAACAGTACTGTTATAAAATTTTGTTATTAAAATCTGTGAACAAAATCACAAAATTTACAATTTTCATATAGATGGAAGCATTTTATTTTGGTAAATTTTGTACAGGTAGTGTGTAACAATAAAAATTTTATCCTGATTGTTGTTTAATAGGCGAAAACCCTCGCAAGGTTTGGTCAAAGGTGATAGAGAGCGATCTAACCCAAGATTATATTTAAAAAATGTGTAGATCCAGCTAGGTACTTACCATTGTGAGCCTTGAAGGGGTGATATATATATATATATATATATATATATATATATATGGGAAAGAATTCAAAGCGTATAAACTGTATAGCCGTTAAAACTAATAGACTTTGTTCTATAGTTAATAACTAATATAATTAATTATACTTGAATTTGAAAAGTGTAACATTTATAAAGAAAGGTGGAAAAACAGCGCACAACTTTTCTGTATAATCTAATCTCCAAAACCAAATATTTATAAATAAACCAAAACTGTTGTCACCAATTTGTCAGTTCTCGGTTGTTATCAGTTAAAAAATAAAAATTAACCATGGGCGCTGTTTTTTAATAAAAGTATTTAAAGATATCCCGAAAAAGGTGAACTGGTCGAATTCCCCTTCATTATCCGTCTATCCGCTAATTTGTTTTTTTCTTCTTACAAAAAAGCAAATACTATAATACTATAACTCCAGCAAATACTAAAATACTCCAGTAAATAGCAAATACTATAACTCCAGACATAGTTAAGATTTAAGTTCAGATTTACATAAGCAACTTGTGCGCTACGTTTTATTTTATTGTGCGTTACCAAACACAAAGACTTTATTTTCAAAATTATGGTCGTTTAATTTATTTATTTATTTATTTTTTTTTATTATTATTTTTTTTTAAGATAGCTGTTTCGAAGTAAGACGTTAAAAGTATCAATTAACTACCTGATATTTATAAAGTGTATTGCGAACATATTTTTATCCAGAAAAATAATGAATAATTTCTCAAAAAAGTAAGAAAGAGTCACTTTTCAAACTTTTAATATATTTTATACATTACAGTCTGTTCATGTTTCAATTTTAAATTCCGTTCCAACTGTTTTAGATACGGAAAATGTACCGTACCTCTGAATACGTCATCTCGTATTTTCACAACTTTGAACTCTTATAGCTCCTAAATGGTTGGAGATATCGAAAAATACCCGAGAATTAAAAAGTCTTAAAACAATGTTTTATCCAAATAGCCAAAATTCAGAGCTGACAGCTAAATTGGAAAAATTATAGGTGAAAATTTGGTAATACCATAAGTTTAAACTAAAAAATTCTGGGGTTACCTCTTAAAGTTTTTTTTTTATACATATTGAATCGGTCACACCGGTTTCAATCATTCTGTATACATTAGTGTAAATTATACATTTTAACAGTAGTCAGATTGTTTAGGTCACCAGATCTACATAGTAGTAAAAGGGTTTTCTATAAGAAAATTTATAGTTGACTGTCAAATATAAAGACAAAATTGTCAACACCCCCAGTTTTAACTCCAAACCTTTTTAACTCTTTTGTACTTATTAAATAAAATAGCCGCCACACCTGTTTCAACCACTATGTTTAATGTGTTAATTTAAAAATATAAATGGCACCGTGTTACAACGTAAATTTTTAATATTGTGGTCATCTCCAACAAAGATAATTTTAAAATGTCCTTCAGAACCGATTTAGGTAATAAATCCCCCTTCCCTCAACCCAAAAAGTTTTTCTCTTATGTTACTCGCCTAAGTTTTTTCTCTTATGTTACTCGCCTAAGTTTTTTCTCTTATGTTACAACACTCATAAGGAAAATATCTACACTTGTCGAATATCTATTTCTGTCAGTAAGTACGGGCTTGGGAATCCCGTGGGGTCCATATTATGTATTCTTGGATTAGATCCCTCTCTTTCATATTTCCTATATTCTCTTGGTCTCTTCCTATCTTGATATTCAAGAGTTTATATTATCTTCTTTTTTTTTATAAGGCGATGATGACCGAGAGGTTTTACAACATGAAAGAAGTAAATCCATTTAAGGACTTATACAGGCCAATTGACATCTTTATTTATTTATAACTAATTTCTTGTCCTAGTATCTCGTTCACAATAATGTAGGAATTTGTTTAGTTCACATCGTGCAAAATATTTTATAAAATTGCAATAGAGTCAACGACTCCATTTCAAGGTTCTTTGTTAGAATTTAACTTCTCAGTAAAGTGCATAATAATTACATTCTTAGAATCACTTCCACATTCTCCATTACAAATAATGCAACCTGAGTTAATGGTGTCTGCGAAACGAGAGTAATTATGAAAATAAGTCGGTAATTAATTATTGTTTTTATCTTTTATTTATTTAATTGCTGTTCTTGAATGATTGTTAATACGTAGTATAGAAGGGGTCGGAAATCGTTCTTGTATAGCGGAGTTTCGAGGTCTTCTGAGCCACAAAAGTGTTTTTTGGAATAACGTTTGAACAGATTTCTATTAAATTTAGTATGTACGTATATTTTGGTCATATCGGATTCCCCATCCCCGCTAATATAACTCAAAATAGCCACCATAAAGGGAAACAATTTTTATGTTCTCAAAATCGACTCCAATTGAAAAGTTTGTGCAGTGGTTTTACACAGTTTATTATTTTGTTTTTTTCTATAATTTTGTATACATTCATTATATTTTTTTGTCAAGTTAACGTTTTTAACCAGATTGATACAGGGTGTTTCCGAAATCTGTTTACAAACTTTGGTGTATTGTTCCTTGAGTAACAAGAATCCAAAAATGTAATATAACCAGGAGTCTATCTCGTTTCGCGTTGTCCCTTTCTATCCGTATGTGTTTTAAAACTAATTTTAAAATTAATGGCTCTACAAAATTAAACCAAATTTGGGTGCATTATTGCTATTGTTATTTTTCGTAACGTATACAATTAATGTTATAATGTCTTACTTGTAGCCTTATGTTTTTTTCTTTCGTTGACAGCTGTTTCGCGAATAATCAAAATAATCGGCATTGTCAAAACGCTGTAACTAAACACATAATAAGTTACACACATAAACACAACACATAGGCAGAATATAACTTATTAGCGTTTAGTTATTTGTGTACAGCTTTTTGACAGTGTGATTATACGCGAAACAGCTGTCAACGGTAGAAAGAAATATTGGGATACGTATGATGGTAAGATATATATGTAACAAGTTTAATTATTTTTACTGAACTCATTTCAAAAATGGCGGCCATTCAAAAGTTTTAAATTTAAATAACTCTAAAATCAGCCATTTACTAGGACAACTTTTTTTTAGTTCATTTTATGACAAATCATAAACGTATTTGCTTTTGTTTATAAAACTGGGTGAAAAATAAACGAATTTTTGGAATTCCTTTCCGAGAAAGTGTTTATTTCAAACAGTTGATTGTTGTACTGCAGAAAACAGCTGTTTTCATTGTTAATACATTAACAGCAAACTGGTCAGCTGATTAGTAACAATCACAGCTGATTTGTTGAATTCTTACTATCAATAGGTAATTACATAAACTTTTTTTTTTAATTTCACAAAATACATTTTTTTTTTTACACTACTGTAATTTCAGTTAATAAACAATAATTAATGTAATAGATAAATGTGAATAAAACTCGAATTAACATTTATACAAATCAGTTTGATTTATTCATTAAGGACATGGGCGTGAACGGCTGTCAAATCTCGTTAACCAATTTTGTAAACAAAAGCTTTTATATGAGTGTCTTACAATTTACTTAAAACAGTCGTTCTTGTATTATGTTTGTTTGTAAAATGGTTAGTTTTAGAGTTTATCAATGTAAAAGCTTTTAATGGCCGCCATTTTGAAACGAATTGGGTTACGGTAATGAAACTTTACATATTAACTGGAAATAGTAATAGCAATAATTCACACAAATTTGGTTCAATTATGTAGATTTGTTTTTTAAACGCTTTTTTTGTAAAAAAAACAAAAAAAAACACGGTCGAACAATGAGTCTAGATAGACTCCTGATTGTGTTAAGTTTTTGACTTCTTTTTATCCAAGGAACAATACCTCAAAGTTTGTAAGGAGACTTCTGAAACACCCTGTTTATTAAAATCAATTAACATGCTTCCATTTTAGTAATTTATTTTGTAAACTTTGTCCAATCCTTGTACAAATCTTATCACGTTTACTAATCCAGTCTAAAGTAACATTCATTAACCATTCCACATCCTGTTCCTTTTGAAGGACTCTTTAATAAAATTATGCAACAAATTAATAATAAACTTGTCAAAAGTTTTGACAACCCTCACATTGGTATAGTCACGTTTTTCATGTTTGTTTCCAGGGACGGACGAGTGCGGATCGGAGACGAAGTGATAAACGTGAATGGTCGACTTCTCCGAGGATTAAGTACACTCAAAGATGTGCATGACATGTTGAACAAACATTTACCAGGATCAGTCAACAGTCCGACGGCTGGGTTTCAAGTGGACATCGTTGTGGCTCGAGATGATCCTCCTCCTCCGCTACACATCTCTCATCACGACGTCACAAAGAGACATTCCTTTGTGTCAGTTTCGGAAGGACCTTTGAAAGGATTGGACGATTGTCAAGTGTTCAAAGCGAATCCTTATAATGTAGTATCGGATAGAAATATGCGAGATTCTAGATACGAAGGTGGTACGTTACCGGCGACAAACATTCATCGAGATAAACGCAGTGCTGTAGCTGTTATAAACAGAGTTTTAGCGGCATCTTTAAAAAAATCTTCAGTTAAACCTCCACCGATAACAGAGCCTGAAGAGTCGTCGCTCGTCACTAGTAGGCATAGAGTGGTATTCCATAAAGGTACTGGACGCAAATCTTTGGGTTTCAGCATAGTCGGTGGGACTGATTCTCCGAGAGGCGAGATGGGGATTTTCGTTAAAACTATCTTCAACTCTGGACAGGCAGCGGAAGAAGGAACTCTTTTTGAAGGTAAATTGAAGTTTTAAAGTTATCGGATCGATTGATAGTATTATTAATATGGTCAAGTTAAGTTAGTTATTATTGATATGACTTAATCGAAGATTTTCATTATTTGTATATATAAACAAAAATTGTCTGCAATTCAGTGTTTTCATAAAACTTGGAACATTTCTTTTCTTTTTTTTTAATAACTCAAAATTTGGAAGTAGCTGCATAAAAAAAAAGAAAAACCAACAAAAAACAAATTACAAAACAGAAAATTACGATTGTCTCAAAATCGGCTTCAACGATTTTGAACAAAATATGCTCAAGTGTAGTCACTAAGGACCCAAACAAAACGTGTTGCCCGCCTTATCTTAAAAAAAATGCTGGTTCGTTAGATATAGTTAAAAATAGGTCATTTTACTGTTATACAATTTTTCAAAGTCATTTCAACCAATTTCTTTAAAATTGTAATCCCAGATGAATAACAATAACCTAAACCCTTGTGTAGAATTGTAAGAAAATAATACTATCAGGAATAATTGGTAAAAAAACAAAAATTCATTTTGATCCTCGGATCATCAAATACGATTTACTTAAGGACTTGTTTATGGCACAAGCAAAGGCAATTTAGGCTCTTTTTGAATTTTTTTTCCAAGATGGTAAACCAATACGTTATTCTTTGAGTCTTTATATTTTAGCAAAATTGTAATAAAATCCTTAGAGCCAATTTTGGGAAAATCGTAATTTTGTATTTTTTATTATAAGAGTTACAGTACCTTCATATTTTGAGTTATCGAAAACAAATTTTAACTTCTGAGATATTTCCAAAATATCCCCAAATAGCAAACTTGTTTAATTGCATATCATATTTGTTTATAAAAATGTTCAACTTTCAGCTCCAAATGACCTTCAAGGTCGAAATGATCCTTGAACTCAATATTTAAATACTTGAAACACACAATTAAACTGTAAATGCTCAACTAACAGAATTCCAAAATATGTTGTGATGATAATATTGTTAATCGCATTTATTGACATTATTCCTCAACATCCTGCCTCCAATGCCCAACTTGCAAACTCGCGTCCAAGGCCAAGTTAGTCACGTGTGCAGAGATCTTCTCTCTCACTCGCTCTAAAATTCCTAAAGGCTTTTAATTAATTACTCTGCTGTACTCTGTTCGCCTTGAGATTATTTTTACTTTTTGCTTTATGTAAAATATTTCTGCAACTGAACAATATATGATATAAACCCGTTATCAAATATTTTCTTGTGGAATACTAAAGAATTATATAATAATTTCATTAATTGCGCTTGATGTACAGGTGAGTCGTTATGTGTGTGTGTAGTATTTAGGGTATTAAATTTATATCTATGAAGTCTCACATGCTATATTGTTATGCTTCAGTGTAGTTGTGTGGGTTCAGTTCAGAATGTGCTAATGTGGGAGTAGTTGGAAGTGTGCTCTTAGATGGCAGCACTAGAGCATATGTTTTCTGAACTTCAAATCAATTGCATTTTTCATTAGTCAAAACAGGAAAATATTTTATATGTATAACATGTTCATTAAATATATGACAAACTTGTTCATGACATATGATTAAATATTGTACCAAACATATTTAAAAAAATTAACTATTCATTGTATACCTTTTTTAAAACAGATTTAAATCATTTTTCATCTTGCTCTTTAGAAGCAGAATATTTTGTTGATGAATAACAGAGTTCTGAAAAACAAGTTTGCTACCATAGAATTATTTATATGAACTAAAAATAATACTGTCCCTGAGGAACACCACAAGTGATTATTCTCGCTGAACTATCAGAGTCCTTAAATCAAAAACATTGAAATCATCCTGCTTTTGAACTAATTCCAAGAAACACCTCTAGCCGCAATTTATCACCGCTCAACTCATTTTGATGTATATATTTTGTCCTGATAAAAAACAAAACTAGAAATTCATAAAATTGCACAAAGTGCAAAAAATATTAAATAGAACATTTGTAAACGTAATTTGATTAAAATACCATTGAGACAGACTCTTCTAACATTCCTCTCCTATCGTAAAGTTTAATTTAAGTTCATTGTTGTCCTGCTGTTCTACACAAATACAATTAATAAAGGTTATTGGCTTGAACCATTTCCAGGAGATGAGATCGTGTCTGTGAATGGACAACTCCTGGAGGGGATGTCTCATGCAGATGCCATTCATGTATTTAAGAGGATCCGCTCAGGCGAAGTTACACTCGAAGTCCTCAGGAGGCGAATTGCAAACAGGTAGTGTGGTCCAAATGTTAATTAACTGTAATCGAATTGATGTTGATTACAGCTCAGCTTTATGAATTGCTTAAGGTGTAGTTTCCTTGATTTATAATTACCATTTTTGTGTAGTGTAGAAACATGTTTTTATAGAACTAGATAAACATTTTATAACAGGTAATATATTGACATAAAGTGAGTGGAAACAGTATTCATTTTTTTTAAATATGAGCGCTTCTAAGACCGAAAAGTAGCATATTAGGATAATTCTGAACTCCTGGAAGTAAGATATCCCCCCCCTTGTTATTTAATGGCAAAAAACCCTGAAGTCATCATCATGTTAAAAAAATAGAGATATTAAGTTCTTGGGTATGCTATTATTAGGGTCGGAATAGAACAAGAGATGGTCAGGAGAAAACTGATAGGAAGATGAAAGATAGGGATATAACCCAAGTCTAGATGATAAAATATCCAATAAGGTTACGTCAGGATTGCCACACATGTACTCACTATAAGTTCTAAATGAACCCCTGAGAAATATGATCTTGTGTAACAATACAATTTTATTAGATAAATAAAACAGCATTTATATAAAAATACTTATTAAAAAAAAAAAAAAAATCTTGAATTTTGCTCTCAGTTTCTCAAATTTGTAGAAAAATGGATAATACCCAGTACACAGGATAATTTATAGCTTTTTATGTGATGTATGGTAACCCTGAACTAAAATTTGGTAACTCTGGTAACTTGAATCTGCCTAACATTTTAAAAGTCGACAAGAGATGTTAATTGTAATTTACTATTTAAAAATTTCTAGATTGTTATAATTTTATAAACAGCTGTTGTTTTAAATCATCATTTCATAGTAATTTTATCTCTGCTATTTAATTTAATTGCTGTGTTTAAAATTAATTAGTTAAAAAAAGTTAGCAGGTTACACAAATCTAATTTATATATGGAGTATTCAAAAAATATCAGAATGGCTTAATATCTCTGGTTCTAATTTATATAGGAGATACGAAACAAATTGAAGATTGTAGTAGAAATTGATATCTTCTATCTACAGAGTGAGCCAAAAATTATTTACCATATACAGGATGTTCATAAAATGTGGTTTTAGACTCATTGTATTGAAAAATAGAGCAAAATCAATACATTAATATATTTAAAAGTTTTTAGTTATTCCCCCCCCCCCATCTGTTTAGTGATTAAAATTGGACATTTTATGGAAGATTACCTTGTTATTTTTACAATAAATGTTCCATCTCTTTTCTTCTGCCGTTTGACAGTGAGTTAGACAATAGTTGTAATAGCCATTACTAGCATTACATTACGTAATATCTTAGGAGGGATTTCTGCCACATCATGTGTTATTTACTGTGTTTTATCATTGGGCCTATAAACATTGTTTTTTACGTAACCACAAAAAATATAATCTATAGTTGACAGATTAGGTGACTTTGTAGGCCATTCAACAAACCCTCTCTGACCTGTCCACCATCCTAGAAAAGTTAGATACAGAAGTGTGTACCTTCACGGTACAAGAGGGTAGACTTCAGTTCATTGAAACCAAAGAAAATTGCATTTTCTCATTACAACTTTAGAGCACTTTAAATCTGAAAAGCAGTTAAAATATATCTTACAAATATCACTACAATAATGGATTGGAATATATAAAAATCCACGAAAATATTTTTCATAGTTTCATAAAAAACTTGTTTTATAAATTTTTGGGGCATTCTGTATATGGTACCTAAATTTTGGCTCACTCTGTAAATAGAGGAGGTCGATTTCTACAAAATTTAATTGGTTTCATGTCTATCTAAATTAGATCTAGGATATTAAATGTTCTCATATTTTTTTAACAACAAATCTATGCCAAAGAAGTTGCTTACCTAAATAAGTACAAATTTAACAATATTTAATATATTGTATTATTATGCACTATGTGGAATTTTATGTTATTACATGAGCATTTTATATAATATTGTTTGGAGAAAAGTACCAGTTTATAAATGGTATAGTACTGGTACAATTTGAATAGGCGTATACCTGAATTTACGGTTTATTATGCAAGCTCAGAGTAGCACATGTTATTTTCCAGAGATGATGTAAAGGCAAACCAATGGGCAGAATGAGTAGGTTTGTGTGATAGCAAACAAGTCTAGAATTGGTATTTGGGTTAACTCACCAACACCACACCAACCAGACACCTGTTATCTTACTCAACTCTTCCTCAACCGGTTTTCTACTTCCTTCACTTTCACTGGTTCTGGTTGCCAAATGTTGCCTTAACTTAACATATGTACTTCCAATCAACACCCATGTGGGCGAGGTAACCCCCTCTCACTATTGAGATATTTAATAGATAAGATATGTTGGAAAAACATTCCACAAAGTTTCTAACATCTCCAAAACCAAATAAAAATCAACCTTAACTAATCTTCACCGAAATGTCAGTTTGATAGTTGTCAATCAAAAGGTGGAAATAAATGATGGACACCTATTTATATATTTAAAAAGGTCTTAAACTTGCACAGTATAAATTTTATTTCATCCAAAATCAAGCTTTTAATTAAGACAGTCAATGTTATTTTTGTTTACTTGCACTGTTGCACACAATGTTTGAGTAATCAATCTTCACATTTCACTAAAATTTGAATGAAATTAGTAGAGCCAATTTTGAAAAATTACACATTTTAAAACAGCCCAGTGTTTTAATTTTTATAATTTTGAGAGAGGGACATATTTGTTTTGTTTGGATCCTTAGAGACTACATCTGCTATTTGATCAAAATCGTAATAGCTGATTTGTATATCGAGCATGGAGATCTAATGTGATCATGGTTTATTGACGAACTGTTAAAAGTTCCAACAGTCTTGAAATTAAGGCTTCCACTGAGATAAGTTCAAATTATAGTTGGCGTCAGATTAACAAGATGGTTTTAAATTACACAACAACTAACTGGATAAAACCTAACTCCTCTTCTTGGTCGATTTGCATTGGTAATAAACACTTAATGAAACCAACACCACTATAGTTCTTGTGTCTTGTGGTTGATCAATGTCTGACTTGATGTACACACATTGACTGTGTGTATAGAGCTACTTCCAGTATGGGATAAGTTTGTGAAGTGTCCAATAGACTTAGTCAGAGTTTTTAAACTTGTGCTTTCTTCTTTTCCCTAAAAGCAAGAAACCTTTTAGTCATCATTGCCTTTAAAAAAAAAGAAGAAGATAAAAGACTCTATAGAATACTTTACCATCGGGGGTCAGAAGATAACAAGAGTCAGACAAGAGTAACCCGATAAAAAAAAAATGAAAGAAGTATCTAACCCGAGACTACTTAAAAAAAGGTTTAGAGTTGTACTTCCAACTAAGTTCCCTCGGAAGTGAGTTTTTAAACTTCAGAAGAAAACAATAAGGCAATTTTTAAGGTAAATATGACCTCATATTTAAGAGAAATAAAATCCTCACTCTTCTAATACTATATTTGATGGAAACCATTATTTATATTTTTCGGATAAATTCGATTAATTTTTTAACTAAAAAATTCTATAACCACTACACAAGGTCCAAAGACTTGTGACTTTCATGTAGCTACTGTTATAAGATCCATAGCTATAAGAAATCCTCTGTACTGTGCTGCCAAGTTTTACAACGGGTTGCCTCCTTTACTAAAGCAATTTAACTGAGACATTTAAGCAAAACTTGCGGAAGTATCTTGTCTGCGAGGGGCTCTCTTCTATATCAGATTCTCGCTTTGTTGAGAAGGTGCTGTTTTAATAATGACAACAGTGGTTGGCTAAGTGCACTGATTTTTCCCCATTGTATTTAGTTGTTATTATAATAATTTTTTACAAATTTCACACCTCACTTTGTGAGTTCAATGTAATATAAAATAAATAAATATATAATTTGAAACACTGTACTTACATCAGAGACTTGTAATTAAAAATAAATGTTTATTGTTGTTAAATATTGAAATATGCTATTCACGGAGGTTAGTTAGTGTACAGGGTGATTCAAAATTACACGGCAATAGGCTATTTCAGGAAATGATTTTAGAACTAAAAATACTAAAAAAGGTTTATATAAACATAGATTCCGAAACGTTTTAGCCTGTCGGGCATTTTATGTTTTTTAAAAGAAGTCATTACATCTTAGAAATAGATAAGATATTAGTAGAGATTTGGTATATACATTGTTTTTGTAACTTTATTATATACATTTTCAAAATGGTGGCTGTTTAAAATGTTTGTTGTAGAATATATCTAAACGTTATTAACATTATTCAAAAAATTAACAAGAAACAAAAGATTTTCCTCTTAACGAAAAAGAAAATGTTTCTTTTATCTATAGGAAACTATAAAATATTTAAATTCATATCAAAACACCAGTCACAATTTTGAAATTGTTCAAAGGAAACATTTACATTTTTTTGTTTTTTTACATTTATGGGCAACGGATTATAATACTATTATTAACAATTATCATCGTTCCATAATATTTTGGGTTAAGTTAATCGTGGTATTTGTAGGCCCGTGCATCTTTTGACCTACAGAAAAAATTGAAAAAACTATTTTGTTTTCCATTAAAAAGTCTTTTAAATTAAAGCCTTGATTTTCTGTTATACTGGTAAAACATTATGTAACTAATGCATATTCTAAATTTCTATTCAATATATTATTTGCTTCTAAAAGTATAATGTATTTTTGTATAAACACAAAATGGCCGACAGATGGAAAACAAAGCATTTCTGTTTCTACGTTTATATAAACTCTTTTTTAATTTTTAACTCTAGAATCAGTACCTAAAATATTACAGTGCAATTTTGAATACGTTATCTAACTTATTTTATCTTTAAACGTAATAAAAATAGAAACAAGTTATTCAAATGATCTAACCTTGCTGTTATTCAAATATACTTTCTGGTAACACCTCATATTTATTTATAACATCTTAAATATTTTCTACTCCCCCCCCCCCCTCTATCTAAGGGACTAAATCTGACAAGCTTTCATTGCACACTTCCTTTCGAGTGTTTATATTAAACATTAAGTCTAATTCAGCTCTAAATTATACAATCCTAAGAGGAAGACTTTGACTGTTTGTCTTGGATAAATAAAGCAATTAGGGTACTTAAGGACAAAGCATAATGAGTCATGAGCTAAGATAGTTTGCCTTTCTCATAACCAGACACTTGCTGCTTTGAGAATGTGATAGGCTATCTGATTGTTTATCATTGATTAGTCTACGTCTGGTTCACACAGATCCTTTCAAGGTAATTTTGAACTGTTAGAACTTTTCCTTCATGCTTGTGTTATTAATTAAACCAGTTGCAAACAACATACATGTCAGGGAATTTTTTGTTTGTTATGCACAGTTTAGAAAGCTTTCTGTTATAATTGCTGCAAATTAATGTGTTTTATACTCTATAAGCATTTAATTACAATTCAATTTAAATGTTGTCGTTTTTAATGTATTTGTTTTTTCTCTGAACAATATCTCTTGATATTTAATGGAATATTAGACTTTATATACATATTATTATTCTCTATTACTTTTTATTTAAAGTAATTATTATGCACTGGTGACTTAAAATAATATTGCTTATAATACCCTACTTTTGTACTATAACTAGTTTATTTTTTATCAACGTATATCTTACTCACTTACTCCATGGTGCTACAATCCTTCAAGAACCTTGTCCTGCTATATCACATCAAAGCTTTCTATCCTCGCTGGTCTGTAGCAACTCTTCTGTACTTCCTCATTATAATCTGTCTTCACATTGTCTAACCATCGCAGTCTGCATCAGCCTCTCATTGTTACCCACCAGTGTATCTACCTCTGGTGTTGCCCACCTGTATTGCCAATTCTGGGCTTCTCTTCTGTCCATTAATCTCATTTGTAATTGTGAATTGCTCCCTACTCTCCACGTATCGCCCTCTTTCACTGGTCCAAAAATATTTCCCGAGTGTTAAGTCGACTTATTAGAAAGTAAGGACCCATGTTTCACTGTCATACATTGACTCCATTACTTAGAATAACCTTATAAGGGACAGTTTTGTGTACAATGAGTAACAGTGCCAACTGGAATTTCAATATGCTAACCGCGCATTACTATAGAAATACAATTTTAAAATTATTTACTTTTAGGTTATAAACACATATAACTGTTAAATATGTAGAAGCTCTCAAAATTGTTTTAACTGTCCAACTTCCAGATGTATCGTCCGAGATGTTTAGTGACCCTTCCCAAACTACAAGCTGCTTTAGCCGAGATTTCCATTCAGATGTTTTTCAATTTATTCCTGCTATTAGAAATTTTAATTAATGTAGCTGTTTTTGAAATGTATGGTAATTCCACGGGTATTCAGGGATCACCATATCTAGATCATGGCATAGATATGAGATGCGTGCGCACCGTAGTCGAAACCTCTCAGTCGTTCACAGTGCGCCGAAGTCAGCAGACATAAGTTGCGCGTTGTTACAATTTAACCTGTTAGTAATAAACCTAAATGGCTACCTAAACCCTTAATTACGGGGTCTGATCGACCCCTGGGTATAACGTAGTCATTAGTAGGTCATCCGACTAAAATTGAGAAGGAATTATTATGACATAAAGGGTTAACGTAATGCTCCCATCACGCCTGTCCCTAACCGTAAGTTCTAAACGATAAGTTAAGTAATTATAATAATTAATTAGTTAGTTTAGTAATTAAATTATATCTCATCATAAACTGGCTGTGAACATAGTGAAAAGTTGGGTTTGAGACTAAGAGTTAATATATTTACTGGGTAAGTCCTAACACGTTTTTCCAAACATTCCTTCGGGAATCTTAAGCGGTTCGAACGTCTGGCCATATCGAATAACGAGGGCTGACGTTCGTCTCAGTCGGTAGCGGAAATGTTCGTCGCAAATGATATTAAAGTTTACAAATCCCTCTTCACACAATATAAACAGTTTATTTGTTTATATGTTTGTGCAGTGAATGGTTACTAGTACAGTATGGCTTGCTGTTCCTCTACACTTTTTCTTTCCAACAACAAATATACAAGTTGGTTGTAGGTCATTCATCTTAATATTTAACCTCAGACAAAAAGGCTGGCAATGCAAAAAAAAAAAAAAAATAAATAAAATAAAATAAAAAAAATAAAAAAATATATAAGTTGATTCTTTAATCATATAACAGTGGAAATTCAAGTATTTTTGCAAACATATTTAACATCATATAAACGGAAATAGATAGTTAATTGTTTGTGATACAACTATAACCAAGATTAATTTGGAGTTCAACATTTTTATCTCAATTTTATGTAAACTTTCAAATTATTTTCAAAAAGTTATTTATCTGAAAACAACAATGTATGTTCTTTCACAACAAATACAGTTATTGTTTAAAAGTCATCATCACCTTAAATATATATAAAAAAAGAAAAGAGCATAAAATAAAGACCCCACATACCTTGAATATTTTAATAGCATCAGCATCAGAAGAAAACAAGAGTAGATCAATATAGATCTGATACCAAAGAAGAGATGATCTAATCCAAGACTACAGGAAGAAAGGATAGAAATACCTCTAGATTGCTAAACCAGTCCTTACTATGTGTGAGCTCCTTAAGGTCAAAATAAATCCAATCAACTGGTGGTGGTCAAAACTTTGTAACAAATTTAATTGCATAAATTTTATAGTTAGACATCTTGTTTAATTTATACTAGTTTTTATTGCAAAGTTGCATCACTAATAAATGTCAACTGTAAGTAATTATCATTATTTACTGTCTTTGGTTTTTATGAGGTAATAACTCAAATGCAATACACTACATGCCAAGAGCTAAACCGAACAGAATTTTAAGTCATAGTTACTTGTAAGGCTTAAAATTTTGTTGTTGCTGTACAACTTGCCAATTTCTAACTGTCCAAAACATGTTTTAGAGTTTTTTTGCTTTTTACTTTCTCACATATTGAGGAAGTTATGCGTTGGGTCAAAAAATCGAGTGTTTTGGTGATTTATTCTTGAGTCGAAAAAAGTAATATTTGGAATAATGTCTCTTTGTGATCTGTCGTCCGTTGTATGTATATTTGGTCTGTCGTCCATTGTATATGTCTACTTCCCAAAGTGTAGATTGATTTTAATCAAATTTGGTATATGGGCATATTTTGATTATATTGTGGGATTTTTTGTCGTAACACAAAATTTTGATAGCAGCCATAAGAAAAAATACCAAAATTACAAATTTTTGTAAATGGTTCATGATTGTGATAAAACTTTGTTCAAGTGTCTCCAAAGATCCAAGTATAACATATTGCTCCATCTCTCAAAAAATGCTGGTTTGTGAGTTATTGGTTAAAAACCCCTTGGGGGTTTTGTGTAATTTTCAGAATTGACTCTAACAATTTTGTAATTTTAGTGATTTGTGAAGATTAGTGACCCAAACCCATGTGCAAAATCATAAGTAGAAATATGTTACAGTTCAGGAACAATTGGCAAAAACAAAAGAACAAACCTTGACAGCCTTCAAGCTCGATTTTAACCAAGTACAATTTATAGTGAAGACGTGTTTATGTCATAATCAAAGCAACTTTAGGTCATTATTTAATATATAAATATATTTTCTTAGATTGTGACCAGGGTCCATTTCCACTCTTTGAATGACAACGACCGAGCTGACTTTTTTATGACAAATAATTTTGTTTGGTTTTTTGAATTTTTGGATGTTTAGGTGAGAGAGAGATCATACAGTGTTTTTCATCGTTTATTATTTAATTTTGTTTTCTTAGTATTTTGTTATTGATTTATTAACCTGACAAACTTCAAGTTTAAATTTCATTTCCTAGGTTGTGTCTCTTTTTCTGTTTCTTGAAAATGTGTTGTCAGTTGTAGATTTCTTTAAACCACAAAATCTATCAATTTAGAAGAGTTATTAGGTGCCTTATAATGAAATGTTTTGTTTGGTCCCGTTGATTAAATATCAAATCTAAGAAAGATGGTTCCACTATGATCCTGATTTTCCCTTTCCTGATTGCAAACAACCTATTCGTAATCAAATAATGATTAACAGGAGGTCCTCGAAGAGGGAGCAAAATAAAATACCATTTAGGATAAAGGAGGAACAGGACAGTTTTTAACTTTATAATAAAATTTGGAATCCCAAGTTTGAGAGCAGTGTGTCTGTTTAACCCAAAGATGATTCTCTGGTTGAACTATTTGTTTTTATTACATAATTTTACCACTACCCTTTTTGAAAATGCATTATTTTCAATTATCATCACACCAATAGTTGATAAAATTGCATCAAAAAAAATTATACCGAACAATTTTCTACTGGTAAAAAAAAGAAGATAATATGCATTAATAATAACAAACACAAGTAGCATTGTACCAAAAAGTAAAATATGGAACAACAATCATAAAGTGAGTTCAAATGTCTGATAATCTTACAATGGTACTCACAGTCTACACAAGAACTGTATTTATTTTACTGTCGGTCATTCAAAAAAATTCATCAATCCTCTTTCCATATGCAAACGGTAGCTAAAAAATTGATTTAATGTAAATGTGGTATTGGAAGAAATCTACTAGATAGTTATCGATATGAATTTATATGGAAGCAAAAGGTGAAAAAGAACATAAAAAACCCTTTCTAAGCTATACTTCTGAATATTAAAAGCTTATGGCCAGCTTAACTAGTTCAGTATACATTATGAAATGTGTTTCACTATATTTTCTCTTCATGATATATTTTACTTTCTAAATCTCATTAAACATTACTATTAAGTCATGAAATGGTGTCTACTTTAATAATAAATTAATTTGAACTGCATTTGGTGGGAGAATAACGGAAACAATTAATTTTAAAAAGTGGCGTTATCATTAGGATAACGGAAAACACCAATAATTTAACCCAAATTTATTAAGTACTTTAAATTATCGTGTAGAAATTGTTTTAAATATAATAGACTCGAAGACTAACATTATCATAGACTACAAAGTTGTTTTATCTTATTGGGGTAAAGAAAAGAGTTGAACATGCAGGCCAAGAAATGAACAAAAAAGACACACAATCACAAGTGACAGTTACTGGCATTTTGACAAGAAATTACACTCACAGTATTAGAATTGTTTATTTCTACGGTTTTTATACAAAACATGATAACAAATACAATACATAAATCATTTTTTTACTAATAATTCATTTAACTTAGTTTAGATTAATCAAAATGTGTGAATACAAGACAAATTAAAACAACCAAATATTTAATCTATGTAATAAAATGGTTTATTCAAAATGTATTATTTAATTTGTTTTTAAGTCGAGGAAAGATACTGTCCATTAGTTCATCTAGACATCTACACATTTGTTCTTCCATCAGTACTCATGGATTTCTTATGGAACATTGTAATCCACCACGATGCCCGTTCTGTTAAACCATTCTAACACCATAATAGAGGGTTTTGTTTTAGAGATGGTGGTGGTACGTTTGTCTGACTGACCAATTAAATTCAGGCAATGTTGGGGTATGAACTCAGATCCTGAATTGGGTATTGTCATTCTTATGTTGCTTGTAGATTTTTGATAAGATATAAACTAATTTTTGAGTGATTGTTGCTGAGCCATTTGACATCTCTGTAAATAATATCTTATATTGTTGTCTAATAATTTTAATACAGTTTACATTGTTATCTAGATTACCCTCAGGGGCTCACTTTGGTGGTTTGGTAATCCCGAGGGAACCTAATTGGATCTGTACCTTTCTTCATGTAGTCTTGGATTAGATTCCTTTCATCTTTCTTATCAGGTCTCTTTTGAACAACTCTTTTCTTGATCCTTGACGTTATTAGAGTATTGATGGCTAGGAGTTTTTATTTCATCTTTTCGTCTTTTTTTTTAAAGATGATAATCGATAGTTTTTTGTCTTTAAATAATATAAAAAAAAGGAATATATATTGGCTATATGCTGAGATATTTGATTGGATATTGTCCTTCATGTGCTGAATGTTTTTGATAAGATTAATAGAGGGCCACTTTACAGCTCTGTAATATTTTGTTGTTTTTTCTATTAATGTGTTCAAAGTTTACAATTGTTATTATTATTTAATTCTTATACTATTGTTTATTTTAAAATTTTTATTGATCTCCATGATGGTGTTCATCATTAGAGATTTACTTACAGGAGTTAGTAGGAATACTCTAACAAGTGTGTTCCCAATTCCATCTGTGATATCCTGCTCCGACTGTAAAGTAGCCTTAACTACAATTTTTCCTAGTCTTATTGGAACTAATTTTATTTCCATGATAATTAAATTTCTGATTTAGTCTTTTTTTACAATTTCAATATGTTTACTTTACAAAGTACAATACAATTTCAAACTTACCTTTTCAAGCGCTTAAAACTCGGTTTTATAATGAAACATACCTTCACTACCAACTTAAAACCTACTAGTGTTTTCCCAGCGCTTCTTCTTACCAGTTTATGGACTCTCTTATTCCCTTTTAGTTGTACTTGATCAGAAAAGATTGAAACTAGAGAAGAATACCGCCATTGATACCATAATTTCACTACTTTGATACGAAAAAAATGATCCCTATAAGAGTAAAACAATACAGAGTTATATAGTTAACAGAGTTGCAACTTACATTAAATAAAAATAAAATTCTATTGCACAACATATATAATTTTAGATTTGCAGGAGGTATAGTACAAATAGAGGAAATGTTTACTTTTCAGATAAGCTTGACAAACAATGGGTTCAAAACAATGAGCTTAGAAAGGACAAACTCTCCTAAATCATAAAATATTATATTGCCCATATATTTCCTTAATCCATCCTTGGCGGTGAATTGTTTGTAAAACTGTAAACCCAACACATTTCTCATTTATGAGGTGTAATCATACCTTTTAGTAAGATAAAGAAACAAATTGTTTATTTCTTTATATTTTGAAACACATCTTTTGAGTTTAATAATTACAAATACAATCTTTACTGTGGTGAAATTGAAAAAAGTAATTGATAATTCCTCTAACCATTAGAACCGTTAAAATAAATGATGTTAAAATGTGACCCGTTTCGAAATTATTGAAAAGTTATGAAAGCATTTTCATAACAAAAGTAATGATAACTTAATGAATTCAGATAAAGAACCCTTATCAAATTCAAAATTAATGTTCATTTTCTTTGTTTTAAAAGACAAGATTTTAATTCTACAGCAGTTAGTGAACTAAAAACAATTAAGTTAAGTTGAAATAAACTATGAAAAACATTGCATAAACTTTCTCACTCTC
This sequence comes from Aphrophora alni, assembly GCA_963513935.1. Taxonomy (NCBI): domain Eukaryota; kingdom Metazoa; phylum Arthropoda; class Insecta; order Hemiptera; family Aphrophoridae; genus Aphrophora; species Aphrophora alni. The sequence continues at coordinate 118,366,757 of OY740770.1, forward strand.
TCATCATTTTGAAGGTCAATAGAGCTGATTTTGATAAATTCATTATTTTATAGTACCCCATGGCTGGTTGTTTTGTTTTCACTGATAACTAGCGAACTGGCATTTTTAAAGAGATGACCAGTTCGTTTCGTTTGGGTCCAACAATAGTTAATACATTAAGTTCAATAAATTGAGAGGACCCTCTGTAACTCTTCTTTGTAACTCCCTGAAATCTGCAAATGATCTTCTTCATTGAAAAGAATAGTTGGGGAGTAAATAGAGAGGAGGAAATTCTTTTGTTGAATCAAATCTGGGCACTTGTTTGCGAAGGTTTTTATTGAAAATTGGGCCGAAGGTATTATCTCATGTTAGATAACAAGAAATAAGAAAGTACTGAGAGAAGATTTAAATGCCAGCAAGGGATGAAGTGGAGTGCGTGGAAGACTTGTTTTAGTTTCCATGGTATAGTTTACTACCCACTCTGCCAACATTTTACCTTCAGTTGACTTATTCAAGCCAATGTGTCCTCATTATACAAGCCAATGTATTTAAGTTAGAAGTTAGTTTTCATTATATTTTGTTTAATGTAAATATTGTTTTAATGTACATAGACTGAATATTCCATTTGTTTGTGATTTCTAGTTACATGTCAAATTGTTTTTAATTCTTTATACAATTAATTAATAATTTAAACTAAATAAATTGTTTTGTTTGTTACAGGTTGTTTAGACCAAAGTCAGCTGACATGCTCCAAGCTTAAGTTCTAAAGAGAAATTTGGCCGGTATACATTAGTGCAAACAATGTTTATATGTATAAAAATAAATTTTAACTGTAAATAACTTTGTAAAGTTTTTATGATAATAAACACAGATTAAATGTTAATTTTATTTTATAATTATTTTTTATAATTTTTTTATTAGAAACATTTTGCTAGCAATGTTCATTGTATATGTACAAATTTTACCTAAAAAAAAGATGTAATATAAAGAAATTATTATTACTAAATGTTATAGTTCATTGTTTACTTTCCTTGTGATCACAATATACAGGGTGGTTTAGACCTTAGTGTTAAAATTTTGTGTGTGTGTTATAAAACAAGATAAATCTGAATCAAATACACAATTTAATAATTCTACTTATCACACCCACTTAAATAGAATTATTTTGATTTTTCCATAATAATTCTACATTTACCAAACATATATAAATTCTGGGATATTTTGATACATTCCTCGAACTTTAACATTACCATTGTATTCTACATTAAATTTCAAGTAAGAATGTATACCTTTTGATGAGCCTGAATCTTCAAAATCACTAATTAAATTGATTAGAACTGTGAAGTTATCATTTTCTTTTTAAAAATAAAAGAAAAACCTTACACACACAATTCTAAAAAAATTGCTAGAGAGTTGCAAATGCTATAAAAAGTGCTTTAAAATCTAAACTTTCAGAAGATAGGATACAAGATTATATTTGTTACCATTTAAGTACAGTTATTCGAGTTTGAATAGTGTAAAACATGGTTTGAGACAAATAATAATTCAACTCTAAAAAACTAAAAAACACAATTATGAAGATTTTTATTATTATAGCTATAACATAAGGTTACAATTAATTTTTTACCTATATAAGTACAATACAAAATCATAAATGTTGGGTGGATCCACACTACTTTACAGGTTCATATCAGTTTATTTTCAAAATGTCCTCCGCTCTCTCTTTTGCAGGCTCTGGTTCTCTTTCGCATGGCTCCAACAGTCACTTTATGGCTTACCTTTTCCCTAATTTTTTGTGTTTCACCTTGGATCTTGTTTAGAAGTTCCTCTTCGCTATTTACAGGAGTTACGTACACCACAGAGTTCATAAATCCACACACAAAAAAGTCCATGGGATTCAGATCGGGATGTAATCTGAAGTGTATGGAACTCATGTAAATAGCGAAGAGGAACTTCTTAACAGGATTCAAGGTGCAACACAGAAAATTAGAGAAAAAGTATTTATAAAGTGACTGTTGGAGAAGCGAAAGAGAGCCAGAGCCTCCTTAAGAGAGAACGGAGGACATTTTGAAAATTAACTGAAATGAAGGTGTAAAGAAGTGTGATCCATATAACATTTATGATTTTGTATTGTACCTATATAGGTAAAAAATTATTTGTAACCTTATTTTATAGCTATAATAATAAACATCTTCATGTATGTCTTTTTAGTTTGATAGATTTGAATTAATATTTTTCTCAAACCACGTTTTACACTATTCAAACTTGCATAACTCACTTAAATTGTATTGAATAGAATGTTGTATCCTATCTTCTGAAAGTTTAGATTTTGAAGCACTTTTTATAGCATTTGCTACTCTCTAGTGATTTTTTAAAAGAATTGTATGTTTAAGGAATTTCTTAAACATGTTTTTGTTTTAGCCTTTTCTATAAACAAATCGGTATAAAATTATTAGTATATCTGATTTAAATTTATGGTGGTATGAGGATAATTTTTAATTAAAACCACTTTGTTACAGTATCAAAAAGCTTTATTAATTGACAAAAATTCATGCCTAAAACATTTACTCTATTCAGATCTAAGTACATTCAGATGTGGCTGAAGTTTGTTGATCCTTCCATCATAGAAATCTGCCTCCTGCCTACAAAAGGTTATGATGTTCATAAAACAACAGACCAGTACCTTTTTCTCTTATTCCTCTATATTGAATTTGTGAAGTCCCTAATGATGACAGTTGACTAGCAGGATTACATCTCATCATGGACACCAATTTTTATTTCATTAAACAATCTACACAATTCGTGCACATTTTCATAATTCCTTCCCTGTGGATTTCCACAAGTTGTTAATGAATTCCCGCAGGAAATATATTTTTTTGAATTAAAAAATCTAATTACAAAGTTCACTTCACATTAGCGGGATTAGTGATGAACATAATGTGTTGTAATGTAGCATAAACAAACAACTAACTAATACATCAAACACACTGGTAAACATTGTGGAGGACCTATAGAGAGCCCTGATTTTAAAATTGTTCTGGCCTGTGGTTTGCATATTTACAATGGTTATTACTTACAAATGACCCTACAGTCATAAATGTTTGACGAAGAGCGCTAATCACTACCCCATCCGGGGAATTGTGTCTTCCATTAAATTTGACAATTCTCCACCCACATAAATGCTGTTCCAGCTAATCCATGAATTAAACTTCAAACTGGAGCAGTGCCTTCTTGGTTACATCACTGAACTCTGGAAACTAACAGGATTTCACAGTTGTTGTGATGTCAGGGTAGAGACATGAAACATGGCATGCCATTTTGTACTATTCAGTTTGAGTCCCATTCTATCTAGCAGTACAGAATCCTGAACCGGTTCCACATTTTAACTTATTTTTCAAGTGTACTTTTTGGAGCGAGTTGCCTCTTGGCACTTCAGCCTAAAATACTTTTTTGAACTTCCAATTATCCTAGTTGATCCAGTTTAGTTCTATCTCCTTTGTAAGTCATAGAATCTGCTTTGCTAAGTTTTTACCTTCTGTTGGTCTGAATATTATGAATCTTTTCTTCTCCAGGGGCTTCATATTTTAGAAGTATGTATTCTTCGGTTTCCATATGTTTGTTGCACAGTTTACATTTTAAGCTTTCTTAGCTTAGACTTAAGGTGTTCAGATGTTTCCTGAATGGTTCATGACCAGTTATGAAGCTCAGGATTTTACTTTAATTGCAACTACTAAGTTTGGAAATTTGCCTTGAAACTTTGTGCTTGGGATGATACAAAGACCCATAGAACTTTCCTTTTCGAGTCTCTTTCCAACTTTTTAGGGTCTCTTTGGTGATCCACCTTTTCTGTGTAGTTCTTGCTGCAGTTTTGGTTAGGTCACAGGTAGGTTCAGGCCCAATATTGGGTTCCTTTCTTAATGATCAAGTGTACTTTACAGTGACTGAATGAAGAAATAAATTGAGACCCAAAGTCCCCTGAACGCAGGCAATGTGAGAAAAATACAAATTTCCCTGTATGCATACACCAATGTAATTTATAGGCTAACTGTAACCAGTTCATTGGTGTCAAAGTAATTTTTTTTAGTAGTTTTAATCAATATAAGCAACAATCACGAGCTGACTAATATTTATTTGTGAATCTTGGTAATAGTTTTTGAGATCCACTGTCAAAAATTAATATGACTCTAAATTATATGCTAGATGCATATAGTTATTACGTATATAGTGCTAAAATGGAATTGATTCCATTTAGATCGTCTTATAGCTTACCTTATTCATTTCAAGTCCTTGAGTCATACAGCTTGCAATATGAAATTTACACTTTCTCCATATACACGTATTATTGTCTTCTAGGAGAACAAACCCCTCATCCACTTCATGTGAAATGGTAGTGACATTTGTAGGGAGAAGTACAGTGGGGACTACATGTGTCCAGCAACAGTTATGGTAGCTGTGAAGGGCTTACAGGAACCCTGAAAAGTGACAGCTGATGGGACTCTGGTGAAGCTATGACAGATTTAGCAAGCCTCTAGGAAAAGATGACTCAAAACAAAACAACCATAGTGAGAAACAAGACTGCAAATGGAAACAATAAATATAATGATACTAAGGGATAAAGTTGAATGGTTATGTATCAGTTATGAAAGAAAGAAGAATTAATGTGCTGGAACTGAGCACTAAATGGAAAGGCAGAGGACAGAAGGAAATTAGGCAAAGTTTTAAACAATGGTTGTCTGGAGAACTTAACAGTAGATATAATGGAGTAGCATTAGTACTAGATGAAAGGATAGCAAGAATGTTGAATGATGAAATTGTGGGGTGAAGAAGTAATTGACTTTATATAAGCTTACCAGCAGGGTGTACAGAATAATAAAGGCTAATAAAACATTTACCATCATTTGTGTATATAAAACGGTAATATACAACATTTTGAAAATTTGAATCAACCACCATCATTAAGTGATAAACCTAGAACATGAAAAATGTTAAAAAAGCATTTTATAAAAAAATAATAATTGAAACCTCATATATAAATTTATCGGACAACCCTATCAGCCAAATCAGTGGAACAATAACGTCAGTATAGCTTCCATCAACAAAAAATCAATAAAAAATTGAAAAATTTAAATCCTTTCTGTTAAATCTCTACAAGGAGAGATCATCAGGTCACATGCTAATATTTTAAAAGAGGGGACAAAAAGTTGTTCAAGTAATTAAAACGTTAGGTAACCACACTGTTGCACACCACCTCTATTTAATTAGTTGACCATTGTAGGCTCTCGTGTCAACATTGTGTTTACCAGTCCTTTTTGTTTTCCTGTTTACTTTGTTTCTAGTCTTAATTTTGACTAGCTTTTTCCCTGGATTTCTTTCTTAGTCTCTAATTTTTATAGATAAATATAATTTTAGTTTTCCAAGATGCCCTTAAGGTAAATTTAGGTTTTTTTCATTTTATTTACCCTGTATAAGGTAAGTTTGGTATTCGACCTACGTTTTCAGATTCATCTTTACGTTTCATGAACTCAAGAATCCGAAAAAAAATATTTTCGACTGCAGTCCCTCCTGCCGTCTGTATGTAGGCTAAGCACGATAGCGGCCACAAAAATTAAGATAGGAACTTGAAATTTGTTATATGGGACCGTAGCGTGGTCATATAGAGAAACTCAGAAAAATGGAATTAAAACTACCAAAATGGCGAAGATTTTAAACAGTTTTTACTTCATATCTCATGGTTTATTCAACCTATAACACATTCTGCATGTAATGGTTATCAACTCGACATTTCTACGATGAAAAATGTAATTTCAAATACTGACCTCCCAACAAAACGTCACACTCGTTCGTTACGAGAATCGAAACGAGTTACCGACACGAGTGTATCGTGTGGAGGCATCAACATATATGTCCAATAGGGACGACAATGACACGAGCGAAGCGAATGGAGACTTTAATAGACACATCTACGAGATCCATTAGGGTCTATTCGACGTCTAAAGGTCAAAAGTCCTAACGCAACAATGAGGTTTAGAAAACCTTTAACACCCTATTGGATAAGACTCTTTCATCTACCAACAATTCCTAGAAGGCTTATAAATTTAGATCATGCTTTTATTAGATTGTATGACAATGCAGGTTAAGTTCCATAATGGCGCCCAATGTCTTGTTTCTTAAGTTGTAGGTTTATCAATTGATAACGGCAGTTGATTATGCTTACGAAATGTAGTATTTTAGTTTTTTATACATACAAATGATGGCAATGCACTATTCCCTTACCGTATATTTTTTTTCCAATTCATTGAGATCCATTTTATTACATAGCCTATTTCACGAATTACGTAATATGAATTATTGAATAAAATTATGACATTACAATGTTAACTACTTCAGGGGCTCACTATAGTGAGTACGGGTGTAGCAATCCCGAAGTAACCTAGCTGGATCTACACCTTTCTTCATTTTCTTAGGTTAGATCCTTCACTTTCATCTTTCCTATCTAGTCTCTCTTGACCACTAGAACAGCGTTAACTACTTCAGGGGCTCACTATAGTGAGTACGGGTGTAGCAATCCCGAAGTAACCTAGCTGGATCTACACCTTTCTTCATTTTCTTAGGTTAGATCCTTCACTTTCATCTTTCCTATCTAGTCTCTCTTGACCACTAGAACAGCGTTAACTACTTCAGGGGCTCACTATAGTGAGTACGGGTGTAGCAATCCCGAAGTAACCTAGCTGGATCTACACCTTTCTTCATTTTCTTAGGTTAGATCCTTCACTTTCATCTTTCCTATCTAGTCTCTCTTGACCACTAGAACAGCGTTAACTACTTCAGGGGCTCACTATAGTGAGTACGGGTGTAGCAATCCCGAAGTAATCCAGCTGGATCTACACCTTTCTTCATTTTCTTAGGTTAGATCCTTCACTTTCATCTTTCCTATCTAGTCTCTCTTGACCACTAGAACAGCGTTAACTACTTCAGGGGCTCACTATAGTGAGTACGGGTGTAGCAATCCCGAAGTAACCTAGCTGGATCTACACCTTTCTTCATTTTCTTAGGTTAGATCCTTCACTTTCATCTTTCCTATCTAGTCTCTCTTGACCACTAGAACAGCGTTAACTACTTCAGGGGCTCACTATAGTGAGTACGGGTGTAGCAATCCCGAAGTAATCCAGCTGGATCTACACCTTTCTTTATTTTCTTAGGTTAGCCCCTTCACTTTCATCTTTCCTATCTAGTCTCTCTTGACCACTAGAACAGCGTTAACTACTTCAGGGGCTCACTATAGTGAGTACGGGTGTAGCAATCCCGAAGTAACCTAGCTGGATCTACACCTTTCTTCATTTTCTTAGGTTAGATCCTTCACTTTCATCTTTCCTATCTAGTCTCTCTTGACCACTAGAACAGCGTTAACTACTTCAGGGGCTCACTATAGTGAGTACGGGTGTAGCAATCCCGAAGTAACCTAGCTGGATCTACACCTTTCTTCATTTTCTTAGGTTAGATCCTTCACTTTCATCTTTCCTATCTAGTCTCTCTTGACCACTAGAACAGCGTTAACTACTTCAGGGGCTCACTATAGTGAGTACGGGTGTAGCAATCCCGAAGTAACCTAGCTGGATCTACACCTTTCTTCATTTTCTTAGGTTAGATCCTTCACTTTCATCTTTCCTATCTAGTCTCTCTTGACCACTAGAACAGCGTTAACTACTTCAGGGGCTCACTATAGTGAGTACGGGTGTAGCAATCCCGAAGTAACCTAGCTGGATCTACACCTTTCTTCATTTTCTTAGGTTAGATCCTTCACTTTCATCTTTCCTATCTAGTCTCTCTTGACCACTAGAACAGCGTTAACTACTTCAGGGGCTCACTATAGTGAGTACGGGTGTAGCAATCCCGAAGTAACCTAGCTGGATCTACACCTTTCTTCATTTTCTTAGGTTAGATCCTTCACTTTCATCTTTCCTATCTAGTATCTCTTGACCACTAGAACAGCGTTAACTACTTCAGGGGCTCACTATAGTGAGTACGGGTGTAGCAATCCCGAAGTAATCCAGCTGGATCTACACCTTTCTTCATTTTCTTAGGTTAGATCCTTCACTTTCATCTTTCCTATCTAGTCTCTCTTGACCACTAGAACAGCGTTAACTACTTCAGGGGCTCACTATAGTGAGTACGGGTGTAGCAATCCCGAAGTAATCCAGCTGGATCTACACCTTTCTTCATTTTCTTAGGTTAGATCCTTCACTTTCATCTTTCCTATCTAGTCTCTCTTGACCACTAGAACAGCGTTAACTACTTCAGGGGCTCACTATAGTGAGTACGGGTGTAGCAATCCCGAAGTAACCCAGCTGGATCTACACCTTTCTTTATTTTCTTAGGTTAGATCCCTCACTTTCATCTTTCCTATCTAGTCTCTCTTGACCACTAGAACAGCGTTAACTACTTCAGGGGCTCACTATAGTGAGTACGGGTGTAGCAATCCCGAAGTAACCTAGCTGGATCTACACCTTTCTTTATTTTCTTAGGTTAGATCCCTCACTTTCATCTTTCCTATCTAGTCTCTCTTGACCACTAGAACAGCGTTAACTACTTCAGGGGCTCACTATAGTGAGTACGGGTGTAGCAATCCCGAAGTAACCTAGCTGGATCTACACCTTTCTTCATTTTCTTAGGTTAGATCCTTCACTTTCATCTTTCCTATCTAGTCTCTCTTGACCACTAGAACAGCGTTAACTACTTCAGGGGCTCACTATAGTGAGTACGGGTGTAGCAATCCCGAAGTAATCCAGCTGGATCTACACCTTTCTTCATTTTCTTAGGTTAGATCCTTCACTTTCATCTTTCCTATCTAGTCTCTCTTGACCACTAGAACAGCGTTAACTACTTCAGGGGCTCACTATAGTGAGTACGGGTGTAGCAATCCCGAAGTAACCTAGCTGGATCTACACCTTTCTTCATTTTCTTAGGTTAGATCCCTTCCTTTCATCTTTCCTATCTAGTCTCTCTTGACCAACTCTTGTTCTCTTCCAAAACTGATGCTATTACTATAAATGAGAGCTAAGGATTTTAGGTTTTTCGAATTACCCAACGAGAAAAATAATAAATACGACGACATCCAGGGTTGATTTTTATTTTTTTTTACTGATAATTATCCAACTATCACTTTGGCCAAGATTAGTTTTGTTTGATTTGTATTTTGAAGGCGAATTTATATCTAAGGAAGTTTGTGTCATGTTTTGCACCATTTATTTTAATTTGAACTTTAAAAAAAATAACACTTCTGAATAATTTTTTTTCTACATTGTCGATTTTAACTTTGATCATATAGGCCAGTGGTCACCAAATGGCGGACCGCGGTCCGGATCCGGACCGCCGGCTAGTTTTGTGCGGACCGCGATGACATACCGATCAACGAAAAAAATAAAATAAATCCTAAAACAAAAAACCCATAAGAAACCCTCTAAACTCTAAATGAAATCAAATTATTAAACAACCGAAACAATAAATAAACACCAGCAGTGTAACCAAATTAGATATGAAAAAAGTGATATCGGTAACCACAGACGGCGCAGCAGCAATGATAGGATGCAGAAAAGGCTTAGTTCAGAGACTTAGCAGTGACCCTAAATGCAATGTAAATTTAATTTCATACCATTGCATCATTCATCAAAGTGTCTTATGTTTCATTCTGAATCCAAATCTGTAGAGTATAATGCAAGCTGTTATCAAAATAATCAACTTTTTACGTGCGAAATCATCTCTCAAGCATCGCCAGTTCAAATCATTTCTTGAAGAAACCAATGCTCAGTTTGACGATTTGCTTCTCCACAACAACGTCAGATGGCTAAGCAAAGGCATGGTGTTAGAACGATTTTTTGCAGTATTGGAGGACATTAAAGAATTTCTTTCAAGTAGTGATCAAGAAGTAGCATAGGAGCATTTAGGCTTCCTCGACACTAAAGAAAACGTGGCTTCCATAGCTTTTTAACAGACATATTTCGGCATATAAATTTCTTAAATCTCAAGCTGCAAGGGAAAGGGAAACTTGTGTGTAAACCTTTCTCTGAAATCAGAGGTTTTTCTAAAAAGATCGGCCTTTCACTGAAGATATCAGTGGAGCACTGCTGCACTTTCCACTCCTTAAATCTGTTTGTGAGAGCAATGAGGACATTGACATCACCGAGTTCACTGATTTCATGAATAAACCTAAATTATAATTTCAAAGAAGATTTACAGATTTCAACAAAATTTAAAATGTTGATCAACTGTTAAACAACAGTTTTTCACTTAAACCTAATAGTGTGTGGACCAGTGAAGTGTCAGATATTTTCAAGAGTAACAAAGCTGCCCTGCAGATGGAACTTATCGGTTCTAAAAGACATTTTTTTCTAATGTTCCAGACACTCTTGAATGCTACCAATTTTGGATCAAATATGTCAGTGAAAAAAAGTATCCAGAATTGAAAACTTTAGTCATCGAACTGTGTACTATGTTTGGATCGACATATGTGTGCGAAGAATGACTTTTATTAAAAATCGTTATAGATCCCGTCTCACGATGACCATCTCGATACATTAATGAGAATCAGCTGCACAAACTACACTCCGAGTTTTAAGAAGATTGTTAAAAATAAAACTTGTCATTTTTCTCACTGATCGTAAACTTTTGAATCAGTTTATTTGTAATTTCAACTAGTTATGTTTGATTTTTTTCTTTTTATTTTACATATATGTTAATTTTTTTAACATGTCATTTTTCCACTGATTTTTTAACTTTTTAAACTAGATTGATTTTTTATTAGAGTTACTTATATGTACCTTATTTCTTATTATACAACTCTCAATAAAAAGTAGGCTATTGATTTAATATTGTTGCATTATTTTACCGGTTACCCAATTATTTTATGCCTAGTAAAACGTTTAATTTAAGTTATCTTGGTATTTCAATAGCAAAAGAGATATAGTCGAGGACTAAATTCGAGAATAGGTTTTGACAATTTTATAAGTAAACATACTTAATAAAGTAATTTTTATTGCCAAATCCGATTTAAATAATGGTTTTATTTTAATCGATCAATGGCATAATATCAAACTTCAATATATTTGAAGAACATTATATCGAAATTGATACAGACTAATAACTATCCCAAATATTTGAATAATGATTAAAATTAATGTAGTTAAATTGTTAATTTTTCAAAAAATTTTCGGGGGAGTACCCCCGGTGGTTTCCCCTGAATGGACCGCGGAAGCTCGGCAAGACTTTGAAACGGACCTTCATGAAACTTAATTGGTGACCACTGATATAGGCCTTATTTAGAAGTCTGTAAAGATTGTTATCTGGTAGGACCATAGAACCGACGTCTAGGGTTTTGCTGATAAATCAGTTTTCTGTCTGTCTGGAGTGTTTGTTAAACCAGCAGTGCTTTACAGTACAACCGATTTTAATTTAGATACATATCAGGACTTTTTATATAACACGTAATTAGGTGTAGCTTCCACAAACAAAACACCTCAAACGATTTTCATTAAATTTATCTCAAGTATAGCTTCTAAGGACGTATTGGTTGTCATCTCACCAAATACACTGGCACGTTCGTTATCCGTAAAAACAAAAAAGAATCATTCAAAGGGATAAAAGACGTAATTTGTAATAAAACGTCTCAACCATTCAAATTTTACGTTAAGATTAATGACTTAAAGCATAGAAGAAGGAATTGGAATAAGAAAGTCACAGCACATGTTAAACAACGTGATACAAAATATCGTTAGTTTGGCTACTTGACAACAAGAAGCGCTAGTAGCATCGGGACAAAAAGGCTTGGCTACTGTATCACAAGCCCTGTTGGCTACTAGCGCTTTCAGTTGTCCAGTAGCCAAATTAAGGATATATTGTATCACACTAGAGACTATAACCTGTGACTTTCTTATTCTAATTCCTTCTTCTATGCTTAAAGCCGTGTGCTAAATTATAACTGAAATACAATAGGCTACACTTGAGGTATTCACAACATGAAGAACTTTGATCGCCGTTATTAAAAGCTTGATTTTAATAAAATCCAACTTAAACTGAGAATGTATTTTTACGGCACAAGCGAAGGAACTTTAGATTTTTCCTTAAATTCAATAAATTAGTTGAAAAAAAACAGTGTTCAGGGATCATTAGCATATTTTGATTTTCAACTATCAAAAAGAAATTGTTTTGTTTTTATGTCGTTGTTTTTAAATTTGAAATACTACTCGAGCATCATCGCCTTATAAAAAAATAGAATATAATTCAAATATATAAGACATATATAAGAAGATATACCGTCGTCAATATTCTGTTTGTGTCGTTCAAACGACGGCCGTTTCGGCTATTCAGCCATTATCAAGTTGTGAGTAATATTCGAGACTCTGTGCAGTAAGGACGTAGACAATGATTCATGAATCAATTTTAATCGTATGTACGTGTAAGTGTTTCCTGTGTAATTTTGCTCTTGTGTAATGTGTATAAGTGTTTATAATTGACGAAGGGAAACCAGATTACATCTTTACAACTTGATAATGGCTGAATAGCCGAAACGGCCGTCGTTTGAACGACACAAACAGAATAATGACGACGGTAAGTCTTATATATTTGAATTAATATATTAATATTCGAAATGGCGAAAACAAATTATTATAATAGAATATAGACCCTTGTCATCGAATATTCTGATAGCGTCAGGGTCGGAAAAGAACAAGAGTAGGTCAAGAGAGACTGGATAGGATGAAAGAAATGAATCTTACACAAAACTATTTGAAAAAGTTGTAGATACAGCTAGGTCGGCTCGGGATTAAAATCCCGTACTCACTTATTAAGTTACGTTGGAATTGAAGACGAGCGTTGAAACTTCTTTGACGATTAGTTTTTATTTTGTATCGGAGATTGATGTGTGAAAATGTTTCTGCAATGTTTTGTACCATTTATAAAAAATAGCCTACCCTTACTAATAAGGAAAACTATCTTCAACTTGGTGAATGTTGCAGCAGTCTAGGTGTAGTTGGCTCTTAGAAGTTGATTTATTGAACGGTTAAATTCCCTCAAGGGTTCTTTAGTGAATACATGCTTGACAATCCCAAGAAGACATAGCTGGATCTACACTTTATCATGTAGTCTTGGGTTGGATCCCTCTCTTTTACATTTCCTACCAGTTCTCTCTTAACCAACTCTTGTTCTTTTCCGACCCTGAAGCTATTAGCGTATTCGAGGACTAAGGGTCTTTATTTTAGGTTCTTTTCTTGTATGATCGAAAGGTGTTTTCCCTTTAAATAACAAGGAGGAAAAATGAACAGCTAAATGTAGTCTATTCATGGGATTTAAACACTTGTCATTTTGTATGAAATTTGATCAGCAAAGGAAGTGAAGGTCGGTCTTCCAGTAGACTACCTCAGAATTGTTCGCTAACCATCTGGAACAAAGTTCCGGCAGCTTTTACCTTTTTCTACATCATGTTCGTGTTTCTGTTCCTCACTTACCACCTGCTAAATGTTTTCGTTGGACAGATTAATTTAGGTTTAGGGTTTTTGTTTCGGCTTCACCTTTCCCCATCATTCGTAACTAATAATTAAGAACAATGAAGGGATAAAGTGTAAAAATCACAACTATCTGGTTTGAAAATAGGTCCATGTAGAAATATGGCTAATATTGATATAAGAATTTGTAATACTATACAATTTACCATAAGACGAAAATTAATTTAATAATTATTTGGTATTATAGTGACCAGAGAAAAAACAAAGCTGATGGGCGCCATCATGTTACTTACCCAGGCTCTAAGTTTAATTCCCAAATGTTTGCGCTGTTTAGAAAATGTTAAATTGAATTGCTTGATCAAGGAGTCTTACCCAGTAGGTAAAGTTAGTTTAAAACAGATGTTCTGAACCTCTTAATTGTTTACTAATTATTAATTATTTACTAATTAATTATTTATTATTACTAATTATTTACGTCGGTGTAAATTAAAAGTCTAAGTTCTGGTGTGTCTCGAAGTTGTGTAAAACTCCACTAGCTGTGCTCGTGTTCTCGTAACTATAAGAATGTTTTATTTTCTTGGGATATCAAGGTTTGTAATTACTTTTGTTAGGACAACTTCGCTATTTGAAAGAGGAATAAAACCCAAGACTACAGGAAGTAACTTGTAGAACCAGCGCAGAAAATCGGGTTTGTCACACCCGTTTATGTCATAATGATGGGAGAAGGGAAAAACATGAAATAAAAACCCCTACCCCTCGACCATTTTCTAACGTCAGGGGAATAAGTATAATGTGCTCATTTAGAACCCTATTGAAATCCAGAAACATCGAGTTGAAAATTTCAAATTGGAGTCCATTTTAACTGTTTTTTGTGTGCATTCAACTTGTAACACAATAAATTTAATAAAAAAAGTATAGATTTTAATTCTGCATGTAAAGTTACAACTAAATTTATCTAATTTAGTGTACGTTATCTCTAATTTGAATGGACAAAAAACCGTTAAAATATCGTTATTTTGAAATTTTCATCTCGATGTTTTAGAATTTCAATAAGGTTCTAATTGAGCACACTATATTACCCTGACGTTATTAAAGCGTTCGAGAAGTAGGGATTTTTTATTTCATGTTTTTCCCTTCTCCCATCATTATAACGTGTACGGTTATGACAAACCCGAATTTCTGCGCTGGAACTACAACTTTCTTCCTGTAGGCTTGGGTTTTATTCCTCTTTCAATTTCCTTATTAGGTCTCTTTTGACCAACTCGTCTTCTCTTACTACTTTGACGCTATTGGGAGTTTTTGAGTTGTTTCCTCCTTTTTTTAAATAAAGCGTAGCGAGTTTTGTGTTTTTAATCAACATATCAATTAATTAATAGTTTAAAATTCGTTTCCAAGGTTTTACCATTTACCAAATCACAGTCTTGCTCTGCAATCTACCTTCAACAGGGCTAAACTAACAAGGTTTTCCTTGTAGCCTAGTGCTTCTCTCTTCTGGCAATAAAATGAAACAACAAATAATTTAAAACAGTACAATTCTCAAATAAATTTTAAAATCTTGCAATTTTATTATATTTTTATTTTCTGTTTATACAGATTAATTATATGTTTTATTGTGAGGTATAAATTATGTTTTTGGGATGTGTGAAAGGTGATTGTATATTCATAAATGTACAACAGTGCTTGTGTATGAGGTATGTTCCTTTTTATTTTGAAGAAACTGACATTTAAACTAAACGAATTTTTACGTTTCTGTTTGTAATTCTTAAACTATTGATCTATAACTGAATGATTGATAAATGGAGATTTTTGAAAAGACGTTTGGAAAAAAAGAAAACTCTTTACGGGAATTACCACTCATTAGAGTTAAAAATTGTGTACTTAATTTTTATACAAATCTTTTGTCTTAATTTTACTCCTCTGAATATCAAAGTTTTCTCTATAATGTAAACTAAATATTATAAAACTCAATGAAAACATGATTTGTTTAACAAACATTAGATTATAGAGACGTTAAACTCTATTTTAACAACACTCATAAATTTATCAATTATGACTTCCTGTCGATTAAAGTAAGACCTATTAACATAACCTATAAAGTAAGATTTATCTTGGTTAAGCCTATACAGTTTTATGTATAAAATGTTATGTGGAAAAAAAAAAAACAACTAGCCAAGGTATTACATTGCTGATGTTTTAAGATGTAGAGAAACTACATTGTTGTCAATTTTATTATCGAATAGGCAGTGAAAAAATGGAGATAAAAATTCGAATAATTTATTGTTATTTATATGTTTTTATTTGATTTAGATTCACTCTAATAGCGTCAGGGTGGGAAAAGTATAAGAATCGGTGAACAGAGATCGGATAGGAAAGAGATTTAATCCAAGATTACATGAAATAGGTTGTAGATCCAGCTAGGCCTGCTCGGGATTGCTAAGACTGTACTCGCTTAAATTATGTTGAGATTGAAGATGAGCGTTGAAATTTTTGTACCGATTTGTATTTATTTTGTTTTGGAGATTAGTGTGTGAGAAAGTTTGTGCAATGTTTTTGTGCCATTTATTAATAATAGCCTACTCTTACTAAGGAAAACTATCTTTAACTTGGGGAACCTTCTGTCTAGGTGTAGTTGATTCTTAGAAGTTGATTTATTGAACGGTTAAATTCCCTCAAGAGTTCTTTAGTGAATACATGCTTGACAAACCCGAGAATACCTAGCTGGATCTACACTTTTTCATGTAGCCTTGAGTTGGATCCTTCTCTTTTACATTTCCTATCATTCTCTCTTAACCAACTCTTGTTCTTTTCCGACCCTGAAGCTATTAGAGTATTCGAGGGCTAGATAGATTATTCTTTATTTTATGTTCTTTTCTTCCTTTTGTAAGGCGATGATGATCGAAAGATTTTTTGTCTTTAAACAAGGGAAAAATAAACAGCTAAATGTATTCAACGGACTTAAACACTAACCATGTCATATTTGATCACCAATGGAAGTGAAGGTAGTGAAAAATTGCAGACAAAATTCGAATAATTTATTTTTATATATGTGTATTTATTTTGTTAGACTTCACATGCTAAGCCAGTACGTATAGAGTATTACTTGTTGCAATAATGGTGTACAAACCTCTCGGTCTTCATACCCTTAAGAAAAGAAAGAAAACAACCCTAGAAACCTGATAAAAAATATAAAACACAAGGATCTAACTGAAGACTACATAAAAAAAGGTGTAGATCCAGGTAACCATCCTCGGGATTGTCAAGCCCATACTCACTATAATGAGCCCTTAGATACTATAATTCAACGGGAAAGAAATTAATTGACAGTCAAATTATAAAATGAAAAGAAACACAGTCATGGCAGAAAATATGTACCTGTAAATATAGACGTTTTGTAAAATTAGGCACTCTGGAAATAAAATCCAGTTTTGGAAAATAAACAGCTTTTATTTAATGTAAAAAAAAACTGTAAACATAATTTCTTGTTAATTATCTACAACACCCAAAATTAGCCTAAAACCAAAATGTGAATTATAAAGTTTGTTAAGTAGTAACAATAAAATCCATTTGATAGTTCTCTCTAGTTGCCATTTTTTAAATAGAAAAATCAATATTTTAAGAATGGTTTGTTGTAATGAAAAGAAATTTAGCATATTAGTTGGTAACGTAATGGTGTAATTATTTAAAATCAATTATTTCAAGATGGCATCCATTATTTTTTTAAATTTAATAAATAAAGCACTAAAACTGAACTTGCATAAACATGAATTGGGATAGTTTTTAAATTTCAAATTAAACAATTTTTGTTTGGAATAGATCGGACGTAATATGTCAAAGTCTAAATTCTTCGTCCGCTCTATTTGAAAGAACAATAAAAAAATGTTAAATATTATTACAATTAAAAAATCGAGAATCAAAACATTTTGGTTTTAGGTTAATTTTGGCGTTGTAGAGCATTATCAAAGAATTCTGTTTTCAGTTTTTTGACAATAACTCGGTTATCCTAAGCTTCTGAAAAATAGCAAAAAAACATTTTGGTCTCTTGTACATTTTTTGTAAAGTTAATAGTTTTTAACATATTCAACATTATTTAATTTAGCAACTAGATGGTTGACCAATTCATGATTTTCTTTTTGATTAGTTTGAAATTCGTTTAACACATGATTTTCAACATCATACGACAGTTTAACTAGAATATTTTTTCACATAATTACGGAAATGATATTTTGGTTAGATGGCAATTAATACTTTCCGTTTAAAACCTTAAATTTTATCAAAACTTTGTGAGCCAATTTTGGCAAATCCAATTTTTGTATTTATGTAGGCCTACTATGTACAACAAATTTTGTCTTATGGAGGTAATATTTAAGTTTATAACTAGAATACTAAACTAACTCACAGTTAATAATTTTTAACAATATCAATTGAACGGTTTTTTTGAGAAATAAATATAAATGTACGTTAAGGAATTCGTATAACGTGAAGTTCAACTCACCACCCTCCCCCACATTATAATTCTTTCACTATACAGGGTGATTGAAACAAGTGTGACCGCTGTTTTATTCGATAAATACAAGTTACAAAACACTGTAAAAGCTAATCCCAGGATTTTTGAGTTGAAACTAGAAAATATCACCAATGTGGCGGTGAGCTATACATTTTATTTTAAGAACCTCTATTTGTAATGACAATTTCGGACAGAACATATTATTTTAAGACATTTTCATTCTTGTATAAATTTTGATATCATTAACCGTTTAGGAACTACAGGCACTTAAATGTTAAAAAAAATACAAGCTATTTCTATAGATAATTTTTCTTAGTTTTCAAGGTCAAATTCAGATGATATTTAAACAAGAGCCTTGGTAAAACACTATTGATAAACTTATTTGTTCTGTAGGCTGATGAATAACAGAGTTATCGATATAAAACCAAATTCATTATTTTCTGTTAACTTTCTAGAACATTTACTGGTGTACGTCACAGCTCTAAATGTATTACACTTTGTGAATTAAGAACAAATTGTAATATTAAGCAATGTTAATATCTTTGTTTCAGCTTTAATATGTTATTCATAAGGTATAATACATCCATTAATAATTACAAACTGGTGTAAGCCAGTAGATGTTCTAGACAAATTGACAGAAAAGTTCGATGAAAGGAAGTCGGTAAAATCGCCTTTTCGAAAAATGTCAACATAATTTTTCGAAACTGCTTTGTACTGTAAAATTTCCAGCTGTTTCAGGGAATAAAGAATATCAATTAACTACCTGATTTATAAAGTGTTACCAACATTATTTTTATCCAGAAAAATAAACATCGAAAAAAAAATTGATTTTTCAAAAAATGTTGCCATTTAGTCCTTCGGCGTGAGTAAAAAAACCAAAATATCGCTTTTCAAACTTTTAATATTTTTAATACATTACAGTCTATCCTTGTTTAAATAAATAAATTCGGTTTAATTGTTTTAGGTACGAAAAATGGACTTCTGGTAACGTCTAAAACTCGCATTATCACACCTTCGAGCGCTTATAGCTTCTAAATAGTTAAAGATATCACCCAAGAATAAAAAAAATGTCTTAAAATATTGTGATGTTTTTAGGTCCTAGGACTAAAAAGAACAACTTTAGCATCTCAATGTATGTTTTTGAAGCAGTATGACGAAAAATATAGTAATACCACTGGTTTTAACTCAAAAAATCCTGGCGTTAAAAGTTTTGTTGTACGTATCGAATTGGTCACATATGTTTCAATCACCCTGTATACATTAATCTAAATTATACTGTTTAACAGTAGTCAGATTGTTTACGCTTTTAACGAATTAGGTCACCAGCCACAGAGACCCACCAGTAGTACGGATGAAAATTAGTTCATCACTATTCACTACAGCTGCGGTCCCAATTATGGCACATTGCACGAGTAAACTATCCGTAAGACATTTAACTTTTATTATTTTTCTCTGGTGTTTTGTTTCAGTGTACAGTAGCTATAATGCTATTACTTTTTGGGGGTTATAGTAACCTGGTGGTACCATCGGAGGAGGATCCTTAATTCTAGGAATGAAGGTCTGGCCAATTCCTTTTTCGACTCGAAAAGGGTCACTCATCGTTACACAAAACAATAGCTGTGAATATCGGAGGTAAACATTTCGATGGCACCACCAGATTGTTTAAGGGACATTTTTGATCTCTGCTCTCCAACTATAAAATCTAGCAACTATTTAGTTTTTGATGATCACTTCATTCACTTCCAATTCAATCCGGCAAGGTAGACAGATTGTTGCTTATTGCAAAAAATAAAAGAAAAGATTCTCAACTTATTTCCTACTTGATAACTATTAGAGAAACGTTAGGTTAGGTTGAAAATGAATTTCACGGAATTGAAGTACTGAAATGAAATGAACCAGATAGAGTCGACTGATATGTATAGTAAAGCCGTCTATCTGTGCGCGCAGGCTGGTGGTTGGGTTGAAAGGCGAGAGGGGGTGCGGGGGCTCTTTTCTAAAAACATTGGGTTTTCAGTCGAAACCTTCGTTGCCGGTGATAGATTTATAGACCCTCACTTTCACCGTCCATCTGCTGGGCTACCTGACCCATTTTGTTTTGTTACATCTTAACCCTAGATTCTCTTAGTTCATTGTTACGTGATCACTATTCATTCATAAATTTTACTACATTCTGTTTTTATTTTTATTATTATTTTTTAATATATATATATATATATATATATATATATATATATATATATAGTTTAAGTAAGTGTATATTTTTTAGTTTTCATCGTCAGTGTTATTTATGTACAATGGAAAATGAAATACAGTCTAAGTTAAAAGGTCGTGTAGTTAATAGTCAAAGTAGAGAAATAATTTCAAATGTTTACACATTTATGAAACAAGAAGCTTACAATAAAGCTACAACGATTCCAATTGCCAGGGCCCGTGATTTTAGAGTTCAAAGGGTTTGATTTAGCTACTAAGTGTATATTATTCACTTCAAGGAATGTGATTCTCAGTAAAGACAGGACTCTAATTTTGGCATTTTTGGCATTCTACCTAATGAACTTATTGTAAATCATTTTTCTATTTTTATATAAATTAAACACTTATAAATGATGTATTTTATAAATATCCGATTAATTTTTCCAATAAAATAATATTTATATTTTTTTTCGATTTTTTCCAAGAATTATTATTTTTTTAAAACGTACTTGTAGTGGTATTAAAAGACATATATTTACAGTTAAATATGTAGGAGTTTATTGTTAAAAAATTTTAAAAACACTTAAAAACAATAAAGGATTTAATATAAAAAAATAGTCAACACTAAAGTAAAGTTTTAAAAAAAACAATAAAAATAAAAACAGAAAGTAGTAAAATTTACGAATGAATAGTGATCACGTAACAATGAACTAAGAGTAGTAATCTAGGGTTAATTCTTGACTAACGTGTTACGTTTTAATTTAGGTTGTTGTAGCCACACCTGAATATTTCTTATTTAAATGTATGTTTATTTTAATTGTTAAAAACAAAGTCTATTAACATAACTTACATTTATTTACAAATACATTTAATTCTTGAATAACGTGTGTCGTTTTAATTTAGGTTGTTGTCACACATACAATTTTTTTGATAGTACATATCCATTTAAATATTTTATAATTATAATTTGTATTTATATTTATCATAATGAAAGACACTAATATGATTTGGTACATTTAATATTTCATAATACTGTAAATCATAGTCTGATACATATTTACATTGCCTTTATAAACATCCCTTTTAGTATGGCATAATAACACAGCACAAAATTAGTGTCGGGTCGGGCGGAAAGGAGCAAACAATGCCCATAGGCTCTCCACCAGTATGTTTTCTGCCAAGATAGTAGCGAAGGGTTCGCGCGCACAGATAGACGGCTTTACTATACTTCTACTGTCCATCAACTGAAATATTGAAAATTTTCCTCCCTAAACTGGAAGGTGCCACCACGCCTGGGTAATTCCCAAGACATCTAACAATAGACGTGATGTGTAGGAGCAGTAAAGACAGACAATAGAAGGGTTTTGGTGACACTTCTTCAGGTAGAAATAGCAGGTCAGGTACGATGGTACCATCAGGTTACAATGACCCCTTTTTGGTTTATAAATTGGTACGAAAAATGGACCTTGAAAACGCCTTAAATCTTGTATTTTTATAACTTTGAGCTCATTTAGCGCCTAAACAGTTGAAAATATAAAAACCACCGAATAAAAAGTTTTAAAATACAGCGTTTTATCAAAAATCGCCATACGAAATTTTAGAGGTGACCGCCATGTTAGAAAAATTGCTGGTGATATGACAAATTTAGTAATACCTCTAGTTTTAACTCAAAAAATACCCTTTAAAGTTTTTTTGAAACTTTTATTCATCAAATAAAACACACCTGTTTCAATCCAATCAGCCTTTATATATATCTACAGTGAAAACTAAAATTTCCTTCTCTATTTGCGCACATTATTGGGTCCTTTTACTGAAGCTAAAAGTCGCGAAATATTAATTCTGAATATCGCAACTCACTACCAGTATTACTAGCCTACACATTTCTCTAACTGTATTATGTTGACATTAGCAATATGAGACTTCTTTATTTCCAGTTGTTTTACAGCTAAATATTTATAATTACATTCAAGGTTAACTAATAAATTGAACAGAATCACGTGCCAGCTTACGTCGTTGTCAGGTCAGCATTATTTTGTACTGACTGCTTTTATTTAGACGTTTCATTGTTTGATTTTTTTTTCTAAATTTACAACCGATACCATTGCACTGAGTCATCATCAGGATTTAAAACACACAAGTCATAATTGTTAACACTAAACACATAACAACAGAAAGAAAACAACAACAAAGTTTTGCCATATAAAAGTGTTTTACACAACTGTAATGCAGGTCGTAATTTCCACTCTTTTATAAATTAAATCGCCATGGTTCAAAAACAAGCAAGATATTACTTATTTGGGATTGTATTTGAGTTTGTTAGATTCTATTATTTAGTTTGTTTTTATTTCACAAAAAAAATTGAGAAAGTTATGTGATTTTTTTTTGCACAATCTTCATTTTGAGTTGTCCTACATAAAAAAAAAGTATTTTTTTGGAATGATGCGTATCGGTTTACAGCCTAAACGGGTGGACCGATTTGAATGAAATTTGGTATGTGGTCATATTTTGACCATAAACTTTAAAGGGTAGCTGCTATAAAGGAAAAAATTCAAAATTACGATTTTATTCAAATTTTTCTCAAGTGTAGGCTACCCTCTATGCAGATATATAAAGACAGTTTGGATATAAAATTTGTAAAGTTATTTTTACAACCACTTTAAGTCATTGTTAGGGTTTGTAGTACATAATTCAAACTTAGCTTTTATATTCTTTGTATTGTCCTACATTGAGGAAAATATAGCGGTAACAAAAAAGATCTTAAGGAAGGGCAAAAACTATCAAGAAAATTAAAAAAAAAAATTATGGCTTATCAAAAAAAAAAAACAACGAAAAAAAAACTAGAAATTATTCTAATTACGAATATGTATATACGTTTATTTGACGAAAAAATTAGTATGTTTGGGCTAGGAAAAATTTAAAGTGTTTTATCATGACCCTCTCTCTAACTAGAACAAGGCGTGACCTAAAATTGTAAATTATTTGTATTTGAAATTAAATTGCAGTGCGAAATCATATATTATAGTTTTTTCTATGATGAATACAACTTAATTTAGCCACACAATGAGAAATGCTTAGCGTATAAGTTTTAAAAGAAGCGTTGGTGAGATGATTGTGTAACAAACAATTCAATAGCCATTAAAAGATGGATTGTATTTTCATTGCTTTCTCATTATTAGGGTACGTAAACGAACGACTCTTATAATTTCACGAGCGTGTCTATCTGTCTGTACAATTTAAAATCGCGCTTAAAAGACTTCGAGTGTTAGCCTTACTGGATTTACACCTTTTTTTTGTATGGTACTGGGTTAGATCTCTCTTTTTCATATTTCTTATCCGGCTCTCTTAACCAAATTTTGTTCTATTCCGACCCTGACGTTATCAGCGTATTGGAGGGTTTGGAATGTTTTTGTTATAAGACGGTGATGACTGAGAGATTTCTTGACTTTATAAAAAAGAGGACGCTGGGCTCCATATTTGATGTTGTGTTTTTGTTTAATATAACGATGGATTTACTTTATTAAACGATACAAAAATTACCCCAACCTCGCCCCCTCTTTCCTTGATCTTATCACGCATTAAATCTCTTATTACACAATTATCTTTCCACAATTTATCAAATCTATCGATCTTACAACGGAATTTTGAATCACACTTTATTCACTTCTAATATTTACCTTCGGTGTTAATGGAATTATTAAATGATAGAATAAAACTCGAACACAAGATCTCACAAAAATTACGTCTTAAGATCTTGTGTTCGAGTTTTATTCTATCTAATATTATCTCACAAGTGAAGCTCAATATTTATTTATGTAATTTTAAATGTTTAACTCTGTTTTCAATTCTCTCGTGTGTAGTAGCCAATACTCTACTCATAATCAACAGAAATCGATAATCGAAACAAGGGTTTCTCGATGTATTAAAAGTATTTAATAATGTAGGAATTTACCTGAGTCTGGTCGTTGCAAACTGCGGTCAACACTTCCTCTGGTTTACAAAATTGAATGTATCGATTATGTCATTCAACAATTCAAATATTTATCAACTAAACTGTGCGTGGTTTTGTATCCCTCTCTATTAGGGGCAAATAATATTGCGTCCTGAAGGTAAATTCACTGAGTGCAAGTTATTTGTAACCTGAAATTGTTTCATCAATTTAATTAAATGACTAAATTGTGGAAACTAATTTTAGAAATGCAATTTTTCGCTGTTTTGAAAAATGCATTTACTTTTTTTGCAATAGAACTGAGAAAGTTATGTTGTGGGTCAATAAATTGAAGTAGATTTTTTGGTGTTTTTTGGAATGTGGGTGTGCAGTGGTCAAACACATGTACAGATTTTGATGGAATTTTATATGTGGGTATATTTGGCCATCTGGAGACTTAAAAAAAAGTTTTCATAATTTTAACGATTTTGATCAAATGTTTCTAAAAATCTAACGTCGCCTCTTTAAAAGTGGTTGTTAAAAACTAAAATTCGGCCTTGGGGCTGTCAAAATACTTCCGGTTTAGAAACAATTGGTAAAAACAAAGACGGAAAGAGCTCGATTCTAATCAAATTCGATTTACGCCAAAGACGGACGGACGGACGCCAAAGACGAATGGTTCAATTCATTTTATAACCGCCGACTGAAATTTTCGATGATGATTCGTTTTTCGGTTTGGGTGAATAAGATAGTTTGTGAAATGTTTTTGTAACATTTATAATAAACTGTTAAATGCAATATGGATACAGTACCAATACACCATTGATCATTTGAATATTTATTTTAAGTGAAATACGCAATTTGTAATATACAGATTATTTAATTTAGCTTGATAAATCATTGTGAATATAACTTGCCGATTAAAAATGACACATTTGATTATTTTTAAAATGAAAATAAAAATCGCACATGTGAGTTCTAAAACAGGTTTTTTTAGGAAAACAAAGATATACCGAACTTTCTTTTTTATTGTTGGGGAATTTTTTTTTCTATTTATTGCGAATGTCGCCACAGTGCTATTTAAAACATTGAATGAGGTATTACTAATATAGGACATACTAATATATATAAAAATGGTGCCGTACATTAAAAAAATATACTTAATTCCCACTTTTTAAGATAATGTTTTTAATTTGATGTCATTTTAACGTTCTTTTTAGTAAACAACTCAAAAATTTAATTCGTGATCAAAATTAAAATTATTCTTCGGCCATTTTTAATGTAATGTTCCTTGAATATCTCATTAAAAAATTTTTCTTTTTGAAATTGAAAAAATTAAAATTGGCTTCCTAATGTAAAAAAAATCTAAAGTTGTGTTAGATAATTATGAAAACTTCTATCTTTTATGAAGACCTGATTTTTAATTTGACGTCTAAATCATCATAACCCTCAAAAGTTTAAACTGTGCACCAAATGTAAAACATTATGCATTTTTATAGTCATTTCACCAGATTTTTTTTTTTTTTTTTTTTTTGTAGTTGTTTCATACCTACACTTTTAATTGAAGTGTTTCGATAATAGCTGGTGAATTGTAAGTGAATAGGACTGCCCAATCGATTTCCTCTTGAAATTCCACATTAAAATGATGTGTCATAGTACCCCATTCCAATTATTTTTTTAAAAAGTAAAATTCAAGATGGCGGAAATCAATATGGCGACAGTAAATTGCGAATGCTTAAAAAGTAGAATTTTTGCATCTGTACTGATTCCAATCGGTTTATTTTTGATACATGTAGCCATTTGTGTAATAATTAACCGGTTCCAGACTTTTTACACACACTGTATTTATTTTACTAATAACACTGTGTGTATTTAAAATTAATAAAAAGTAAATTTTCACAAATAATTTCAGCACCATAAACCAAAAAGTGAAAATAAACCTTTACACTGTTTAGAAAATATTAAAAAAAAAAAATAAATAACGACTTAATAGTGTCATAAACACGACTGCATCGTATATGGGATTCCATTAAAATAAAATAGAGCTTTTAATTACAGTTAAAGTTCGTTTGTGGTTCTGCCAATTATTCCTGAACTGTAATATTTTTGTACTTGGAAGTTTGTACACATGTTTAGGTTATTAATCTGTACATTTCACCATAATTTCAATGAAATCGGTACAGCTGATTTTAAACTTTACGTATTTTATAACAACGTCACAGCTGAAATTTTGATTTTTTACTGATAATTCGCAAACCTTACGAGTGATAGCGACACATACTTTTAATTTTAATCCTTAGAGACTAAACTTGAGTAAAATATTTAAAACCAATTTTGATAAAATCCTAATTTTGTGTTTTTTCTAACCTCATAATTTTAATTTTAAACAAATTAAAAAGTCTTGATAATCGGTCCAAGAATTTGAGGAGCACTATACGACAGACATACATCATTCCAAAAATCACATTTTTGGACTCAAAAGTGGTACATCCACAAGAACGCCACACAAATTCATTTTACTCATAAACAACTTTATTATGTTATAAGCCTATGTGACAGAAGTTACTTCGTTTTGTAGTTATTTCATTTACAAATTATGTAAAGTTGTTCAGTTAGACAGGGGGACATTTTGAAAATTGTAGATAAAGTTCACTTTATAAATAACGCACTAAATTTACTCATGGACGATTGTTATGAATTTTAGAATACCAATCAAAGCTTTGTATATACATCGTGGTTTTATAGTCCCTTCCCTTTTATTATTATTATTTTTTTTGCTTTTTTTATATAAGATTATTTTTTAAGCAACACCACCCATTATAAAATGTAAAAACATGAACTATTTAAGTGTTTGGAAATTTTAGGAGATCATGTAAGTACAAGATGTAGGAGTCAACTTTAATAATCTTAATAAGGTGGTCATTCGATATATCGATTAACACTGACATTTTTTTTCCGTCTAAAAATAGTGTTTGAATCAAAACTGAAAAAAAGGTTTTACTGTTTTCTTGATAACAGAAGGTTTAAGATTTAGGAATCTACTTGTAAGGTTGTAATGAGAAGGCGATCATGCGACATATTGTTTAACATCGTATTTTTCCTAGAAACAATCTTAAAGCAAAAGTGAAAAAATTTTTTTTTACCATTTTCGAGATATCCTAATCCAACCTAACCTAAACGTACTGATATCTCGACAATTGTAAAACATTTTCGATTTTGATTGAACCATTGTTTAAAAAAAAAACTATATTGTTAAACGATATATCGCATTACTGCCTTCAATCAAGTCTATTCCTAAACCTTAAACCTACTGCTATCTCTAAAACGGTATTCAACAACTGTTTAAAAAAAATAGCTTCCCTGCCTTATATTCTATAGGAAATTATATTTTTTACCACAAATTGAAGAAAAAAAAATATAATGATAACCTAAAATTCAGGTAAAATAAATTTAGAATATTTCATTAGCCGTAGATACAAAACGGTTAGGTTTATCAAAAAATGCCTTTTCAAAATTTAACATATTTTTAAACCCTATAAACTTATAATTTTACAGATCCTGTTAGTGGCCATTTTGAAATGATCGCGCTGAATATGTCAGTAAAATCCGACAGTACGCACGTTGAATTAACGTTATTAATACAATTTATATATTCAATTTATAATATTCCGGAAATTCCTAATTAAGTTTATCCAAACCATTTCCGTTTGCATTGATAATAACATTTCTCAGCCGCAAACAACTATTTCTAATCGAGAATGCTATCTGCAAACACAAGCATATCACAAAGATAATTAAGAGATCAACTAGATTACAACTAGTATTACATCACTAAATATTTTCAATTTGAAAACACAAATTAGTTTACTAATGTTTTATTTTATATAACTATACATAGAATCATATTTAAATACACATATACTAATAACGCTAGTCTAAGTAATTTTTTATTAGATAACAATAAAAATTAAATTATTAACTACGATCTAAAAATACAACGTAATACAAAATAATACAAATTGTTAATTATTTTGAACATTGTTACTATTATATTAAGTTACAAATCTTAACAATAGAAATAATTAAATACATTTTAAACTATAGAAAACAAGTATTTTATATTTTATTGATACGGTACAATTTAAAGAGAGTTTCCTTATTCAAAACTGTTTTTACTTTTTAATATGTTTTCTTACTATAATTATAAAACATAAAAGTAATACTTAAGTTGTACTTATTTGTACCGTAAATTAAGCATTTACAATAATATTTGTATTTAAAACAGTACATCGTTGTTTCTTAAGAAAAAGAATGGATATTTTTGTCAAACTATTATTTACACAAAATAACAATGAACAGAGAAAGAAATTGAGAAAAGAGAATATCCTTCAATTTTTATAATTGTAATTGAAGGATCAATATATTTAGTGTTATATATAATATATAGTGTAAAACTCTCAGAAAGTTTTAATATCTCTGGTTGTAAAGTAAATTAGGGATATGAAACAACGTAATTTTGTTGAATTAAACATTTCCGTATTTAGAGTCAGCCAAAAATTAGGTACCATATACAAAATGCCCCTAAAGTGGATAAAATGTTATCCCCCCCAATTTTTATATAATCATAATACATATTATTGTATTAAAGTAAAGCAAAAAGTACATTAAACGTATCTTTTTAAAATTCTGGTAAAGTTGGAGAAGGTGAATGTCATCTAACCTATTCTCTTTAGATTACAAAACAATGTTTATAAAACTGACATCAGTGACTTATCTTAGTGAATATTACATAAAGTTGGAAATATCCTTTCTGAAATGGTACAGAATATGATAGCTACAACAATCACTGTCAA
This sequence comes from Aphrophora alni, assembly GCA_963513935.1. Classification (NCBI taxonomy): domain Eukaryota; kingdom Metazoa; phylum Arthropoda; class Insecta; order Hemiptera; family Aphrophoridae; genus Aphrophora; species Aphrophora alni. The sequence continues at coordinate 118,395,701 of OY740770.1, forward strand.
ACTAAATGAAACACTTCGAACATTTATTCTAAAAGAACAAAGTATTTTCCTTAAAAAATCTAATTTTAACCGCTATAAATCTGGTGGGGGAGGGTTACATGTTTCAATTTATTTTTGGTCTATATTAATAACATTTGAATGGTTCTCTAAGACAAAACTGGGACACCCTGAATATGGTACTTGATTTTTGAGACACCCAGTAGATAGAGAAGTTCGACTTCTACCAAATTCCTTTTATTTCGTCCTTTTATCGAATTTAGAACCAGAGATATGAAGCCGATATAATATATAATCAAATTGTGAATATATTGAACCGAAACGTACGCCTTTTTTTAAAAGTTACAAATTTAATTATTATAATACATTTTGAATATCCAAAATTATACGAAAACTAATGTTTTTAATTAAAAACTAAATTATATAATAATAATAGTAGGATGTATTGAACAGGTCAAGCAACGGGATTAAAAAAAAATCAAAACAAAATTCTAATCTAAGTACTTTTAAACAGGAAATACTAGTGTTCAATAAAATATAGATAACTATTAAATCAATTTACATTATCTAGAAATTTGTTTTTCAATTCAAAATAGGAACTGAATCTTATACAACTTGTTGTTAGTGTTAAGTGATAGATTTTTTTTTTAACCACACGATGACCATAAACTTTAAAAAAACACACTTTTTAGGGAATTTCATTAAATTTAACGACTTTATGATAACACAGATTTTAAAAACTCATTATTTAGGGAGATAAAATCTTGTAGCTTATCTAAACACAGCTTAATAGCTTTCACAGTGAAGTAATTAAAAGACTTATTTGTTGATAAAATACTAATCTAAACACATACAGTCATAAAGTAGAATATTAGTTAGTTAGGTACATCTTACAGAAAATAATGTTTTTTTTTTATAATTTAGATATGTATAAAGAATTATCTACTTAAATAATTATATAACGTTGTGGGAAAATTTTCCTCAAATCTCTACATAAATATGAATGAAAAATATCGAGTTAAATAATATTCCTAATAAACCTACACTTGTTTTACTTATTAATTTATAGTTTTATTTTCAAGATTTTTAGAGCATTGAAATAAAAGAACATACTGTTTTTTTTAAAACAATAAAGTATCAAAAAGTTAATTTATTTTGATTATGAAATGGAAACGAAACTAAAATACTTATCTTACACAAAATATCTGCCTTGACTTCAATAGTAAAAGGAGAACTTGTTCAAATGGTGATACCTTTCTAGGCTGATCAAGTTTATTTTTTAAAGAATGAAAGATCTAAGTAATACCATTGAATTTACATACTAAATTGTCCATATCCATTGTATGATTTGAAGCTCAAATATTAGAGGCTCGACTGCTGCCATCTAATGCCTAACTTCTGGTAACTCAAAGGACAGCGTGCCGAATTACATGCTCAGACTCCCATACTAGCGCATTCTGAACTTTACCCACAAAACTAAAATGTTCAACCCACATATCAAACGTCACATATTGTATGCTATGGGACTTCTTCCTAAATATTCAATGGTACGTTAAAAAAATCGAAACTCTGTAAAGCCGAGTTTATACAAGCAGTACAAATAAATGATATATATATATATATATATATATATATATATATATATATATATATAAATATATATATATATATGGAAATGAAGATTTGTTATAGCATCGTAATATTATTAAACTTTTCTTTCACTTTGTTATATCTTTCCCGAAAACATGTGTTTCAAAATTTCTTATACTGTGTAAAATAAAAAAAAAAGTATTTTATTAGCCTATACTTGTTTTTTTCTAGTTCTGGTTAAATTATTAAATTATCTTTAATATACGAACTGTAGCTGTTGTTTTTATATTTAAAGATTTAGAAAACACAATCTAACAATTTATATTAGTTTAAATTTAAAACATATGTTATAGCTATTCAGAGAGGTTTTTATATAGAAATTTTAAATATGGCTGTCACTTGAAACTACACACTTAAAAGGGTTTTAACACCCAAATTTTGCACGAAGTGAAAATTCTGTTGAATAACTTTTTTGAGTATTTTTTAAATTATTTTATTGTGGGTGAAAAAGATTTTCAAATGTTTTAGGATTTGTTTTACACGTCTATATTAACTTCCACATTATATTTGTTCAAAGAAAGGTAGACAAACAAAATTTAAAAAAGAGAATATATCTCTATTAAAATTTTAATTTCTCTAAACATATTATTTACTATATTGTTATAAGAAATCTGTTAATAAATGACACAATTGTTTTCCCTGTGATGATGTGAAACTCGACGGTAGTGTATTGACACTAGCTATTAGAATCTTCACTTAGAGTCACACACATAAAATATGCTAATTGATTTCACAACGAGTAAACAGAAATGAAGGTCGTAACCACTTCTAATTTGCATTAATATTATTGAAAGTTAAAGAACGAAGCTACTACACTGTCAGAATGGACACATTGTAAAAAGTTATATCAATATATGTTTAACCGTTCCTGAGATATACGTGTGTAATGACTGATCAAACTGTGTAAAGAGATGTATTTGAAATGTACTTTGATTGTTACCGAAAATACATTTTATTCTGTATTTTTTTGTAAAAGGCAAAACGTTTAATTTCAGCCCCTAGTTAACGGTTGCACAAATAAAAACCTGCCATGACCATATAAAGTTTTATGATTAAAAAACAAAACGTTTCACACTATTAATACAAAATTTGCGTTAAATAAATTTTTAAAAAAGACTAATTTTATGTGTCCCTTAATGCCAAAAAATAAATTATAAAATATCTATGTATGCACACTCATTAAAATAAGAGTTTTGAAGCAATTTGATTAAAAGAACAACGAACAAGGAAACAAAACAAATAATAATTTTGGAACTGAATATAAACATTTAAACAATATTGGAATAATCATAATTTGAAAGAATATCGTATATCAGAAGATACATAACACAGATTTATTCAATATTGCTTGAAAATTGTATTTTCAATTTAATATTTTTTATACAAGTAGAATGGTATTTTATTATGTTTGCATTTATTAATTAAAAAAAATTAATTTTTTGTTTTATTTAATTTGTTTTGAGCATGTTCTGTAAATATACAGCAATATAAATAAAATAAGATTGAGGAATTTAATTATTAATATAAGAGTATCACTTAAAGATTTTTATAGTTAAATTTAGTTTTATTATTGCTGTGATATCTCAGACAGTCAAATGAACTTATTATCTATTTCCATAATTACTGTCAGACTTGCCAGCGTCAAGATAAATCAGTAAATATGTTTTTGTTATATATATTGAAAACAACAGTTGTTCTTAACGTCAATAATAATATATATTGTTTGAGTATAATTTGTATTTACTAGCCACTATTATTATTTATAAATGAAATGTCCGTAACATTATAAATAAAATTTATTACTATTACGGAAATATTTAATGAGTTAATAATTTTAAAAATAAAAATTGTAAAGTACAAACTAAAGTTTGAGATAATTGTTATCTTATTATTAAAAAAGATATAAATGAACCTAACAGACAACAGAATTTGTGCAAATTAGGTTCCTAAAATAATAGAAAATATAAATAATAAATTATTGAAATATTAAGTACAATATAGTAAAATTATAAATTTTTATAATAAATATTTGGGTTCATCAAAAGTGCTTCTCCACCAATGTTTTTCGAAAAGTACATCTTTTCCCATGAAATTAGATGTTATACTATCACACCTATAGATTAGTTCAGATTATTTAGAAAATATATACATATTTTTACCTTAATTAATTTTTTTTTTAAATTTACGAAAAAAAGAGAAAACATTTATTAATTATATCATATTTATGGCACGTAAAATAAAAAAATCTGAACTTTGCAAACTTTAAATCTTAAAAAAAAACAACTTTTAATGAAATTTTAACGGCAAACCAAAATAATCTACATTAAAATTTAAACAGTAATTAAATCTCAATCTATCATTTAAAAATAATATATTACAAATATACTTATCTATTTAAAAGTCTATCTGAATGTAGCAACGGCTAAAAGACTAAAGTATACCAAGAAACCAAAAGAGATCGATGTAACAACAGCTGAAGACGATGATTTAGGCGTTGTTGGGATAGTTGTTGTATTAGCCATTTGAGTTGTTACATTTTGTTCGTTCATCGAAGACGTTGTTATTTTCATGATATTTGTCGGCGTTGTTGTTACGGTTGTCGCATTGTGATGCAACTCTGCTGCTGTTGTTGTTGTTGTTGTTGTTACCAACTTGGTTGTTTCATTAACGGGTAGAACAGTCGTTGTGACGTTCAACTCCAACGTCTGGTTGTCATGGCGTACAGGAGAAGACGTCTCGTTGGTATAAACTCCGTAAGGTAGATCTATATCTGACGGTCCTGATGGCAATGTAGCGACACCAAATGTTGCTTGACTCTTCACGGAAGTAAATGCGATACAAATTAGGACAATACGAAACATTTTTGTTTGGATTCTAACGGAACGGTCAAGAACTTGCTCGCACAATAATCAACTGCAGACTGAATGGTCTGACGATAAGCAAGTAGTTTTATTACCGTGGTACAACTGATAGCCAGTTCACTTGTCACAGAAACCTTGTGACAAACGGATAATAGTTTCTTTAATATTACTTATGCAAGGGCTATAGTATGTTTTCTGTTGTACTGGAAATTAATTTCTGTTTATTTACAGAATATTAATATAATTTGACGATTTTTTTCAATTTTCGCTCAACACATGACGGTTTGCGATTTTAGTGTATATTAATCGGTTTTTATATTCCCCTGAAGGAAAACGAGATTGTTACAAAATGTTAAAATCTATTTCTTTCAAACTGTAGAACCGATTTCGATTAAAATGTGTTCTATGAAATTTAATTACGCTAAATATTTATTTTTAAGAATATTTCGGTGGATCTGAGTAAGTTGTCAAATATATTCTATTTTACCACAAGGTTCTTCACTATTGTTCAATTTAGATAAAATATACTTCAAAGAGACTTATTGATCATACGTGAGTATGGGGGTGTGACAATCCCGAAGTACCTAGCTGGATCTACACTTTTTAAATGCAGTTTTCGGTTAGGTCTCTCTCTTTCATATTTTCTATCAGGAATCTAGTAACGATATTAGAATATTCTGGGGCTTAGGGTATTAATTTTATGTTCTGCTTTTATTTTTTAAGATATGACCGGGTGAATTTCTTCTTTGAACAGGAAAAACTTAATGATCACTATATCTTTAAACCCCCCCCCCAACTTCAAAACACGATATTTGTGTTATCGGTTAACGTTTAAATAAGGCCTATAGATAGGGTGTTCAGAAAATGTCGTGTCACATTTTATTTCGTGGTTCGGTCAAAATCAAGAAAAAGTTCCGATAAACATATTCCCGGAAACGCTTCGTTTTTGGATGTCTACCATTTTGTGTGTTTTTTTTTTGGAAAAATAATTATTCCTTTTGAAATTATTAAGATTCCGAGTAGAAATTTGTTACATACATTTTTTATGCCAGTTTACCAAGAATCCAAACTTTAACTTATACATTTTTAAAATGGCGGCCGTTTATATTTTTTTGTAAAGTTATGGTTTTAGAGATATATAATATTATAAATTTCAAACATTCACCATTTTGACAATTTATGAGATAAAATTTTTATTCTTGCTATATACTGATAAACCGTCGCATAAAAAATTGGTATAACAAATTTCGACTCAAAATCTTAATAATTTCAAAAGCTACATTATTTTTCTAAAAACACAAAATGGCAGACATACAGAAAATTAAGCGTTTTCACACATATGTTCATAGGATTTGTTTTCTTTAATTTAACCCATATAACCACCACTTAAAGTTTGACACGACATCTTCTGAACACCCTGTACATAATTCCCCAATATTTATGTATGATTCAAAGGTTAACGCCTATTAAAAGATGCTTAAATTTCTCAAAATCGGTTCTCAAAACATGCCCTAAATTGAATCGAGATTTTAATGACGGCAGTCAGGGTCAATTTTCATCTTCTTTTTGCCAATAATTCCTAAACACATACTTGATTTTACTTGTAATTTAGACACAAGTTTCGGTCTTTAGTCTTTTTTTTTACCAAAGTTAAAACAAAATCAGTGCAGTGAAATTTCAGAATTAGGTTAGTTATAAAAGCTTCATGATTTGTGTTTTGGTTTCCGGTAAATCCCGAGTTTTTGGAGAAATGGCGACCAAAACGTTTTCAAGACTTTAGAAGTTAAATTCCACGAAAATCGTTGAAGTCAAATCTAGAGTTCGAGCTTAGACTAAATTTAAAAAAAAAATGAAAATTAATCTAAGAGATGTCTAAAATATACCCAAAATAAAAATTTAATAATTATTAGTTTGGGCTGTAGAAAATTGTACAATTTAATAGACAAAAGAAATTCAATAAACAGGCATCATTCAATAAACGACTTTGATTTATGCAGCATCAATTCTTTTTCTTGTTGTTTAAAGGGAAAAAAACTCTCGGTCATAAACGCCTTAATAAAAAGAACATAAAATAAAGACACATAATCCTCGAACACTCTAATAGCACCAGAGTTGACACCTACAAGGTATTTGTAAACTACTCATCCTTTAACATATATGTCAATCCACCAAACCCGGGCTGCATGATGTCGCAAGGTTTTGACTGTCTGGACTCTGTCTCACTTTTTTCGTCCGTGTTTGACATCCTGTTTATTTTTATTTATTTATTTTTTCTCTTTCTCCACATTTACATTTTCGACATGGAAATGGAGCTTGCTACATGGAAAACAATTTCTAAATCCTTGTCCTAAGCGATAGGGATACTAACAGGAAGGAAGGTGGTTTTTGAGTAAGAATTTCACACTCTTGGGAAGATCGGATGTCCTCCATTTTTTTAAAAAGATTTTTTACCTCTCTTATGAAATAAAAAAAGAGAACAAGAGTAGGTCCAGATTGAGTAAGAATATTGAGTAGGTCACAGATTTGAGTAAGAATCTCACACTCTTGGGAAGATCGGATGTCCTCCATTTTTTTAAAAAGATTTTTTTACCTCTCTTACGAAATAAAAAAAAGAGAACAAGAGTAGGTCCAGATTGAGTAAGAATATTGAGTAGGTCACAGATTTGAATAAGAATATCACACTCTTGGGAAGATCGGATGTCCTCCATTTTTCTTTTAAAGATTTTTTACCTCTCTTACGAAATAAAAAAAAAGAGAACAATTTTAGGTCCAGATTGAGTAAGAATATTGAGTAGGTCACAGATTTGAGTAAGAATATCACACTCTTGGGAAGATCGGATGTCCTCCATTTTTCTTTTAAAGATTTTTTACCTCTCTTACGAAATAAAAAAAAGAGAACAATTGAAGGTCCAGATTGAGTAAGAATATTGAGTAGGTCACAGATTTGAGTAAGAATATCACACTCTTGGGAAGATCGGATGTCCTCCATTTTCTTTTAAAGATATTTTACCTCTCTTACGAAATAAAAAAAGAGAACAAGAGTAGGTCCAGAGAGACATGACAGGAAAGATGAAACGGAGGGATATAATTAAAATTACATTATAAAGGTGTAAATCCAGCTAGGTTTTCACGGAATTGCCAACGTGAGTCCTTGAGATAGGAAACAGCAAAACGGGGTTTTAACCGTAAAAGTAGACATCTGTTTTTTGAACTATAACATAACCTTCTCTATACTACTTATAAACGAAAAAATAAAGACAGGAAAACTTATTTTGACAGCATTTATTAAAACCACAATATGCTTTTCAAAACATTTAATTATAATGGTTAAACTTAGAACAAAAGATTTTGTGTTTGTGATTATGAAAGTGAAAAAGTTTGTGTAATATTTGTACGTCGTCTGTTGAAAAGAGAATATTTCAATGTTTAATTTGAGCTCCAAAGTTTTTCAAAATTATAACCGATACTAATAACTTTCAAGAACTAAATCTGCTACAGATATTTCCAAAATTTGTCAAACATTCTCTCGTCTCCTTCAGTATGACGAATTATTGAAAACAACAATCTTGTACTAAAACAAAAACTACAGAAGTTTTTCAATCAAAATTCGCACAATACACTGTCGTCAATCTACTGTTATTGTTGCTTACATACTTTGACATGTCCAGAAAAATTCGAATGTCTTGTGTTCTCTTAAAGAGGTAAGTTTTTCAATTACTCTGCTTTCGTCAATGAAAATGCAAATTGTAATCTACAAAACATTTGTTACTCCTTTCGTATATACTGGAGAGTGTATATCAAGGCGCCCCCCCCAACCGTTGGTAAAAACTTTTGCTTTGCTTCCAATATTAGTATTACAAAGGTGTCAAATTGCTTATTACAGCAATGCACAGAACCATTATAGTGCTGTCAGGGGCTAACTTGTAGTGAGTACGCACTGGCAATCCCTAGAGAGCCTAGCTGGGTCTACAAATTTGTTCATGTATCTTGGGTTAGATTCCTCTCTTTCATCTTTCCTGACAGGTTTCTCTTTTGCCCAATTCTTGCCCTCAGGCCTCACTTTAATGAGTACGGGCTTGGCCATCCCAAGGGACCCTAGTTGGATATAAACTTCTTCTTCTAATAGTCTGGGTTAGATCCTTCTCTTTCACCTTTCCTATCAGGTCTCTCTCTTGACCAATTTTTACCCTCAGAAACTCATTTTAGCGAGTATGGGTTTGCAGTCCCGGAGGAACTTAGCTGGTTCTACACTTTTTTATGTAGTCTTGGGTTAGATCCCTCTTTTTTCATCTTTCTTAACAGGTTTATATATTGGACAACTCTTGCCCTCAGGGGCTCACTTTAGTGAGTACGGGTTTGGCGATCCCGAGGGACCCTAGCTGGATCTACCCCATTTTTCTTGCATTCTGGGTTAGATCCCTCTCTTTCACTTTTCCTATCAGGTTTCTCTTAACCAACTCTTGACCTCAGGGGCTCACTTTAGTGAGTACGGGCTTGGAAGACCCGTGGGATCCTAGGCGGATCTATCCTTATTTAATGTAGTCTGGGTTATATCCCTCTTTTTCATCTTTCCTAACAGGTCTATCTATTGGACAACTCTTGCCCTCAGGGGCTCACTTTAGTGAGTACGGGTTTCGTAATCCCGAGGGATCGTAGCTGGATCTATACCCTTTTTAATGTAGTTTGGATTAGATCCCTCTATTCCACCTTTTCTCTGAGGTCTCTTTTGACCAACTCTTACCCACAGGGTTCACTTCAGTAAGTAAGGGCTTGGCTTTCAACACCTTATTTCACGTAGTTTTTAGATTTCTCTCTTTCATCTTTCCTAAACTCTTACCCTCAGAGGCTCATTTTAGTGAGTACGGGCTTGGTAGAAAAGTTTTTATATGTTTCTTTACGTTCCATGTCGTCAAGAAATAGAAAAATTGAGTTTTGACATGCTGTCTGTCCGTCGTATGTAAGCATGATAGAGATCACAAAAATTAAGATAGGGACATGAATTTTAGTATAGGGGACCTATAGTGTGCAATATATAAGAATAGAACCTCAATGAAATTCAGAACAGTCGAATTGAAAATGTCAAAATGGCGGCCACTTTCAACAGTTTATTTCGTGCGTTATTCAACCTGTAAGACACTAAATACGATATTCATTTGTAGATTTTCAATTTTATAGCGAAGTTATTGTGAAAAATCTCCCTATGAAATGTGATATTCGTATGAACGCTGGCAGGGCCCGATATACTAACACGAGCAAATCTAGTGGAGTATTTTCAATATATACACATCTAATAAGCTCTCTCTAGCCGACGCTAAAAAGTAGTGATATACATAAATACGAGATCCAAAAAACCTGTATAACAACTGTTTTGAATAATCTTATCCTACTGGGTAAGACTTCTTGATCTTCCAATATAATTAATATTTCCTAGAAGGCCTAACAAACCATCTTTTGGGCATTACATTTACGAGGTGTATTACATTGTATGTAATAGCGTCCGTCAACTTGTTTTGTACTTTATTTATTGTCTTTTGTATAGTGTTGTGGTAGAGGGGACTTAATGGTCCTAACATCGTCTCCTAAATACAATTCTCTCTCTCTCTCTCTCTCTCTCTCTCCCTCTCCCTCTCCCTCTCCCTCTCTCTCTCTCTCTCTCTCTCTCTCCCTCTCCCTCTCCCTCTCCCTCTCCCTCTCCCTCCCTCTCTCTCTCCCTCTCTCTCTCCCTCCCTCTCTCTCTCTCTCTCTCTCTCTCTCTCTCTCTCTCTCTCTCTCTCTCTCTCTCTCTCTCTCTCTCTCTCTCTCTCTCTCTCTCTCTCTCTCTCTCCCTCTCTCTTTCTGTCATAACTCTTAATACGCTGGCTTGAATGTTATCAATATAATAAGCGTACGAACAATAACAAATTATTATTTATGACACAGTATGAATAAATAAGTTGATACCATATGATGGAACTTTAATTTCTTTTGTTGTTTTTATGAATCGGCGCGTTTGTCTGTCTCGACCTTGGTATACACATGCAGAGGCCAAGTTGTGCCAAATGAGTTGTGATTGGCTCTCTGAGTCTTTGATAAGAAAAAATTATCTTAACGTCCGTTAGTTTATTATTATAAAAAAATAATTTTCTCACACACAAACTTTCTCACACACCAAACACTAACCAAAGAAAAAATATTTAATGGTAGTTGTCAGTCAAAAATTGAAATTAAACCATGGACGTTATCTTTAAAAAAGTATTTATATGTTTAAAAAAAGGACTTAAACTTCCACGTTATCAGTGACTATTTATGTAATAAAAATCAAACTATGGTTCATTTTTGTTTTTTCCGTTCTGATCATTTTTTAACCGAAATGTTTATTTACTTGCAATTTAACAGAAGAATTCGGGTCATTAATCGAGAAAAAACTACAGCGATGTTTCTGTACTACTGAAATTCGGAGAAAAAACTGTACAGCGATGTTTCCGTACTACTGGAATTCCGAGAAAAAACTGTACAGCGAAGTTTCCGTACTACTGAAATTCGGAGAAAAAAACTGTAAGCGAAGTTCTGTAGGCTACTACTGGAATTCGTAGAAAAAAAAACTATACAGCGAAGTTTCCGTACTACTGAAATTCGGAGAAAAAAACTGTAAGCGAAGTTCTGTAGGCTACTACTGGAATTCGTAGAAAAAAAACTATACAGCGAAGTTTCCGTACTACTGAAATTCGGAGAAAAAAACTGTAAGCGAAGTTCTGTAGGCTACTACTGGAATTCGTAGAAAAAAAACTATACAGCGAAGTTTCCGTACTACTGAAATTCGGAGAAAAAAACTGTAAGCGAAGTTCTGTAGGCTACTACTGGAATTTGTAGAATAAAAACTATACAGCGAAGTTTCCGTACTACTGGAATTCGGAGAAAAAAAAAGAACAGCGAAGTTTCCATACAACTAAAAAATCAGAGAAAAAACTGTACAGCGAAGTTTCCGTACTACTGGAATTCGGAGAAAAAACTGTACAATCCGAAAGTTGATGTTTGACGCCTTACTAACACACACGGAACTTACACTCATATAAACACAGGGAATTAATTACACCTAGTCATTCACTTACTGGACTCAACTTATTGCAAAATCTATTTTAGTAACGTTGAAGTTAAAGGCAACAAATTTTAAGAAAAATGATACCAAACAACAACCAAACAAAAAAGGAAGGAGTACTTTTTAGTGCTTTGTTTTTTTTGCGATGCTTGTACATAATTATATTTTTATGGATATATTTTACGTTAGGACATGCGAGATAAGATTGGTCATTTATGTAATTATTCAATATGGTTTTATCAATCACGGGACAAATATATTTCAACATTCTTTCCTTACTATTTTACTTTACTTATATTATTTCTGTCTCATGGCTGCTTTGGAGCAGTTTTCAGTCATATTTTAACAAAATTCACTTTTATTATTTAAAAATAATGAAGCCTTAAGAAAGTTTTCTATGTATTAAAATAGTTTGGAGTGGGTGAGTCACTAATTAGGCAGCTTGTCTGTGAGTGTGCGTGCGTGAGACAGGGTTTTGCCAGTCAGCCGTTATCGTTCGTACAAACTATAGACCTTATTAATTTTTGCTAAATTTCTCAAAGTTTACATGAAAAATAAACATGGTAATTTTCTATACGATTTGAAAATCCTGATGTCATATGCAAATGTAGGATCAAAGTTGTAGTTTATGGTTCCAGTACTAATTTTCAACCCTTGTATGTCTATTTTTATATGAGAAAAAAGAGTTGGTTAGGTTAGGTTGGGTTAGGGTTGGTTAGGTTAGGTTGTCGTGTATTTTCGTAAGCACTGATATCTCTGAGATATTTGAATTTATCTGGTAAACAATTAGTATCTGGGGAAAGGGTTTTGAGGTCTCCTAATTACGTTTGTAAAGTACTGCAAGTAAATAATTAGTTCTATTTCAAAGTTCTTTTTACAGAACGTAACAAAACTTATTGACTTCCCCTCCCCCATTAATTCCTGATTATAACTTTATCGGTAATAACATAAAACCGACTGTAAAGCTCAACCGTTAAATAGGTTTATCGATTTTAATTATACTAATAACCCAAATGGCAAAAATAATAAAATTAATGTTCCAGAATAATAAAAATAATAAAACAAGCAAAAATAGAAACAAAATTGTATTTTGAATGAGAAAGTTTGTGAACTAAGTTTGGTAATTGGAAAGTATTTCGATTTTCCTTTTTTTTGACTGATCTTCGCGTTTCAAATTCTCGGAAAAGTTTTCTTCAGCATCCCGTCCGTCCGTAGTCGTTGTCTCTGTACGTAAGCACGATAGCAACCACGATAATTAAGATAGAAACATGAAATTCCGTATAGTGTGTTCATATTGACATTCAGAAAAATTAAATTGAAAATGTCAAATTGGCGTTTAAAACAGTTTTTTGTTCATATCTAGTATGTTATTAAATTTATACCACACTAAATAGGATAAACCACAATTCTGGATGTAATGGTGCTAATCTCACTTCATTGCGAATACCAAGCGTATTTTTTGTAGAAAAATGTAAATTCGAACTTTGACCTCCTAAAAAATATGATATTCTTATAGTTACGAGATCCAGTAAAGCTGAGGAACGTACACGAGCAAAGCGAGTGAAGACTTTAGATCTACGAGCTCCGTTAGGTCTAGTAAACATTAAGAAGAAGTGAAAACCCGTTTAACATCTTACCCTTACTGAGGAAGACATCTACTAATACAATTTAACATTTCCTACATAAAATCAACTTTTGGAAATTACATTTAGGGAATCTGCTTGAATTACATTTTATGATGGGGCTGGGTAAGTACGATGATATAATGAACTTGTTTTTCGTTTTTACATTCCTTTGTAATTTTTTGGTAAACTTGGAATGTTTACGATACACCTTGAGGTGTTTAAATTGTATACAAATATTGCACAATATTTCTCATTTTTACAAATAAATGACTGTATATTTTAAAGATAAATTGTTTCTTCGATGTTATTTATTGCACAACATTTCACATTGTTACAAATATAGATTGAATATTTTTAGAATAAATTGTTTTTCGATGTTTTTTATTGCACAACATTTCACATTTTTACAAATAAATGATTGAATATTTTTGTAATAAACTGTTTTTTTCGATGTTTTTTATTGCACAACATTTCACATTTTTACAAATATAGATTGAATATTTTTAGAATAAATTGTTTTTCGATGTTTTTTATTGCACAACATTTCACATTTTTACAAATATAGATTGAATATTTTTAGAATAAATTGTTTTTCAATATTTTTTATTGCACAAAATTTCTCATTTTTACAAATAAATGATTGAATACTTTTGTAATAAATTGTTTTTTCGATGTTTTTTATTATACAAAATTTCTCATTTTTACAAATAATTGATTGAATATTTTCATAATAAATTGTTATTTTCGATGTTTTTTATGTTTAATTTTTTTCTTCTCTTTTTTTCAGTTCTTTCGGCACTCTTGAGTCGATTTGTTAAGGAGCAATAACCAACGATTTTACTAGGGTCTTCCGAGACTGCTATTTGATCAAACAGCTGATTTCAGAAAATAGAATTTTGTTTCCGTTTTGTTTAAACATGGGAAATATTTCGTTGATCATTGTTTTATAGTAAAAAATAAGAAGTAAAGAGTAAAAAATAAAGCCCTACTCTAATACCATTAGGGTAGGAAGAGAACAAAAGTTGGTCAACAGAGGAAAGACGAAAGAAAGAAATGTAATCCAAGACTATATGAAGAAAAGTGTAGATCCAGCTAGGCTTTTGCTTCGCCCATTCTCATTATGAGTTTCCTCCTGAGAAAATGCAATATTTGTTAGTTGACAAGAACTAAATTAGCAGGCTGTTATCCAATTTCATCGTAGGTACACCCCTCCCCCCACAATATCAATAAGAAAGTATAATTCAAATCGTTACAAGAATGTAAATATGAATCTGTAGCACTCATTTGATTGTATTGTACAGAATGTGCATGGTTATAAATAAGCATTATTTATAAATATATTAGATACGATAAAATGGACGTCTGAATCATCGCTATTGAGTCATAATGCGAGCTGAGGTTATCATTACTGCGAATTCCAGAGCTTAGCGTTGGAGAAATGAATCATTACAAATCGTACACATTAGTGAAATGTTAATAGGATTTGATAACCAGTCTACAAAGTTTAGGTTAGGTTTGAATAATAGTAAAAATTTTGACCTCCTTTTCATGACTGATCTGCACGTTTCGTGACCTCAGGAAACAAAAAAAGTGATTTCGAAAGTCCGTCCGTCGTCTTTGTCATTTTCGTCTGTACGTAAGCACGATAGAATTAAGATAGGGTTTTGATATTTGGTATAAAGGGCTCGCATAAAACTTTATAGAATTCAGAAAAATCGTATAAAAATTTCAACACGAGAGTAGCGAGTGAAGAATATTTAATATAGACCTGTGTAACTCGTTTTAGACGACGCGATGTCAAGAAAGTAGTTCTATAACAGCTGTTTTAAAACAAACGTACCCTACGGGTACCTTTGTTCTACTAATACAATTTAATATTTCCTACAAGGCGTAAGAAACCAACTTTTGGGCATCACATTTAGAGTATTTGCTTGTAAAACATTGTTATATCGGGGTTGGGTAAGTACCATGATGGCCCCATTGTCTTGTTGTAATATGTACTACCCAGCAACAGCCCCAGTTTGGTTATAGAAATTTAGATTTTATTAGCATTAGTTACAT
Source organism: Aphrophora alni (assembly GCA_963513935.1). Lineage (NCBI taxonomy): Eukaryota > Metazoa > Arthropoda > Insecta > Hemiptera > Aphrophoridae > Aphrophora > Aphrophora alni. Next base: position 118,410,970 of record OY740770.1, read on the forward strand.
CCTTCTGCCCTCTATAAATCTTTATAGATAGTTTTAAAGAATGTGTAATAAAGATTAAAAAAATTTTAATTTCTTTATATTTTTAGTGGGAATCAAACGGAGTAATATCCAAAACAAGCAACCAGCATCCTTTAAAGCAGGTCACATGACCCTCTCAGATTTTGTTAAGTTGGTAACGACGAGAGAAATCTGTAAATGTGATAGTAGCTAAAAACTGATCTCCAAATGTGTCTGTATCAAAAAGAGCAATATCAAGATGGAGCAATGTCCAAACCTAAATAAAATAACTAATCATATGATTAAGGTTAACCTTACAAAAACAGTCAGCTGATTAGGCAAGTGAAATAATTATTTTGATGCTTATTGTAGGAATATCAGAAAAATATAAGTACAGGGTGATAAAATATTGCACAAACGTTCCCACTCACCCTTCCTCAAAACCAAATAAAAAAATTAATTAAAAGTTATTTAAGTTAAGAAGAAAAATGTATTTCGTTAAAATCCAGCTTTTAATGACTTGGTTAAGGTTTAGTTTTGCTTTCTTACCAATTATTTCTGAACAGTAATATTTTTTAATTTAATATTTTGCACACGGATTTGGGTCATTTACATTCTATAAAATTTGAACGAAATCGGTAAAGCCAATTTTGAGAATTAAGTATTTTATAACATCATAACGACTGATTTTTTGTTTTTCTTCACATAACTCACGCACCGGTTTTTTTTGGAGAGCTACAGAGGAATACGTTTTGTATGGGTCCTTTTAAATGTGAGCGAAATCTAATCAGAATTGTTGAGTCGAGTTTCAGAAAATCGTTTTTTTCTTCTTTTATGACCCCGAGTGAAAAAGAAAAGTGAAAATAACCCCGAGATAAAGCCAAAATATACCCACATAGAAAATTGGATTAAAACCCACCCACGGGTTTAGGTTGTACAGCACTACAAAAGATAGAAGGACTTCAAAACCGTTATAAACTGGACAAAGTTTTTTTAAACTCCTCATTTCATTTTCCGTAAACAACGTTTTAATTCTAAGGGCATCATTTTGAAACAAACCTCCACATGATCTCATCTCGTCGTCTCTATTGCTATATTCAACGCATAAATGGTGCAAAAATAGTTCACAGTCTTTCTTACACTAAAACCAATCAAACAAAAAACTGATTTTTACTACTTCCTCGAATTTTCCGAAGGAGTTAATTTCCATGAGTAGTGATAAACAAATTTAAGATTTTTATATCAACTAACTGAACCATCCTGAACGTCGATTTTTTTAGTTTCTAACAAGACTAACAGTTTTTTTTTAAAACAAACAACCACTCTTTATGTTTTCTGTATAGGCTCTTCCGTATCGACCGCAGAGGCGATCTTCTGGACGTTTGGGAGTCACGACCTAACGCACCCGAGTTACCCGCTTCTACAGTTCTGGTCTTGAGGGGGGGGGGGGGGTTCTATTCTTCAACCTACCCAGTTGTCCTTTCCAAATTCTCTGAATACAATATACCTTTGTCTCCACACCAGGTGTTATTTGTTAATTTTTCTCGCAAGTCGAATTTCCCTCAAATTTATCCTATTCTAAGGTAAGAAGAATAGGAAGAAGAAGAAGAAGAAGAAGTAGAAGAAGAAGAAGAAGAAGAAGAAGAAGTAGAAGAAGAAGAAGAAGAAGAAGAAGAAGAAGAAGAAGAAGAAGAAGAAGAAGAAGAAGAAGAAGAAGAAGAAGAAGCAGAAGAAGAAGAAGAAGGTGAAGAAGAAGAAGAAGAAGAAGAGAAGAAGTTAAAGAAGAAGAAGAAGAAGAAGAAAACAGTTGGTGAGCACTACATAGTCCTACCTAATTGTGAAAACAGTATGTAAACGCGTTGTGTGTCCGCATTTTAATGTTTAAAACTATGTAACGACCTCCAGCGAGTGAAAGAATAACTGAAGCCTGAGTTACGATCCCAAACGTGTTTTAACTTATAAAACAAGACGAAGCGACAAGGACCGGAGTAATTTTAAGGTAAATAACCTTGTTATGTTTACTATACAGAATTTTTATCGCTTGGATACCAAAATAAAATTTATAACTACTCTACACTTCATGTCTTAGTAACCCGACTCGACCTTCTCTGCTCTGAGAGTACAAAACTTGTGAGGAGCACCATTCTGCAGGATAGGGTGAGATATGTTTGTCATAAACAAGCCAAACAGATAAATAAAACACTAATTAGTACTTAAATTCAGGGTATTGGTGTTTACCAAAATGAAAGTAATAGGAATTAATCGGGCCGTAGTGTGTAAAAACCACCGACGGTTTAGGCTTTTCAGCAACTGTTAACTTTCCATCATACTCGGAGGAGACGGGTATTGAGTAGAAATTGCTCTTATTGATTCAGGCGCACTCAGACTAGGGGTGTGGCAATTCCGAGGGAGCAGGATTGTCATATAGTCTTGGGTTAGATTTCTCTCGTCTATCATTCCTGTTAGGTCTCTCTTGATTAAATCTTTTTATCTTCAGAGCGTGACGCTATTATAGTATACGAGGATTAGGAGTCTTAATTTTATGCTTTTTTCTTAATTTGTAAAATGATCACTGTAGACCGACAGGTTTTTGGCTTTGAACAAGGAGAAAATCTGGCGGGCGTGTTAAGATTTATTGCAGACAAAATTAAGGTAATTATGGCTGAACAACCTTAATGAATACACTGCTGAAGATGACCGTTTATTGACTTGTACCAAAGTTAAGAAGGATGGAGAGACCGAGATAAGTATGTCCACGATCTAACTGAAAAGCAATAAAAATAGTCTGATTCATAAACACAAGACTGGGTATAAAAAGCTGTGACGTGATGTAGATTAAAGATATTATCTTCAGACTTTCCGATAACCTTATTGTTCGAGGAATAATATTTTTGTTAAAAAGGATTTCCTTGAGAGTGTTCTATAATAGAGTGGATCGTTTAAAACCCAAATTTCATTGCTTTATACGTTTCGGATCGTTTTTTATTTTGTTTTGAGGATAGGTGAGTGAGAAATATTTGTGCACTGTTATTTATATTATTTTGGTAATACAAAGTCCACAAATTGTATAAGGTTGTGGGAGACATTTTATTACTTCATAAGTAAATTATTGTAACTTGAAAATATAATTTTTGAAAAGGAAATTCTCTCAGAAGCTTATTAAACGGGCATGAAAACCACGAGAGAACTTAGCTGGATCTAAATCTTTTTCACGTAGTCTTGAGTTGGATTTCTGTCTTTCATCATTTCTCTCTTGACCAACTATTTTTCGATCCTGTCGCTATTAGAATATTCGAGGGCTAAGGGTTATTTAATTTAACTAGTATTGAACTATTTACGTAAGTTTGTTAATCGTCAAGAATTTCCAACTTCGTTTTTTGATTAATCTTCACGTTTCATGTACTTGGTAAGTTGAAAGAAATCATTTTCTACAAACCGTCCGTCCGTCGTCGTTGTTGTCTGTACGTAAGTACGAAAGCGGCCACATTAAGATAGACACATGACATTTGGTATAGGGAATAATAGCATGCAATTTAAAACAGTGTTTTGTTCATATGTCGTGTGTTATTTAACTTATAATATGCTAAATTAGATAAAAATTTGCAGATTTAATTCAGCACGTAATGATACTCTACGATGATAAATAACGACGTTGTGATATTTGTTTAGGTAAGGTGCGACAGGGCAGGTAACCAGCACGAGCGTAGCAAGTGGACGCTTCACATATGTACATCTTCGAGACACCTACACAAGCGAAGCGAGTGAATATATTTTACATTTACGAAGTTCGTTAGAGCTCAGCCGACGTCAGGAAAGCCCAAAACACCAAGTTTCGGGGGTTGCTTTTAGAAGATCTGTTTGTATTGGGCTGGGTAAGTACCATGATGAAAAACGCCTTTAATAAAAAGTGAAAAATGATCAAAGTTGATCGGTGATCGGTATTACTGCTTATCACTTGCCGAGATCGTTTGGCTCATTGATGAATTTCCCAATTACAATTAAATAACTATTCCCAACCACAACTGTATTAGAAAACACTTAATATTGTTAATGATGATTAGTCTATTTATCACCCTTTTGCACATTTCCATAATTTGTGTTATCATCAACAGGATATTGCACCGCCAGCTCACTAATAATGCAATTAACGTTATTTAGGGACAGTACACATTATCTATCTGTATTATAATATATTTCTTTATCTACATTTCAAATGACTTGCTTATTGCCTTACCCTGTATAAGAAGTACAGGGTAAGTTTGGTAAAATGTTGACAGTTACGTTTTTGACTGATCTCCAAGTTCCTCGGTAAATAAAATAGTATATTTCATCACTAGGACCAAAAATGAAACTTTTCAATATAAGCTCAAGATTAACGGAAAATGAGCGAGGATCGAAAAGCTTCTTTTGGTCCTAGTGATGAACTATATTTTTCGTTATACTGCAAACAATATAAGAAAACAATTAAAACCAAAATGTTATAACCTATTTACCTTTAAAAGTTTGGACAAGTTACACAAGTTTGCAGCTATTACAGCTGTTTAGTTTGTGTTAGTGGTACTTATTTATAAAATCGATGGTAACAGCTGTTTTATCTGTTATTTACAATCGAGAGTATCAGTTGTTTCTTAAAATTCTTTGCAATGGTTAATTAATTCGTATAAGCGAAGTAACAGCTGATGATCTCGACCTCAGCTGATGGTGTTAGGTCCTAGGACTAAAAAAAAAACAACTTCAGCATCTCAATGCATGTATTTGAAAACAGCTGTTTTTGAAGCAGTATGACGTAAAAGCGATTTTTGACATAACGTCCCTCCATCGTCGTTGTCGTTTGTACATAGGCACGATAGATGGCAAACAAATTTAAGGAAGGAACATCTAATCTGGTTAAGTGATTATAGAATGCTTATATATAACTCTATTTAAATTAAGAAAAAATCAAATTGAAAATTTAAAAATTGCTGTATATCATGTGTTTTTAGCTTATAACACATACAATTTCATAGAAATTTGCAAATTTCAATTCTGCTTGTAATGGTACCAACCCCACTTTTCTACGATGAAAAATAACTAAGTTATTGTCAAAATTATAATTTCAAATCCTAACATCTCAAAAAAAATATGACACTAGACCAGGCCGAGCCGATTTACCGATCGTAGTGTAGGCTCCTTCACATATGTTCAGTTTCTAGGCTGAGAAACTGAAACGAGCGAAGCGAGTGGAGACTATTTAATACATCTACGAATACCTTTAAGATCTAGCCGACGTCAACAATTACAAACTTAACCTTGTTAAACTATTTTAAACAAACATAACATTACCTCGGATTTAGCAATACAATTTAACACTTTCCTACAAGATTAAATAAATTACCCTTTAGGCATTCAGATGGAGTGTGATGGAGTGGTTAGGTAACCTAACCTAACCTAGGCATCCAGATAAAGTGTGATGGATGGTTTTTATTTACACAAACAGATATTTATAGTACAATTTGAGACTACGAGTTTTGTCGATTTTAGTATGGTTATATTGTAAGAAATCAACTATTTGTTGTTTTTTACAGGATCTACTTTTGATACAATATATGATGAGGCTAGTAGGTATCATGAATGTGGCCACCAACTTGTTTATACACACATCAATGAACGTTAGGATAAACTATAAACAGTAGTTCGATGGTTTACACATCCAACGAATTGGGTCACCAGCTAACGGAATCTATCATTGACGGGAATGATATATCGATGGGTGTATGGCATTATTTACTACCATTGTGATCCTAATGAATGGTAAATCATAATGCAAGATCCGTGCCACCTTTAAAACATAATAATTGTATGACGTCTCCTTGTGAGTGGTATTTTGTTCAAGTGTACAGTAGCTTTAGTAATATTTGCAGTTACTTCTTAGTCTATGAATTGTTGCCAAGTCGGACACTGGACACTAGCGACATTGGCTTTACAAGAACATTTTAATGTATCTAAAGGAGCGATGTCGACGGTTTAATATTCTATTTATACATTACAGAAGGCCAACAAATAACGATTTCGGGTCAAAGAATATAAGAGCGATTGTAGTCATCAAATTGCACAGGTCAACTCTACGAAAGATAAGAACATCTGTGCGGAAATTGTTGCAGCTGCTCTGTGTTTGTTTAAAACAGACAATGCTTTGTCCGACAAAAGATATTTCGAAAAGACATAAGTTTTATTATTTTAGCAGTTTTATTTTGATTTTGATTTTTATTTTAAAACACTACTTGCAGGTAAAATAAAATACTCTCCTTACGTAACTAACGAAATAAGATTGATTTAACTTTCCTTCAATACAATAGCATTTGGCGAACCCATCGCCTAGTGGCCATTCACTGGAAACAGTTTCCTCAGATTCCTAAATTTCATGTTGTTCCGAGATCTTTCCTGGGATCTGCACTTGGCCGTACCCCCATAAAGGTGTGTCTTTCTGTCAGCCCCTAATTCACCTCACCTTCTCACTACAGATGTATTCATCCTCCCTTTTTTCTCTTTCTTTTCTTTTTTGCGCAACTCCAAAATATAAATCGATCCGTACTGTAAGGCGACACCCGTGAATGGCAACGGAGAAGAGGAGCCTGTAGGATATTTGGTGACTTCTGATAGTTTTTAACCTTACCCGACTAAGCGGGCCTCTGTACAAACAACACGGGGAGTCCTCCGTTTCGTTTGAAGTTCCTCGACAACGCGGAGATAATGAACGTAGTAGAGAAAGGTGCGGTGATATCAACAACCAACTGCGGTGGTTTTCGCTAGATGGGAGAAACATCACCACTTAATATGTGAGGGGGTGTGCTTTAACCTTACATATACTAAACTTAGGAAAACGTAGTTGCCCATACTTTTTGAAGTCATAAATCAGTCATCCCCTTCAGACCAATAACCTCTCTAGGTAATCAGCTAATAATGAGTTAATTACAATAAACTGATTTGATGGACAAACACCAATTATAAAAAGTAACTGAACGCAAATGCAAATCTAACAAAAGTGTTCTAAAGTCCATAGCCAATTACGTCACACCTCTCGATATATGTGAAAAATATTATTCCGGATTTAACGAGAATCCAGCAATGCCATTTACCGAATAGTTACTAGAAATAAACAGGGCGTAGCACAAGTCATGTCGAGCTGTTTCGTGCGACTTCATTGATCTGTCGACTAATCGTCAGCTGTGATACTGTCAATCTCAAGTAGTAACTTCGTCAATCGGTCAAATAGGCAACTGAGGAATAATTAATAGAAGAAGCATCCAATAAAGAGAGGAAGACATAGAAGAAGATCCCACTTCTGCCGCAAGGACAACCTGGGGGGATAAATAACCCTCTGAGAAGAGGGCTGTGTGAAGACTAGGATAATACTAAGAGACTTATGGACCAGCGCTAAAACAGGCCAAAAAAACTCCTGGGCAATTATAACTGTAGAAGGTTGAGCTTGCGCTAGACTAAGTAGATTGTAAAATGAACATTAATAACCCAAACCCCTTTATGACAGAAGCGAAGCAAGCTTGACTTTATTTAAATATATAAATATTTTTTCAATGATGGTGTCCATGGTTTATTTTAACTTTCTGACAACTATCGAAATGACAGGATTAGTTTTGCTTTTGGGGACTTTTTAACAAGAAGAAAACAATAAGCGGAGCACCCAAAATCACTCCATTAGAACCGTTGTGTTCATTTAGTCATCTCCATTTTGAATCGGAAAAACAAAAAATCCGTACATACATCATTCGGCCTATTTACAACGAAATTTATTCAAAAATTCCATAACAATCGGTAGACACGTTTTACACTGACGTTGGTTCTCTTTTACTTCGTCATTTTCCTGCGACTGGTTGAACGTCTTTATAATACCAACTCTATGCTAAACTTTAAAGAAACATATTTTCCCTTACGTGGCTTAAGTTTAGTATGTAATAGCTTAAAAAAACTAACATTAATGTAAAATAACGTTTCCTCTTAAACTGTGAACAATAAAGTTTTATGCTTTTGACGTATCAACTAGTTTTAACGCGTTCAAGTTTAGCACAACATGAGTAATGGTGTCAATAATGCATTCTTTCGTAATAGGATCATTATGAATTGTTTAGTACACATACAGGTGGCATTGGAAACCTTAGCCTCTGCGATAAGACGGAGGTGGCATTGAGAACAATGATTATGATAAAGTAAGCCGTGGGCGTTTATACTTCACTGCTTTTATAATTTATTTTCCTGTTAATAATTCATACGTGGACACCTGTTACTGTTCTTTAAACTGTTCCTTTAGTGTAAACTAGTGTTAAACTTTATTTTCTGCCTGTCAGTCGGGGTAAAGAACAAGTTAATCACGGTGCTTCCCCAGCCGCAAGACAATGTAATACGAGTTTCTAAATGTAATGCTCTAGAGTTGGTCTCTTGGACCTTGTAAGAAATGTTTTATTGTAATGGTAGATCATGGGATGGGATCCAATAGCGTAAGTTGTTCCACGGATTTTCCGTACCTCGTAATTGTGTGTGTTATTCATTTCTTTACGTCAGCTAGACCGTAATGAGTCTCACGATGTGGTATATTAAAGCTCGTATCAGTGTCTCGGCCCTAACGGGCCTCAAAGCTGTTCATACGTGACGGATATAGAAAGGTGACTCCATCCTGTTGGATTTCGTAACTATACAGTACAATTTCTTGGAAGGCGAAAGTTTGAAAATTATATTTTAAATATTTTCCGTATTATGAAAAGAGTTGAGATGTGGAATTGGTACCATGCAGAATTAATATCTACAAATCTTTATCTAATTTAATATATTATAAGTTGAATAACACACGCGATATGAACAAAAACTGTTTAAAATGGCTGCCATACAATTTTAATTAGATTTTTTTGAATTTTGATAGAATTCTACATGAGGAGATAATAGTTTTCCATACAAAATTCTTGTTAATATTTAATTGTTGCGGCATTTATCATGCTTACATACAACGACAACGACGACTGAAAGATGAGATGTTGAAAATATTTTTTCCGGTTTTCTGAAGCCTGAATCGCTACAGTCAAAAATATAGAAGTCAACATATTTTGTCTTTACCAGCTTAAACTGGGCAAGTAATACGTTTTAGAAATTTGCTTTAAAAGATGTCGAAGAAAATGTGTTTCTTCAAGAACAGATTTATAAAAAAACTGTACGGTCACTGGCCTACGCTAACGTTTGCACAACAAAACAAAAACATCCTGAAATGTAATAGTTACCAAGGCACTTGTTTAATATAACATTAGGTTTTTAATAACAGTAATTAAAGATTTGTTTTCTTTTAATCCAATTACACCACAACCACAATTTGTTTTAACTCGCGATTTAATTTATCTGATTCTACTTTTTCAAATATCAACAAAATTTAAGATTTAGCCGATGTACTTTTACAACGTCCGAGTTTTGGTGCACATCTTTATATTGTATTAAAATCCTAACGAAATATACAGTGTCTATTCCCCACTCAAATCCTTTGTTGTTTGAAGGGGAAAAACCCTATTGGTCAACATCGCCTTGAAAAATAAAATAAAAGAACAAAATAAAGGCGCCCTAACCATAAAATACTCTAATAGCAGGGGTAAGAATGAAATGAGTCGTGTAGTTTCAAAATCGCCTGCATCGCAAAAAGTATTTTTTCGGTAAAACGTGAAAAACTTGTTTTTCATAAACTATCGGCAGTATGAATTTTATAATTTTTTGTTAAATACCTTATATATAGTAGAACTTATATACATAGTATCAACATTTTATTCTTTCAACTTTTTTGTAAAAAAATATATATATATTGGACGTGGGTCGGTTTGAATCTAATTGGTGGATGTAGTTTCTTTTGAACTTAATCTAACTTAATTATACAAGTAAATCAGGTATCAATATTAAAAAACTTTGGCAAATTTCAGTAATCTTTATTATTACAGTTTGATTGACTTTAGAGGCTTGATTTACTTAACAAAATTAGCAAATTTCATAAAAAAACTCCTTACAGTTTTACAATCAGCTGACAGTGTTACCTGTGCGCATGCGCCGTCTTCTAGGATGTGGCTGTTTTTGAAACTGACTCTACACTCTAGGAGCTTTTGCAACTAACCAGTGTTGCCGCATGTTTTAGCATTGGATTTGGATTTTTTTGGAACCAACTTACTGCAGGGTTATTTAAAGTACTCAGCTACAAAAAACTGCTTTTAGTTCAAAATGTGAATTTTTGGATGTAGGCGATTTTGAAACTACACGACTCAAATAATAGTTGGTTAAGCGAGACCTGTTAGAAAAGATGAAAGAGAAGGGATCTAACAAAGACTATAGATCCCTATCCAGCTAGGGACACTCGGGATTGCCAAACCCGCACCCGCTATAGTTGAGTCGTTAAAAGGTTTCGCGTCACTTCCAAGATGATTATGGTACAATACCTGACTGAGGATTTTAGAAAAATGACACTATTAATTTTTACAACTTTATAATATCTCGCGGGTCTGTGTGTCGCAACCAGTCTACACAGACAAGACGATAAACATTTTGTAATCTCTTACATATAGGAAAAATATAGCGGTAACAAACAATGACCTTGGGGTAGTTAAGAGGCAAAAACTATAATTGGACAAAAGTTTTGGGAAAAATTATGTGTGGGATATGAAATAAAACTAGAAGTTATTCTGATTACGAATATGTACGTTTATTTAACGAAAAAATTAAATGTTGTCACTAGGTCAAATTTAAAGTATCAGATATGTCCCCCCTCTCTAAATTGCACTGCGTGACCTATAAATCTGAAAAAAATGTTATTTACATTTGAAATTAAATTGCAGTGCAAAATCATATATTATAGTTTTTGTATGATGAGTACAATTTAATTTAACCACACAATGAGAAATGGGTATAAGTTTTAAAATCAGTTTTTGTGAGATGTGGGACAAACAATTCACTAACTATTAAAAGATGGATCCCATTTTTATTGATTTCTCTGTATTGGAGTACCTAGGTAAATCAAGGACCCTTATATTCTAAGGGTGTTTATTCTGTACAATTTAAACAGCCGCTTAAAAGACTTCGACTGTTTAAAATTATCTGTCCTACGGAGTCTAAGTCGCGCTCAGTGCCGGATTAAGAACCTTGGGGCCCCAAAGCGAGATAGGCAAGGAGGCCCCCAACCTCGACAACCCCCCTCAATTAACCCGACCATCCCAACCTGGATAGTATAATATTTTATACTATTTTTTAATATATTTTTTAATCCCTTGGGGGCCCCCTTCGGGGCCGAGGCCCCAAAGCGGCCGCTTCGTCTGCTTAGTGCTTAATCAGGCACTGGTCGCGCTTAACTATTTTATTGTTAAAATCTCAAGTCACTGCGCTTTTAAAAGTTGTTTCTTATTGAAGGAGGGATGCGAGTGTATGATCAAAGCATTTCTACATACCAAAAACTGTAAAAATCATAATCTGTTTTGAATGAGAGAACCATAAATAAATTTGACGATAAAATAGTTTATAGTTTGTAGGCGTTCACAACTCTTAGTCTCTACTACACATTTGTAACTAAGCGGTGTGAAAATATTGCACAAACTTTCTCACACACTAATCCTAAAAACCTAATAAAAAACAAGCAAAACTAACTGTCATAATGTTAGTTTGGTAGTTAGTTGTTAATCAAAAAGTGAACATTCCGTATAAGAAATATACTTCGATAGGACCTAAACTTGCTTCCCTCGTGTCATAAACGCTTCCTTAGTGTAATTAAAATCCTCGTATTTGATAAAAATCAAGTTTTTAATGACGGTAGTCATGTTTCAGTTTTGTTGTTTTATCAATTATTTTGGTCATTAATCTTCAAAATTTAAACGAAATCGGTCTCTTCGGCATACTTGACAAGATTGCAACCAACATGTTTTATTTGTGTTCTACACTGAGCAAAATTTGATTAAAATCTTCTTTAGAGTGATAATAATTTTACTTTAAGTTTTTTATTGTAGCTACCCCCAAATTTTGAGGTATCGAGAAATTTATATTCGACCGAATTTGATTAAAATCGGTCCACGCGTTTTGCAGGTAGATGAGCGATAGGATAGATTTATTTTTAAAAAAAACTTCTTTTTTTTTTTTTAAATTCCGAACTTCTAAACTGATATATGCACAAAAACTCGATATAGTTTACTTAATACATCATATAACTAAAAAAATGTTTGAAAGTCAAAAAGAGAAAATCTGGAAGAGAAAATGAAGTCATATTTTCGTTAGAGAAACGACTCGGCGCCAATAGGAGAGCTACATTTCATATTCAAAACTACCCTTTGGGGTCATTTGTCACTGAAACGCGTAAACAAAACTCTAAGGTACAGTGAGAAAACTCGACTGTCACTGGTTACCCCACTTGTCTACTGTCTACTTGGATAGTTTTAAATCATTTCATTTTGTTCGTTCGGTTAACTTGGGTTGCTTTTTAAACTTATTTGTGACGTCAGTTAAGTTCAAGTTGTATTGGTTTTGATCTTAGTTTAAAAAATTTGAGATTATCCAAAAACGTCGAAAAAAAACTGATTGTCTCATAGTTTCGGATTCTTCATGCAATGTACCAACCTAATCGAAACCAAATGCAGATTAGATATCAAGACTAAATTTGGTGTACATATTCTTTATGTGACCTTTTATCAACGCACCAAAAACCACGACCTTGTTTTGTAATTTTCAAAATGGTGGCCGTTTAAAATTTCAATCGTCGAATTTCTCGAAAAAAAAATTATGAGACAAAAAACTTTTCTTTTGATGACAAATAAAATGGTTTTTGTCATACTGTTTCAAAAACAAGTATTTTCAATACATGCTTGGATGCTAAAGTTGTTCTTTTAATACTAGGACCTAAAACATCAGCTGAGGTCGAGGTCATCAGCTGTTACTTTGTGCATACGAATTAATTAACGATTGTAAAGTATCTATAAAAACAATCGATACTCTCGATTGTAAATAACCGTTAAAAAAACCATCGATTTGAAGTTAAAGAGGTTATAACAGTTTAGTTTTTGTGAAATTGTTTTCTTATATTACTTGCAGTATAACGAACAAAACAGTTCATCACAGGGATCAAAAGAAGCTTTTCGATCCTCACTCATTTTCCGTTAAACTTGAGCTTGTATCGAAAAGTTTCACGTTTGGTCCAGTGATGAAATAATATACTATTTTATTTTCTGAGGCTATGAAACTTGGAGATCAGTCAAAAACGTAACTGTCAACATTTTTTCGTTTACCAAACTTACCCTGTACTGCTTATACAGGGTAAAGCAATAAGCAAGTGATTCGAAATGTAGATAAAGAATATTACCTGTACCTTTCAATCATACATTCTCTCCCTTCTGTAAACACATTAGCCTCGTAAGGTATGGCTGCAACCGACGACGCAGCAATTCTACCAACGAGGTTAACCTCTTCCTTTCCAGGCGTATTATAATTTAACTTTTTCATTCGACCCCAAAAGAATTCAGAGGATTGAGGAAGAGGTCATAAAACGGGTCCACCACGCCCGATCCATCGCTAGTCATAAACCGGAGGTGATCTCTTACAATATTTCCAAAATGAGCCGGGGCGCCATCATGCCTTGCTGTTAAGGTTTGGACCTAATCAGCTGTAATGAGTATTATTACATTGGTAACTAAATTTGTATGTAAAAATAAAAAAATGTTAAACACATTTCTAAATATTTTATTCTGATCTAGACTAACCTATCTTTGTATTTAATTATTATAGCTGATGGACTTAATCAGCTGTTATGAGTGCGTATTATTACATTGGTTGCTATGGTAACTTAATTTGTTTGTAACAATATTCTTTGCTTTCTGACAGCTAAGAGTGATAATAACTAGTATTAGTATTAGTATAGAAAATTAATACATACCAACAAAATAGGCCTTAATTAGTATAGAATTAATATTTACCAACTGTTCGAAGCAGCAAAGAAGATTAGAATAAAACCGTGATACTGTCGTGTTGAATTTTAAAGATAAAATGTTTCTTTTATGCATATTAGATATGTTCAAACACAGAATCATAAACGAGTTGCCAGCTGAATCGTGATTTATTTAATGCGCATGCGCGACCGTTGATTGCTACAGAATTAAATTTTTGTTATAACTTTTTTTTTTTTTAAAGATATCAATATGAAACAAAGTCGAAAACTTTCTTCAATAATACTACTTTAAACTTGCAAAGTTTCATTGAGATCGTACTCTAAACTTGCAAAGTTTCATTGAGATCGTTCCAGTAGATGCTGTGATTACAACGTAAAAGATAGATTTTTACGACTACATTTCCATATAGCGAAAACATATAGGTAAATATCTTTTATTGTCATAATTTAACTTCTAATTTAGATATCGAAAAAAACTAAACGTTAAAACCTTCTTCTCAGTGGAAATTATGATGTTAGTAATTTTTATTAAAATCGGTTCAACAGTTATTAACATCTGAGAGGACAATCACAGACTCTCCGACATTGAACATTTTTGCAGCTGCCAAACTGACATTTTGGTGAAGAGTAGTTTAGGTTAGAAAAACATCTGGGTTTAATAAATAAAACGACAAAAAAATATCACGAAACAAAGACCCCTAACCTTCGAATACTTTAATTGCGGCAGCGTCCGGAAGACACCAAGAGTTGCTCAAGAGAGACCTAACAGAAAAGTGTGAGAATGAGTAAGTTTGTGAAATGTTTTTGTATTAAAAGAGCATTTTTACTGAATGAGCTTAACATATCAGCAATGACAGGAATTTTTTGAAGTTTATAAGGTTAGTAAGGATCGAGGCTGTGTTTCATTCAATGACCTACCACAAGTATTAATTTAATTATTTTTTAAAACCAGATTGAAAGCTACTAAATCATGTTCCTCAGTTCTTGTAGATAAAATACACCAGCTATGAACAGTAATATATTTTATTGAATGAATTGTAAATGGTGTCTAACATTATTCGCAAATATCACTGCCAAAAGAGGGTAGTATATATTTCACAAGGGTTAAAAAGGAGCCAAGGGTTAGATTGCTACCCCCTCATCACTTTCGGGAACTATTCATCACTACTGACTGTGGTTGTAGTCGTTTGTCACACAGAAGTGTAAACACATAAGTAAAATTGAGAGTTGAAATATTAACGGTTTTTGTGTTGCAAAGAGTTACAATATTCAGTCAAACCTTGCTATTGATTGATTCATTGTTAAATATGACAGTTATTAAATAACTAAGTGAAGTACATTTATTTTTCAATTTAAATATTAATAATTTTGTAGGAAAATAAATTGTGGAAAAACATTGTGTAAACTTCCTCACGCATCCATCGTCAAAAACCAAATAAAAAGAACCAAACCTAATCGTTACCAAATCGTTTGGTAGTTTCAAATCAAAAATTTAAAAAAGAATCAAGAATGCCTTTAAAAAAACATATATTTTAAACCTAAACCTGCTTTGCTTGAGATTTAACAATGTCCTCAGTGTGAATTGTATTTTAATCAAGCTAAAAGTTAATTTTTGTTGTTTACCTATTTTTTTAAATCATTAAATTGTTTTTCGATTTACTAAAATTTTTGAAAGAAATTGGTTGAGCCGATTTTGAGAAATTTATAAGCCCAATTTTTGTTAAGTTAAACGATATCTCATGTACCGGCATTTTTGGAGAAATAGCGAACAATAAGTTGTGTTTGGGTCTTTTGAGACTACGCTTGAATAAAATTTCATTTAAATCGATGGAAACGATTTTGAGAAAATCGTAATTTTGTGTTTTTAAGCTACCATCAATTTTAAATTATCATTGTGTTTTTTACTATCATATGTGAACAAAAAAAAAAAAAAACCGAAGTCCAAAATGGCTGAATCTAAGATGGCGACCTATTAATGGTGCTCATTTGCTACCAAATTGTCGAAAATTGTGGGAAAACATGCAAGGATACCCAATATACATAATGCATAATATTAAAAAGTATTTGAGTTTAATATATTAAAAATGCTTCGCAGTAGAATATAACTAATATATAAGTTTAAGTGCACCATCATGGTACTTACCCAGGCTCATCATACAATGTAATACAAGAAATCTTCAAAATGTAACGCCCAAAAGTTGGTCTCATAGGGGTTTTAGGAAATGTTAAATTGTAGCCATTGATCTTAATCCAGTAGTGTAATTTTATTTAAAAACAGTTGTTCCACAGGTTCTGAAACTCGTAATTGTAATACTACTTCCTTGACTACAGTTAAGCCCTCGTAGAAGTGTAGTCTCCACTCTTTTCGCTCGTGTCAGTGTCTCGCTCCTGTTGAATCTTGTATCCACACAAATATCATTTCTTTGAGAGTTCAGGATACGAAATTACATTTATGACAATAACTTTGCTAAATGCCACTGCAGAGTGGTCGTGTTGCTACCATTACATGTAGAATTGAAGCATGCAGATTTATATAACATTTAGTGTAACACTTAAATTGGGCGCCATTTTGATATTTTAAAACACAATTTTTCTATGAGCACACTATGTTCCCCTATATACATTTTTGTGGCCGCTATCGTGCTTACATCAACAAAGACGTCAACTAAGATGGACTGGCGGCGTGTTTAAAATCACTTTTTCGGTTTTCTGAATCATGAAACGTAAAGACGGGTCGAATTTTATTGCGTCTACAAAGCGAAACCTATACTTCGTATACTGGGTAAGCAAATCCAAAATCTCACTAAACGGTTGAATATTATTTTGATGTATTTGCGTCGGTTTTATAAGTTTATAAAGTGCTGTTTTTTCAGCGCACCTTGGAAATCTTTTGGAACAGATTACGTACGGATCTGCGCAATAGATGACGTCAATAATTTTAATCTTACGTGATTCTCTCGTAAAAAAAAAAAAAAAAAACACTAATCTGCACAATCGTTCAAAACAATTCTAATTCTTTGAAGAAAATATGATGCAATGATGTTTCTCAAAATGTTACAAAACACTTGTTTTAAAGATGTGCGTCGCACTGAAGTAATACGATGTCAATTTGGCGTTGTTTAGTTATCAAATTTGATCTACCCAATAACCACCAAAGTATAGGTGATCACCGCTGACCAGCGTATTTTCACTAATCTTTACGTTTCATCAGCTTTACATCAAAAATTGATTTCGACACCTCTCCTTCGTTGTTTGTAATTAAGCACAAAACACACTTCTAATTGTCCTTCAACAACGCTTTATTGAAGGTAAGTAATTTCAAAATTCCTTCGACAAAACTTTGTCGAAGAGAAACATAGATTTTTACATTGAACATTGTAAAGCTTCCAAACTTTCATATTCATATAAAACGTAATAAATTATATGTAATATAAATAAATGTTGAGCTTAACTTGTGAGATAATATTAGATAGAATAAAACTCGAAAGGAAGTTCTCACAAAAATTCTCTAAAAAAAATATATATTAAAAGTTGAGTTTTGAATAAAATAAATATTTTTGGTGAATTAAAAAAAAAAAAAAAAATTACAAAATGCACAAAATGCACAAAAATCGCCTACCGGTATGGACAATCCTACACCCGGTTCTAAGGTTTAAACAGGAACATGCAATTTGGTACACTCTATTGAAATTCAGGAAAATCGAATTGAAAGTGTCATTTTTAATGGTTTTGTGTGTTATCGTGTCTACCAACCCTACTTCTCTACGATGACAAATAGCCAAGTTATTGTCAAAAATGTAATTTTCAAACTTGCTACGTGTTCCGGCAAAACGTGTTCTCAACTCACCGACCTGAGACTACTTTACAGTTAAGGCGAGCGAAGCGAGTGGAGACTTTTTAAAACATTCACATCTACGAGGGCCGTCACAGGACCTAGTCGACTCAAGAAAGAAATACAAATACAATTTAACATTTTCAAGGCCGACGAAACCAAATTTTGGTCATCATATTTAGAGGATTATGGGCTTGATAAGTACCATGATGGCAACATTTAACTGGTTTACATTTATATATTCTCCTGTGTGTGTATATATATATATATATTGTAAAAGATGGATAAAAAACCCCAAAGCATGTCTAATATAAAAAAGGTTTCCGATAGAGATTTAAAAATCCTCACAATATTCTGAGGATAATTTTGTTTTGTTTCATCACCAGAAGGAAAGTTTTTTTTTAATTATTTTATAGCACGTACCTCTATAAAGTAAATGAAAAGTCCCTAGATGTTGAAAAAAATAAATCAGCATTTCAGTCTAGATTAAAATCGGTCCACTAGTTTGTGAGTATAAACTACAAACGACAGAACCGAGATAGACAGAGAGACATCATTACCAAAACCTCTTTTATGGACATATAATAGCAAATTGGACGTTAAAATTTATCCGAATGTCAAAAACACATTAAAATAATAAATAGGCATAATTTTTACTAGTTGCAACTTAAGTGTACATGGAGACACACTGGGAACCCAAAATAAAGCTAACGTCAGGATGAAGGAACTCTTCAAATGTTAAATATTTATTTCCTTATCATTCCCCTTATCACTGTACTGAAGTAACTGTAGCATAGACAACTTTTCTTTGACTGTAGTGTTCTGGGAATTCCTTTCCGGTGAGATTTAAAAATTGACACCCAACCTGAAGGAACATTTTCCCTTTTTGTATAAAGGCGAAAATATCTCATAAAATATAGAAAAGATTATAAAATAAAGCCTGTTGGCCCTTGAACACAATAATATCGTTAGAGTTGGTACAGAACAAAAGTTGGTGAAGAGCAACCTGATAGGAAACATCAAAGAGAGAGATATAATCCAAGACTACGTGAAAAAATATGTAGATCCAGCTAGGCTACCTCGGGATAGCCTCTCTCGTATGAGTGAAGAGATGAGAGGAACAATTGGAACTAGGAAGAGCAGTATTGTTTGAGAGTTGTTCACTGCGCCTTCATGATTACTTGATCACATTTTCGAAACATACAATGTTCACAATAATTCAAAGAAAATGTTAACGTGTATCAGGAAAGTTTAAAAGCAAAACCAATAATGATAAATATAGTCAATGCAATCACTTATTGGAAATCCCGATTGCGTAACTTAACAGTCGAGGAAGAATATTCCAAAACCTAATCGTCAGTATTGACACTACTCGTAATTATCAAGTTTAAACTCTTGAAAATCATTTCCACCTTATAGTTGAGAATTGCGTAACTGAGATGGAAAATATAATGAAAATAGTGCAAAATATATTGATCGACATTACAATTTATCTTTAATTGACAATATATGTATCTTTGATCGACAACATAATGTATCATTGACCGAAATATATTGTAGACTACCTTTGATCGGCAATACAAGGTCTCTATAATCGACAATATAATGTACCTTTAATCGACAATACAAGGTCTCTTTAATGGACAATACAAGGTCGCTTTAATCGTCAATATAATGTACCTTTGATCGACAATACAAGATCCCTTTAATCGACAATATAATGTACCTTTGATCGGCAATACAAGGTCCCTTTAATCGACAATATAATGTACCTTTGATCGACAACATAATTTATCATTGATCGAAATATATTGTACCTTTGATCGGCAATACAAGGTCTCTATAATCGACAGTATAATGTACCTTTGATCGAAAATTCAAGGTCCCTTTAATCGACAATATAATGTACTTTTGATCGCCAATACAAGGTCTCTTTAATCGACAATATAATGTACCTTTGATCGACAATACAAGGTCCCTTTAATCGACAATATAATATACCTTTGATCGACAATACAACGTCCCTTTAATCGACAATATAATGTAACTTTGATCGACAATACAAGGTCTGTTTAATTGACAATATAATGTACCTTTGATCGACAATTCAAGGTCACTTTAATCGACAATATAATGTACCTCTGATCGACAATACAAGGTCCCTTTTATCGACAATATAATGTACCTTTGATCGACAACATAATTTATCATTGATCGAAATATATTGTACCTTTGATCGGCAATACAAGGTCTCTATAATCGACAGTATAATGTACCTTTGATCGAAAATTCAAGGTCCCTTTAATCGACAATATAATGTACTTTTGATCGCCAATACAAGGTCTCTTTAATCGACAATATAATGTACCTTTGATCGACAATACAAGGTCCCTTTAATCGACAATATAATATACCTTTGATCGACAATACAACGTCCCTTTAATCGACAATATAATGTAACTTTGATCGACAATACAAGGTCTGTTTAATTGACAATATAATGTACCTTTGATCGACAATACAAGGTCCCTTTAATCGACAATATAATATACCTTTGATCGACAATACAACGTCCCTTTAATCGACAATATAATGTAACTTTGATCGACAATACAAGGTCTGTTTAATTGACAATATAATGTACCTTTGATCGACAATTCAAGGTCACTTTAATCGACAATATAATGTACCTCTGATCGACAATACAAGGTCCCTTTTATCGACAATATAATGTACCTTTGATCGACAATACAAGGTCCCTTTAATCGACAAAATCATCTACTTTTGATCGAAAATTCAAGGTCTCTATAATCGACAATAAAATTACCTTTGATCGACAATACAAGGTCTCTTTAAGCGACAAAATCATCTACTTTTGATATAAAATACAAGGTCTTTTAATCGACAATATAATGTACCTTTGATCGACAATACAATATATCTTTGTCCGAGAATATAATATATCTTTGATAGATAATACATTGTCTCTTTGATCGACAATATATAAATCTTCAATTTATATAATGAATAGTTTTTGTGATGAGAAGATTTCTATTAAATGGCGTGGTATATCGTCATAATTGTCGGTATTGATCTAGTTTACAATCAGCCAACGCCAAAGATGACGATTATGATAAGTCTTTTTACAAACGAAAAAATGTAACAGCGGAAAAACATGCAGGTATTCGATGAGATCATGCTGAAATTGTTTTATTTTGAAAATGTATAGTTTCAACAAGATGGGGCGCCACCTTTAAATAACATCCAAGTTCGCCAATTATTAAATTTCGTCTTAGAAGTTTGTAGGATAATTGAATAACAAATCCGCAGACTTTTTGATACTATTTCTTTGAGATTGTATGAAAAATGCTGTTTACCAATCAAAATTTCAATATAGTACTGATTTATTAAAGTATCGGAATTGTCACAGTGCATTGATCAGTGTAGTATTAGTTTTGACAACTGATTAGCTTATTGTCAAATAAACGGTTCAAAAATATCGTACGAACTTTCACACTCATTCGTCCTTAAAAAGGAAATAAATTCTTATCGGATCTAATCTCACTATAAATGTAATTTCGGGATCTTTCAATAAAAAAAGGGAAAATGATTGAAAGTTGTCATTGATTTTTTAAAAAAATATTTAAATAAGAGCCTAAACTTGTGTCGTAAATACATCCTCAGGGGTGTAAATCGTATTTAATTACAAGCAACTTTCTAAAAACGATGGATAAAGTTTTTTTTTGTTTTTGTTATGAGTTATTTCTGTACATTAATATGTTTTACGTGCACTATTTATCAAAGGAGATATCCGTACTCCATTTATCGGAAGTTAAAGTACAACTAGATCTGACAATCACACACACACACACACATATATATTATTGCGCATTTACTCTAAACCATGTGTCACACTAATATATCGCTCTCTGTCTAACTGTTCCATGTTATGTACAATTACTGCCAAGGACACTCATATCAGAAAGTCACCTTGTTCAACACAATCGCTAGTGACTTCATTTCTGAAGCAATTACGCTATCGTTAGTACTAGATAATTGTGTATTGGCAGACTATAAGTGTCCCACACTTTTGTATTGGTAAAGGAGTTCACAATAGATTTAAAGTATACAGGGTGTTTACAAAATATGTTTCCTAATTTTGGGAAGTGATTCAGGGCGTCAAAATAAAGAAAAAATATCGGTCTGTCGACAGTTTTGTGTTTTTCTCCAAAAATACTTTAGAAATGATGTCGAAATTTGGTATAAATATTTTTTTTTTATCCTAGGTGTTATCAATATACCAAGAATCAAAACTTTATATTATAACTTTTCAAAATGGCATGCGTTTAAATTTTTGCTAAAGTTTTAGAGATATTCAATATTTAAAATGTCAAACGGTTGTCATTTTGATTCTTAGAATACTGGTAAATTCAATGTGTACACTAAATTTAAAATTGAAATCTTAATAATTTCTGAAGTTAACATTATTTTACTAAAACCCATAAAATGGATAAGGAAGCGTTTCCAAAACATGTTTATAAGACTTTTTTCGTTATTTTACGCCATAAATGACTTCCTTAAGTTAGGACACATTTTTGAAACAGTCTGTATATACAGGGTGTCACAAAAATACGTAGTATGTTATACATGTTCGGATTCTTCACCAAAAGGAACAAAAAATGTAGTAAAATACTTTATAATTCTCTTTTGTTTAGCTGCTATCCGTTTTTTTGTTTTTTATAAAAAAAAACAATATAACTTTGGAAATATTTAAGATATTTAGTTTATTATTTGGTATACATTAGACAAGTTTACTATAAACAAAATTTTAATTTGCATATTTTCAAAATGGCGGCCGTTTTAAATGTTTAATATCTTGAAAACCACTAATTTTAGAAATAATTTACAAAATCTTTCTCTTTTGACGACAATCAAAACAGTTTAAAAATTTTTATTGTACACCAAAGTATAACCGAGTTAATAATAACAAAATCTGAAAATATTATTTGGTAAACTGGACTGTATTATTTCAACTTTTACTACAAGCTACATCCATACACGGTTTCAAATTAAATATGGCTGACCTAGTTTTTATTAATTCATTTAGAATATTTTATTATGTAAAACAAAGTTAATATTTTTAAACTTTGCATAATTCCTGCCAATACAGTTTTAAAAGTAATATAAATTAAAAATTGAAATACATAATTTATGCGTGGGGTCAGACGCTAAAAGACATTGGTTTTTTATTGAATCATGATTACAGAACATAGCTTCTTCAGTATTAAGAGTATTTGTAAAGCTATAATTTTTATAAGTTCTTACATTGTCGTCCTTTATATTATTATTCTTTATTTAAGGGTATTCACGACTAAAGGGATATCTTAAGGTTTTAAGCGATACTCGATAAGATCTCTTAAGATAATTATTGCCAGTGCTTGTTCAAATCTTGTAGCTGCTAAACCGGTGTACACCAATACCATAACGTCATCTATTGTACGATATACACTGTGAGTCAAAAGTACGGATACACCCTGTTAAATTTTAAATGGATAAAGATAGAAAAATGAAAGTCAGGACACCTTTCTAGGAAATAAAAGTGAACGTTTTAGTCACTATTACAACTTTGCCCATTTCCCCAAAATGGGATTTTTGGGTGGCAGCTCAAAATTTTTAAATGTAAAGACCCATTAAATGACACCTCATTTTAAAGTCCTTGATTAAAGAAGAAGAACAGTGGAAACCAGAGCTTTCTATCTCAACCCAGTACAAAATGGCAGCTCATTGGTTGTCTATTGGTTGTCTATAATTTACCACCTGAATGTGGATGTTCATATTTTGCCTCAATGAAGTTTTACTTAATTCCAATGAGCTGCCATTTTGTACTGGGTTGAGATAGAAAGCTCTGGTTTCCACTGTTCTTCTTCTTTAATCAAGGACTTTAAAATGAGGTGTCACTTAATGGGTCTTTACATTTAAAAATTTTGAGCTGCCCCTAAAAATGGGGGGAAGTGGGCAAAGTTGTAATAGTGACTAAAAAGTTCACTTTTATTTCCTAGAAAGGTGTTCTGAGTTTCATTTTTCTATCTTTACCCGTTTAAAATTTAACTGGGTGTATCCATACTTTTGACTCACACTGTATGTATTAAGCGACTATAGTATGTATGAAGTAACCTGTCTCCTGACCCTTCGACTACCTGGGACAGGCCCAGGTCATTCACTTGCACTCTGCGACATCCACAGCTGTTTTCCTAAATAGTCACCTTTTAGTTTCTCCACTAGCTTAAGTAACTTTTTTAGCCGAATCTTAATTTCCGAAATTTTATCAAAAATTTGAGAAGTACATAAAAAAATAAGATCAACGATACTAAACAAGGGCAAATTTGATAAAAAACAAACAATAGATTATAGAGGGAATAAGAAATATAGAAGTAGTCTGTTTAAAGCTTTTAATAATAAAGTTGGTTTTATGTAACAATATGTTTTATCAAATTTGCCCTTGTTTAGTATCGTTGATCTTATTTTTTTATGTACTTTTCAAATATTTGATAACATTTCGGAAATTATGATTTAGGTAAAAAAGTTACTTAAGCTAGTGGGGAAGCTTATAGGCGACTAATTAGGTAAACAACTGCGGGCGACGCCGAGTGCCGGTGAATGGCCCGGGCCTGTCCCAGGTAGCTGGAGGGTCAGGAGACAGGTTACTTCATACAGACTGTAGTT
The DNA here is from genome assembly GCA_963513935.1 of Aphrophora alni. NCBI lineage: Eukaryota > Metazoa > Arthropoda > Insecta > Hemiptera > Aphrophoridae > Aphrophora > Aphrophora alni. The sequence continues at coordinate 118,435,449 of OY740770.1, forward strand.
CGGCCTATCTGTTCGATTTAGTAAGTAAAAGTGACAAAAGATAACTATATACTGAAGATATGAGTTTCTTTATTTCTTTCATCATTAGTGTTGGAAAATATCCCTGTTAAAGGAATTATAAACTGAAAGACTGCCATGAAACTGAGGTGATAGGTTTGGCCTGGAAGACCATTACAACGGAATCAAAGACACGCTAAAAATCACATTTATTCCAGTAGTCATGAGTTATGATAAGAAATGGAAACATTCAGGGCCATTCCTATTAAATTCTATAAAATGATTTTCATCTTTAGATAGTAAGATTGAAACTGTGTCGCACATTTATTGCATTAAAGGACTGTATCCGATACCTCTTTCTCTCTTTCCTCCTGTTTTTCAAAACTAATAGATCATCAAATCATCACCTTCACTAGAAGAGCTCATGATTACAACTGATGAAGTAACTCGAAAAAATATCTCCTGCCAACGGATCTTATTGCTTTCGTGTGCAACAAAATGATCATAAGATATTCTGGCCACCATACTTTTAACTTTAGAGACTCCAATTTTATGAAAAGTTCAAGTTTCGAAGTTATCAGAAAATTGTTATGTTTATCTTCTATTTTCAACCACTTCAGCTGTAAAAAAATAGTCCCTTCATATTAATTTCTAGTTTTCTTCTTCTTCTTGCTTAAATACAAAAAAAACCTCTCGGTTATCATCGTCTAAAAAAAAAAAAAAAAAAAATGAAACCATAAAATAAAAGTCATAAGTCTTAGAACAATCTAATAACGTTAAGGTTTGAAAAACAAGAATTGGTCAAGAGAGACCAGTTATGAAAGTTCAAAGAGAGGGATCTAACCAAAGACTAGTAGAAAAAAGGTGTAAATCCAGCTAGGTCCTCTATAGTTTTTACACCTATTTGTGGGCTTTGTTTTAGATTGAAAGATGAAAAACCTTAACGGTAATCATAGTCTTTACAAAAAACGGAGCATAAATTCTCCTTTAACATAAAACCAACAAATCAAACCAAAAACCAAACAACATTTTAAAAATTTGTTTCATCTTTCATCACCAGTAACTGGGAATCCTACTCTCGGTAAAGTAATCAAATTATCATTTCTTCTACCTCCACCATTCACATTATACATTTATATATTGAGAAGATAAGGTGTAGGGAAAGAGACCCTTAGTCCTCCAATACGATAATAACATAAGAGTCGGAAGATAACATGAAAAGGAAAAGGGAAAAAGAAAAGGGAAAGAGGAAAAAGGAAAAGGAAGACAAAAAAGGAAAAGAAGAAAAGAAAAATTGAAAATTAAAGAGAACATTATAAGAGGAAAAAGGAAAGAAGAAAAGGGAAAGAGGAAAGAAGATAAAAGAAACGAAAGGAGAAAATGAAAGGGAAAAATGAAAAAGAAAAAGGGAAAACGAAAAGGGAACAAGGAAAGAAGGAAAGGAAAAAGGAAAAAAGATAACCTAATAGGAAATATGAAAGAGCGGGATCTAGATGAAGAAAGGTGTAGATCCAGCTAGGCACCTTGGGATTGTCACACTAGTACTCAACTATAAATGAGCCTCCGAAGTAATCTTCTATATCTCTACAATACTATGGAATCGGACGAAACTTTAGATTGTCAGAGTAAAAAATGTACTTCCAGTTGTTATCCAATTTTGTTGGTAAACATATGTATTTATAAAATAAACGATTGTATACTGAATTCAATGAAAATTCGTCTTAAATGTCTGTCAAGTAAAGTAATGTCTTAAAACCGTAATGATTGGCTAAAAACAATTTTACTTTTCCATTTTTCACGATACAAAAATTGTTTCCAGTCATTTAAAAAAACCAAGTCTTAAACAGAACTTGGTACAAATTTATCAAAAATGGCGTTAGAGATAGAATACATGTATTTTATAAAAAATAAACGAATCATCAAAACATGATTTGTATGCCTCAGCCGAGTATATCCTATGACTTTAACCTTAGAACTGCAATAGCTATTTGTTTATTTTCGAAATTTAACCTACTGATAAAATACTTGAATTATTATGCTATCAGCTTTACGAATCTTTAATTAATTTCGGAAACACTTTTATGACATTTTTATTGACTTACGTGATAGCGTAATAAACTCTTTTAATCAAATGCCAATGTTTATTGCGCCTTCAATACAGTGCATACTACGCGATGCACAGAAGTAGATATAATCACCAAACACTGTTTGCAGGGGGGTTGAAGCATGCTCTTGTGAGTTGATGAAGCAAATTTTGATTAATTTGAATATTTTAAACAAATTATTACTTGTATTACTCAAAATTAGTCATAGTTTATAAAATATCATTTATCAGCTATATTTTATTATAATGATTTTTTTATACCAAATCTCTGATCTAAATTCATAAGGCAAAAAAAAAAAAATAAAAAATAAGAATTTGATGGGCGCCACGCAATTATGGTACTACCCAAACCTCAACATAAAATATAATACAAGCACATCTTTTATAATATGTTTATATGTTTCAAAAAATTAACATTCTTGTCCTTTGTAGCAAATGTTAAATTGTATTGACAGATCAAAGTGTACATCACCATTTTCGTGGCGTCAGTTTCGCCCTAATGGGCCTCGTAGAAGTGTATATTTTAAAACTTCTCCACTCGCTGCGCTCGTGTCGGTAACTCAGTCCTACTTGATGTCGTAACTAAATGAATAATAAATTTCCTTGAGAGGCAAGAGATCGAAATTTCATTTTATACAATAACTTCGCTTTTTGACATCGTAGAGAGGAGGGGTGGTGTAACAATACATGCAGAATTGAAATCTGTAAATTTTTATTTACTTTAAGAGTGTTATAGAGTGAATAACATACGAGATATGAACAACAAACTGCTTAATAATTCCGCCATTTTGAATTAGATATTTGTGCGTTGTGTTGAGATTATTTTACATTTTCCAATTGGTATTATTGTATTGATAGAAAGAGAATAAAACAAAACAATTCACCACATACAGAATTTATTATATTTCTTAGAATGTTAATTGTTTTGCACTTTTGGTATGGATAATTGTGAAAGTTCATGTATCATTGATAGGTTTTTAATTAAATAGAATTTGTTTTTTGTTTTTTTATAAAGCTCAAGGAAATTCCTAAATATTTATATTTACTACAACAGTGTTCAGTAGCGTTTTAAAATCCACCCCGATTTTTATTTATTACCCAAAATTTATACCGTAATTATTTTTTTGAATAAATTTCTTGTATATACAAATTTACAAAAGTGTTTTAATTAAATGTACTAGTTGTGATGCAATAAAAATGAGACATATCCATTCATTTTATTTTTACAATTCAAAAATTATCTGTAAATGAAGTTTAATTTATAAACTGTATCAACTTTATAAATTGTAATTATATTTCTGTAAATATTGTTACTGTAGATAAAAAAGAACAAAGAAATTAAGATTAAAAAAAGTACATACACGAAAAGAAATACAGGGCGTTCCAAATGTATGTGACCTATCGCGTATTTTAAAACTTTATTTGTTAATGGAAATAATAAAAAATGGTCTGTATGATTTAATAATATTTAGTAAATTTTATTTGATCTGGAAAATGTTAACGTAAGTTACAAAGAGTGTTGATAAAAACCACGCAAATAAAATAAAATTACAATGTATGAAATTACGGAAGGGGTCCCGTACTTTTGGAACCCCCGGTATATTATTAGGTTATTTTGTAACATATAAGTATTAACATATAGAAAAAGTTATGTGATGGGTGAAAAAATTCATAACGAATTTTCTGTGGAGCTCCTGAGTCCAATAAAGTGGTATTGGAATTACTGTATCTTTGTCTGGCGACGGTTGTCTGTCGAATGAGGAGTGCTCTAAAGCCGAAATGCATGGACTGATTTTATAAAAATTCCGTACATGGGCATATTGTGCCCATATCTTGGGACTTTTTCAAAACTTTTAATACAAGTAAAAATTTGGGCGTAACAAACCAAACTAAAAATTACGATTTATTCTCAAATTCCAATAAACGATTTGGATCAAATTTTTCTCAAGTGTAGCCGCTTAGGTTAGGTTAGGTTAGATGAGGTTATGATGCTTTGTGGTTTCGCTTAATTAAATGGAGGTTAGGTTAGGTTAGGTTGGTTAGGTTAGGTTAGGTTAGGTTAGGTTAGATTAGGTTAGGTTAGATAAGGTTATGATGATTTGTGGTTTCGCTTAATTAAATGGAGGTAAGTCAAAACAGGTCTTCTGGTATAAATTAGTGCCTAATTTTACAGGACTTCTATATTTCCTGGGACGGTGTTCGGTCATGTATTTTTAGGGTCCGTTGGTAAAATGAAGGACCTTTATAATTTCATACACTTCTCGGCAAGTCGCAACTGGTTTATATAGACGAGACGATAAAATATATATATTTATATTCTGACTTTATTTTTATATTATTTGTATTGTCCCACATATAAGAAAAGTATAGCGGTAGCAAAAAAATCTTTGGATAGTTAAGAGGCAAAAACTATAAAGTTGAAAAATATTAATTTTTGGAAATATTATATGTGGGGTATCATCGAACTAGAAATATCTACCTTTTTCATAAGTTCACTTTGCTTTGCAGGTATTTTTATATTTTGATTGGACAAAGTCGCGACAACTATCTGTAGATAAATAACCGCCAGACTTGCTTAGCTATCTCTGGAATTTATTATTGGCATTCCTGGGACTGAATATAAATGCTCCTTGGCTTGAGGTGCGTCTGGATATCAGAAGTTTACCTTTGGGCCGCAATTTTAAACAAAAGTGTAAAAACTTAGCACAGACTTTCAAGTCCTAAAATGAAATACGGTAACAACGAATAAAAACTAATCTTCTCTAAAAATGTAATTTCAACAGTACAATGTAATTAAAAGGGAAAATGAACCATGGATAAAATATTTAAATAAGGGAGTAAACTTGCTTTGGTTGCGTGATAAACAAGATCTCAACTTAAGTATATTTGAATAAAATCGAGATTTTTAATGACAGGCCTAGAATAATTAATTTTCTTGAAAGTATTGTATACAGAGTGTACAAAAATTGCTGTAAGTGGTGGTTTTACAGGTCAAAATAAAATAAAAAGTTAGATAAACATATGTCTGGAAGAACTTCGTTTTATGTATGTTTGAAAAATAATTATAGCTTTTGAAATTACTAAAATTTCGAGTCGAAATTTATTATACACATTTTTTTTATGCAATGGATTACCAGTATACCAAGAATCTAAATTTTATCTGATACATTAAAAAAAATGGCGGTGTTTACATTTTTTGTAAAGTTAAGGGTTTTAAAGATATTCAATATTTAAAATTTCAAACAATCACCATTTTGACAATTTATAAGATAATGTTTTGATTCTTGATATAATGATAAAAATGTATAGAAAAAAAAAAAAAAAAAAAAAAAAAAAAAATGTGTAGACCAAATTTCGACTCGACTTCTTAATAATTTTTAAACATATAATTAATTTTAAAAAAATACAAAATAACCGATAGAGTTCCGGACATATATTATAACCCATATAACCATAACCTAAAGTTTGGCGCGACATTTTCTGAACACTGTATAATCAAAATATTATATATATATATATATATATATATTTATTGACTTGCGATTTTGCATGAAGGTTTAAGTGATTTAACCCCCTGTGAACCATACTTTGAAGAGAATTGGCCTTTACACATACTAAGAATTACTTCTCAATTACGCCTTGCTGGCAAGAAATATAATAGATTAATATTGCAGAAAGACAACTATAGCTTTAACCCCAGTGAAATCTGCCCAATCTGCGCAACAGGAAATGACACTATAACTCACCTTTTGTTGGAATGTGAAGGGTATAATCTTTTCAGATGTAAATATTTGAACAATTACAATTCTGTGCAATATTTATATAATATAGAGACAATCTTAACCTCAAACTCAGTACAGGCCATGGAAGATATCTACCTTTTTGTTATGCATAGCCTAAAACTTAGAAAATCTATTTTAAAATTAATGTAATAAATTAATTGGGTAAAATATCTTCAAACAACTAACTCGTTTGTAAATGTACTGATATTATTGTAGTTCGTATAATTTGGTTACTTTGATTCCTAAGATTGTGTTACGTGTTATAATGGTATAAACATATTTTTGTAAGTATTATAAATACACCAAAAAGTTAATTATAGAAAAACTAAGGATAAAAACGAACAATGTCATAAAACATGTTATTTTTGTAAATGGTCAGCATCTTGCTTATGTACACTGTACTATAAAGTAATCAAGTTGTTATGTTAAGTCATTAATCTTCTTAGGTTACTCAATTTGAATGAAATATTTAAAGGGGAATTTCATAATAACCCATTTTCTGAGTTTTTTTTACTGATAATTCAGGAACCAACGTTTTTAGGAAAATAACGACCAATATGTTGGTTCGGGTCCTTAGAAGCTACACTTCAGCAAAGTTTGATCAATATCGTTATAACATTTTTTAAGAAATAACATTTAAATAAGTTGTTGATTAAAAGTAATAATGATGCCTTCAATGAAATGTTTAAAAACCAGTTTAAATAAGGGCTTAAAATTGCTTTGCTTGTACTATAATAAACAAGTTGTCAACGCAATGGTCTTCCATTAAAATCGAGCGTAATATTTTTATTTACGATTTTGCATAGTTTTGGGTTAGAATCCACACATTTCCTAATTTGAATGAAATCAATGAAACCGATCTTGCGATATTTATATTTTATAAAAGTCTACAGCTGATGTTTTGATTTTTAACCGATTGGCCAACACGCATTTTTTGAGAGATACTTTTTTAAGAAAAAACGTAATTTTGTGTTTTTTCTTATAGTAGCTACAAAAACTAATCTAGGACTAACTAAGTCCTGAGTTATTGCCAAAATATGCCCAAGTACCAAATTTGATTAAAATCGGTCCACACGTTTGGGTTGTAGAACACTGCTCATCAGACAGCAAAAACCACTTTAAAACGGATTTATTCTCAAAAAACTAGACGTAGATTTTTTTTACCATAATTTTCCCTATACATATAAGATAGTAGAAATGAAATAAATATTAAACACATTTTGGCAAATAACGAGTGTAACTCCTATCATGTAATAACTACTCGAGTAGATGAGATTAAGTTAAACTGCCAAGAAATAAAGACTTCTTGACAATTGTAATGAAGGAAGGACATATCAAATTGGTTTAGAAATGGAAGAGATTGTAATTCATTGAATGTTGAGTTCAAACAATCATCAGTGTCTGGAAGGTGTTGGCGTGTGTCCAATACAGTTTTCTGTCAGTAGTCTACCTATTGTAAGTAGTGGAGGGAAATTAGTCCAAAACACTGATGGGAGATGATGTAACTGGGAAGTTGATTTTTTGTTTTCTTTTTCTTTGTGTACATGAAACTGAGTGGGAAACCGAAAAAAAAAAAGAAGAAGAAAAATCTGACTGGAACTTTGCTAGAAAAGTGCATAGAAGTGCATTTTTGATGCATTTTGAATTCATCGATACACATTTTTTAAAATTCTCCAACTTTATAGATTAAAAAAAAATTAAAAAATACTCAGATTAAAGGTACTATTGAAATTTTTCCTAACCTAAAAACATTCGAATTTCTGGATTTAAGATGTTTTTACACTAATAATGCAACAAATGGGGTGATAATCATCATATATTCACGAAAATTGGACACATTATGCGCCTTTACACTAAAACACTAGAAATATGTGGTCAAATTTGCAAAACAATTTTAATTTTTACGTTATCAGTTGACCATTTACGAAAAAAACTTTTAAATCATTGTAATTTAATGAGAAATATTTTCTCTTTTGTATTTCTGTTTCCTGTTACTTATGTTTAAATAGTTGTCCATACCTGTGTTTTTATCAGTTGCCCGATGGCATCATTGCCGCAAGGCGAAACAATTGTAGCTGATTTATATTATTAAAATATTAGAAACTTCAAGCTTTTGCTTTATTTATCCTTAATGAGAAGTGGTTGTAGAGTAAACTTATTTTTTTATACGTCAGTTATTTTTACTAAATTTCTAGAGAAATATATGCAAGAATTTATTTATCAAGGTAAAGTGCCCTTTTTTAATAAACAAAATTTGTCATTTTACTCTTTTGTCATTTTCCCAGTAAATCGAGGCTGGATCAAACAACAGCATCACCAATTCATGAAATTTTAACATTTAGTTGAAAATTGTTTTATTTGAATGAGATAACATTTAAATAAAATATTTGTCTGAAATCTGGTTAGGTTAGATTAAAAAGTAAACTGTTTTTCAATATTTAAAATGGGTACTTTACCTCGATAAAAAAAATCTTGAATATGTTCACTAGAAAGTAGGTAAAAAACTGACAATTATAAAAAAATTACTCTTCGACTATTTTTCATTAAATTACAACGGTTTCAATTTTTTTTTTCGAAAATGGCCAAATGTGGTCGTAAAAATGGTTTTTGTTTTGCAAATTTGACCACTGATTTCTAGTGTAAATTTAGATATTTTATTCAATTTTCGTGGAGATATGATAATTTTTACCCCATTTGTTGCATTATTAGTGGAAAAAAAAGTTAAATTAAGAAATTGGAATTTTTTGAGGTTAGGAAGAACTCTTAATGTGTTTTATTTTTCTACGACCCATAGAGGCGGAGATATTAAAAAATAATAATAATAACAGTGTATCGATGCACTCAATACATAGAAAATTCACTTTTATGCATTTTTTAGGGAAGCTTCAGTAAGATTTTGCTAATTTTTTCGGTTTCCCACTCAGTTGCGTGTAAAATATAAAAAAAATCAACTTCTCAGTTACATCACTTTTTTATTCTAATTTACCTCTACTAAAGGTACAGAATTTATAACTAACACACATGCTTATTTTACGGAAATGAATCGAAACATGAGTTTTTTTTAAATAAAACGACTTTGTAGCTAATTAATGGTACAAAAACATTGCATACTCACTTATCTCTTAATAAAACCGAACAAAAACTAATCGTCAATACAAATGTCGGTTTCATTGTTGTCAGTCAAAAAGTGAAAATATACAATGGATGCCGTCATTAAAAATAACTTCCAATAAGCCTAAACTTTCTTTGCTTTTTATAAACATGTCTTCAGTGTAAATCGTATTTTTCCCTCTTCTCTTTTCGGTGTACATGGGCTTCTCTGTGAGCTTGCTCAACTCCAAGGCTCATATTTAGATGGGCGCTAACTATGACTTTTTTTTTTACCGAGACTGGTTACCCACAGGCTGTAGTGGTGTTCCAGATGTTTAATTCAGTGCGATGAAAAAAACACATTTGGTTCCAAAAACACAAAAAATTTTCAGGTTCTAAATATGGAAAAAATGCTTTCAATTCCAATTAAAAAATAAACTCTCTAAGCTTAAAATTCATAAAATAATTAAATAAAAATAGAAATAATCCCGATTCCAAATACATTATACAAAAATTAACGATCTATTGACAAAGTTTTTTCTACTCATTATATTTCCTTCTTTAACTTTTATATAATTTTCTTTGAAATTTACCCAGAATCAAACATCAAAATTTTGAGTAATTCGGTCTACTAAATGATAGCAATAACTACTTACATTTTCACATCAAATCAAAATGAGATTTTTAAATAAATATAATAATTTCATTTTACTCCTAATATCAGTTTTTCAATTTTACGTAAATTGTATCTAACGTATATGAAATAAACGCACAGAGACTTCATTCAGGAAAGGTTGAAATAGATTAAAAGGTAGTAAGAAGTATTCTTATAAACCTTCATTTATAATTTATAAAGAAAATCACGTTCTGAAAATCATCATTTAATACGAGTAAACATAAGGTAAAGTAAAGAAAGGTAAACAGACAAATTTCCACAGAAAGGACTAATAAATACAAGGGTATAATGTGTAATCATAACCATAACTAATACACTATCGAGGAAAATTATCTCCATCCTCGTTTACTGAGAATACGTTGGTTCCAAAATCATTATCATAAACTGTGAGATATTATATCAGCATAAATCTGTAAACATTATTTTGGTTGTTTTGTAAAATTTCCTTTAGCATGTTCACCCTAAGGATATTAGCTATAGATGACGTCATTGCCATAAATAAATGTATTGTTCTTACGTGATCATCCTTCTATTTATTTAAATTCTCTTCTTTACGTAGTAACTACGGCTATGACAATCCCGAAGGTGCCTTACCTGAATCTACACCTTAGCTGCAGTCTTGTGTTAGATTTCTCACTTTCGTTTTTTTAAATCAGGCTTCTCTTGATCAACTCTTGTTCTTTTCCATTCCAGAACCTATTAAAGTATTGGACGGTTAGTGGAGTCTATATTTTATGCCCTTTTCAGATTTTTCTCTTAAACCTAAATTTTCGAGTATCTGATTTAAGAAAACGATTTTCTCAAAAATTAATGGTAGGTATCTCTAAAAAATTTCTGGTTTGTGAAGTAATCAGTAAAAACTAACTATTGACGGTTATACAAAATAAATAAAGTCTCAAAATCAACTCTACCAATTTCGTTAAAATTTTAGTGAATTGTTAAGATTAATTACTCAAACACGTGAGACAAAATAAGCGCAAGTAAAAAATTATTATCTAAAAAACAAAAATTAACGATTTTAATGAAATTAGTAAAATTATTATTTATGGCAAAAGCGAGGGTAAACCCTCCTTGTTTGGTTCTTGGGATGGAAATGAGAATGTTTGTACACCATTTCTTGCAAAACTTGTCGTTTAAATATGTACTGGTAGTTTTTTGTTTCGTGGTTTGTTAACTTCTACACGCTTTAATAAAATGAATTTACAATTTATTTATAAATACATTTATTTTTGTTACTCAAAGCATACATAAAACATTTTTCAATTCATAAATCTAAATTATTTTTTACTTCCATTCACAAGAAATTCCCCGGTACAGAAAATGTACACTTATTTTATTCCCTATATTTTCCGCAATAAATTTCAGCAAACACTTGTCTTTGACAACAGTTAATTACAACACTGTTACGGGGATTGATCAGAGATGGTGCTGGGTTGTAATTTATCTATCAAGACACTTGTCTTACAGTACTTTATTGGGTAACAGCCAACACCTCCTGGCGGCAATTGTTTGACCTTAACGTTCAATGAATTAAGATCTCTCTCCCCTTTTGAAACCAATTTAAAATGTCTTACATTTATAACAATTGTCAAGGAGTCTTTATTTCTTGGCAGTGTAACTTAATCTTATCCTGCGTCGTTACGGTTACTGTATGAGTAACACTCATTGATGAATTAAATGTTGAGCTACAATAATTAAAATATTCAATATGGAAAGAATATTTCAAGTGGCATTCATGTTTTAAATAAAAATTTTGTATGAAGTAGATAAACAAAAGTTGTTGAATATTTTAATAAATTTGTTTTGTTATTTTCTTTGTTGTTTAAAGGCGTAAAACCTCTCTGTCACCATCGCCTTATAAAAATAAAGAAGACAAAAATATTAAATAAGCCCACATGGTTGATGTTTAATTAACAAGGGTAAGACAAGGGTCAAACCTTGAGAATCAAAATTTGACAGGCGAAAAAATCGCACAATATCGAAAACTCCCTCCTTTAGGTTTTCTTTCTAATGGCCTATCTAAAACTCGTTTAACTTGTTTCTGATTAATCACTCCCCCATCCCTCCACTCATGTTTTCGGTTTTCTTTTAATTGACCCATCTAAAAATCGTTTAACTTGTTTATGATTAGTCACTCCCCCAACTAACTCTCCACCCATGTTTTCGGTTTTCTTTCTATTGGCCTATCTAAAACTCGTTTAACTTGTTTCTGATTAATCACTCCCCCATCTCTCCACTCATGTTTTCGGTTTTCTTTTAATTGGCCTATCTAAAACTCGTTTAACTTGTTTATGATTAGTCACTCCCCCATCTCTCCACTCATGTTTTCGGTTTTATTTCTATTGGCCTATCTAAAACTCGTTTAACTTGTTTATGATTAGTCACTCCCCCATCTCTCCACTCATGTTTTCGGTTTTCTTTTAATTGGCCCATCTAAAACTCGTTTAACTTGTTTATGATTAGTCACTCCCCCATCTCTCCACTCATGTTTTCGGTTTTATTTCTATTGGCCTATCTAAAACTCGTTTAACTTGTTTATGATTAGTCACTCCCCCATCTCTCCACCCATGTTTTCGGTTTTATTTCTATTGGTCTATCTAAAACTCGTTTAACTTGTTTCTGATTAATCACTCCCCCATCTCTCCACCCATGTTTTCGGTTTTCTTTCTATTGGCCTATCTAAAACTCGTTTAACTTGTTTCTGATTAATCACTCCCCCATCTCACCACCCATGTTTTCGGTTTTCTTTCTATTGGCCTATCTAAAACTCGTTTAACTTGTTTCGGATTACAAGCGTTGACAAGAAAAATTTGACTTAAGCAAAAAATCAGTTCTTACTATTACATAAAACGTACGAATTGTGGAACTAACTTATAACCAATATTTACAGCAGTTTTAAAATTTAAATAATATAGCCTAGATATGGAGTCAATTAAAAATATAAACTTCCGTTTTGGTCGGGTCAGGTAAGGATTAGATTAGGTAAGGTTGGGTTAGGTTAGGTTGTGCGATTCTTTCGCCTGTCAGATTTTATTTCCTTAAAGGTTAACCCTTATCTCACCCTCGTCATACATCAACCTGGAGGGCTGTTTGCTTTTTTTCGCGTATTCATACGTTGTATACTGGGTAAGTATATTTACTGAACATCCAAGCACTAAAAGACGTGTATAATATGTAATAGATACATCGCTAAACTGAGAAAACATTCAAGCCATGCTCTATCGTTATATCACAATGTTTCCTGTAAACAAGTTAACCTGAAATTCATTAACATAAAACGTAAAATATTACACCCGTAAACATGTTTCGTTTACGGTTGAGAAGGTATATTTTGCTTCAACAGGTTTACCCCAAGGATATTAACCATCATGATGTGATTATCATAAAAGTAGGTAAATATTATTTGAATAAATTTGCATTAAATTTACCTTTGTTTAAAAAAAAAGATTTCCTGATAAATTTCTGTTCTTAAATTCTATCTTTGCTTGCGTTAGCTTCTTGTAGAACTTAAGTGTATAATATTATCAGTCACCAGTTTCAAAAACGAACCGAAAATAATAGTGAATAAAAATGTAAATTAAGTAGTTGGTAATCAAAAAGTAATAATGTTTCATAGAAGCTGTTTATAATAAAGCATGCAATTGCTTTAGTTGTGTTAAAACATGCTCTAAGAGTAAATTGTAGCCTATTTACTTGTAGCTTTTAATTACTGCAGTCAAGGTTCAGTTTAGTTTTTTTCAAGTTATTCCTGAACAGTGATTTTATTTCCTCTTGGAATTTTACACAAGGGGTTGGGTAATTATTCTTCATATTGTACTAATATTGGAATGAAATCGGAAAAAATTTGGATAAATTACTTATTTTATAACAGCCCCATGGCAGGTTTTTTTGGTATTTTTTTACTGATAACCGACGAAGCAACAGATTTATAGAGATGACAACCAATAAGATTTGTTTAGAGCCATCGAGACTATACTTGAGCAAAATTTGATCAAAATCGTTATAGCCGATTTAGAGAAAATTATAATTAGTTCAAATGTGGCCTCTAAGGACAGGTTAAATTTATACAATAAACTTTCCTAACCATCTGGTGTAAAGTTCATGGGATTTGCTTCCTTAAAGCATTCATAATTTACCAAACTAAAGGATTTTTAAAAACAGTCTTAGACAACTTCTACTGTCTGGATTCTTTTACTCGGTGGATGAGTTTATGCATCATAATCGTACTATTTCATAATGGATGTAACCTTCTTGGATTACATAGTGAAAAGTGTTGCAAAAGGCTTGCACAAAGTGCGTATCGTGTCCTCGTTGTAAGGTACACCTCCTTCATACCATTTGATACAGTGAGAATGAGATTGTAACCAACGAGCCGATCTTTGCGATTTATCGTTAAGCAGGGGAAAATTGTAAGGCGGTTTGAACACCGTGACACTGTGAAAATGATCACTAACAATAGCCAATTCTTTGACGATATACTTGTTATCGTTATCTTGAAACGCGTGAAATTCAACTACTGCCACTTGCATGTTTTTTAAACAAACTCACTTCGTCGTATAATTTGTCCGCTTCGGGGAGAGTGCTAGATACGAGCTCGTCGCTGGCCAAGATCTCAATGATGTATGAGCTCAACTCTTCCTCGATATAAAACAATTCGGCGACAAGTCTGGACACGAGCGGCATACTATCCTCTAGTAGCTTCCATTCGTCAGCGTTCAAGGTCATACAATGTTGCCCATCTTACAATTGAACGTAACGTTTGCCAAAAAGATTGCGTACTATTACGTCACTGATAGTCAGATTGAATTTTTTGGATGTAATATCTTTTATAATATGCTTTATCCTGACTGTACTGTAACTTATTTATGTGTAATGTATCAATTATTGTATATTTTCCCTATTTTTTAAGCTGCTTGCTGTTTAATTGTATGTTGTGATATTTTATCTGTATTCTCACAATGTGTTGTAATGTGTATATATGCCTTGTTTTAAACAAATACTATTTGTCAATAAAAGTAATATTGAATAAAAATAAATACTTAGAAGTTGAATTTAAAGACGATTTATTCCGAGGAAGGGTTTAGGAAGCTAAGCGAATTAAACGCCTACTTAAATATATACATTCCCCCCCCCCCACTAACTTCTTTCCCCGTTAATTTTTACTTTTTAATTTATATCGAGCGAACTAATTGAATATTTTAAATTTTATTTGGTTTTTGAGATGTGTGAGTGAGAAAATGTGTGCAATGTTTACGCACCATTTAATTCATTTGATGTGTCTTCATCTGTTAATGCTACATCATGTTACAATACTTTACTTAGTTCAATTTGGCTATTTGTACATATTGATAAACTGATCCGCAAATAATTTTAAAATAAATTCCTTCCATATGACTTCAGCAAATCAGCAGCTGAGTATAATTAAATTCAATGAAGAAAAGTCCGACCAAGATTTGCTGACGCGGTAAGTGCAATTACGCTTCATAGAAACGGAACAAGTTGTCTAACGAATGGAATCTCTTTTGTAACTTCTTCAAAATTTATAACAGCTTAGTACAATTTAAAAGTACGAAGATTTCTTTAACCGATAAGAACCAGTGAAAGCAAAACGTTGATTTTGTAAATACTTTTTGCTCAGTAGATTAATGAAAACAGTGAAATAGTTATCAGATCATCAACCGTGCTCGAACTTATGTAAACTTTCATGGCTCTCTAGTTCGAACTGCGAAATAAAAATTAAATTAATTCAACTTATCTACACGGCTACCACAAAATGATTTATAATATCTATTATAGTAATAAACTATTTGAACTATAAATTATCTATTGGAGATAAATAATTATAAAATCATTAAACTTACAATTTATAATCCATTTAAAATTAAATATACTTCAATATCCATTGAGCTGAATGGTGTCATTTAGGTAATTACCCAGCGCTATCATACAATTTAACACTAGCAGATTCTAATGTAAATTCCAAAAGTTGGTTTCCTGCGTCTTGTATGAAATTTTAAATTGTATTGGTTAGTCAGAGGTCTTACCAAGTAGGGTGAGGTTAGGTTAGGTTAGGTTAGGTTAGGTTAGGTTAGGTTAGGTTATGTTAGGTTAGGTTAGGTTAGGTTAGGTTAGGTTAGGTTAGGTTAGGTTAGGTTAGGTTAGGTTAGGTTAGGTTAGGTTAGGTTAGGTTAGGTTAGGTTAGGTTAGGTTAGGTTAGGTCAAACACCTCATCAAAGCCTTATGGAAAATTGACATGGTATTTACCCAGTCCCATTATACAGTATAATAGAAAGATCCTCAAAATGTAATGCCAAAAGTTTGTTTCTTGAGCCTTCTGTTAAATTATATTGGTCAATCAGTGGCGTAAACTGGGTAAGCACAATAATGGCGCACATATGTTTTCTTATTATAAGCTGGAAAACAAAATTAACAACCAATTATAACGTTATTTTATAATAAAAATGAATCAATCATTTTGTTTTAATAGTTTAAAACGGATTTATAAAATCCTTAAATTAAATACAAGGAAACAGTTCCAACCTGATAAACATTACATCTACGTAATCTGAAATCAGTTTTTAAGAATAATATTTTTACGTATAGATTGTTATTACAAGTTTTAACGGATGTTTTCATTTCCTCTTGTGTTAGAAATTTTACTTGATTATTATTTATTTTGAAGTAACATCTTTACAGTTATTATATTGTAATACAGGTTAAGATATGCAAAGATTTCCAACAACATATCTGCTTAGAGAAAACAATGGAGTACGTATATTTGCATATTGTATGAATTTCCTTGACGATAACACTTCTCAGACTGATTGTATTACCAGTCACAGACATCTTATTATGATTTTACTTTGTTTCATTGAGATTTACACAATTCCTTTGAGAATCTTCTACGATTCCCAGCTTCAGTGAATTGATATTTAAAACTTTATGTATAATCACAATGTAAATTAATAGTAGTGAATATATAGTTACATACTGCTAGGTTCATATATTTATTCAGGAATATATTTGTACTTTAATGTGATTATATCCATGAATGGTAGCATGAACTACAAATATAAATATTTTCAGTGTCCACTTTTGACGGTGTTCGTTGTTTAATTTCTTTGTTTTTTAAATTACTTGGTCATGTGCACTCCGCTCCAAATGTCCTATAAATATCGACCTGGCTCGCTTAAAATTCATTCTGTTCCACAGAGTTTCCTGCAACCTCTCTCTCTCTCTCTCTCTCTCTCTCTCTCTCTCTCTCTCTCTCTCTCTCTCTCTCTCTCTCTCTCTCTCTCTCTCTCTCTCTCTCTCTCTCTCTCTCTCTCTCTCTCTCTCTCTCTCTCTCTCTCTCTCTCTCTCTCTCTCTCTCTCTCTCTCTGTGGAAATATTACCTAAATTTTCTGTTTTATTTATTACTCCTTACTATGTATCCTCCAGTCTATCGGCTGATCCCGGCACCACAGACACCCCGTTCGTTGTCTGAGGGCTGATCCCCTCGGGACGAGCGTTGCCTCCGTGGTCTGTCAGCTGATCCCGGCAGCACGGACTTCCCCGTTCCTTGTCTGAAGGCTGATCCCTCCAGGACGAACGTTCCAACCTCCAAGTGGTTTATCTGCTGATCCCGGCACCACAGACACCCCGTTCGTTGTCTGAAGGCTGATCCCTCCAGGACGAACGTTCCAACCTCCGAGTGGTTTGTCAAGCACTCTACCTTGTTCGTTGTCCAAATGTTGATCCCCTCGGGACGAACTTCCCTTCTAAATTTCTACCACGTCACTCCTACTGAATACGGATATTGTCAAAACTCTTCCGATACCTAACAGATAGTACTCCTAACCTCTTTTACAAACTATGAAGCTCTGACAATATATTAGTGTACTATTAATACTAAAGCTGTCTACGGAATATCTCCGAATGTGTGAAACTAGCTTAAGTCTTCCCTTTGACTATGTTGTATATTGAACAAACCTTTGGTTTATTAAAGTCATTAGTTCTATTTGAACCTAGAGATTTGGTTTTAACATTTAATAACCATATTAACAATGTGTAAAATTTAGTTTTTCCACCGAAGAGTATTCAAAATTAATACGGTTTCCTTTACCTAAACTTATTGATATTTAAATTTTTAAGTCATGGAGAATGCTTTAATTGTTTTTTTCAGAGTTCAAAATAGTAGTTTTTGGAATGATGTCACTCGTATGTCCAGTGATTTACAAACCAAATGCGGGACTGATTTTAATCAGTTTGGTATATAGTCCATATTTCGCGACATATTTTAAATTTGACTGATAATTTAAAATATAGGGTGTCATAATAATATTAAACAAATACAAAATTACGTTTGAATACAAATTGGACATTACGATTTCGATCAAATTTTGCTCAAGTTTAGCCTCTAATGACCCAAAATAAATGTAGTCGTAACCCTCCAAAATGACGGTGATGAGTTGTTTGTAAAACAAAGAAAAAAAAATCAACCACGAGGCTGTTAAATTGAAAATTTTTCAAAATACGATTTATCGATTTCGTTCACAATTTCGTGAAATGTGAAGAGTATTAACCCAATACCGTACACAATTTAACTAAAAACTAATTATGGTTCTAGAATAATAGGCGGAATTTTTAAGAAAATCCTGATTACGTACTGTTAAGCACAAAAATTGTTGTGACTCGGGAACTACTCGACCGATTTCAAAACAGTTTTCAGTTTCAACTAGTATACAATATTTGTCACTGAAAAAAATACTGAATTAAAACCTATTTTGTCTTTTAAATGTTATAGTTATAAACGGGAGATTGCTTTTTAATTGGTATTAAAATGTTGGTAATTGGAAACTATTGTATTGATTTATAAAACGGTAAATACAATTAGAATTTAAATCATAAACTATTTATGTCACGGTTAATACATTGTTACTGAAAATTTCAAGAAAATATGTGTGTTTTTTTTTAAATATATTTGCAAGACTAATATTATTATATCTTGGGATCACTCAAACCAATTTAAATTAAACAAAGATTAAAACTTAACCAGATAATGCACCTACGTAGAGAAGATCGCATTAAAATCGGAACAGCGGTTTTTGAGTTACAAGCTTATAGTAAGATAGACAGACAAAGCATGGGGTTGTATATGTAGAGAAAATATACCAAATTCCACAAAAAATGAACATTTTGAAATTGAAGCAAAAAGACTAATCTGAAGATAGTTTCTACTATTACAGTATTCATCTTAAAGGATATAAATTATCACTAAGACTCACAAAGGATTACATTCACATTATCACACAGGATGATGGAAAAAACTCTGGATCCAATACTTTCCTGAAACAATATTTCGTATACGAACTTAAAAGAAAATCTGGAAACTTGAAATACAAAATAAAGAAACTGTTGGGCGCCATTATGGTACTTACTCAGCCCCTTAATAATGTACACAAATTGGTTTCTTGGGCTTTGTTGGAAATGCCAAATTTTATGGTAGATCAAGAGGTCTTATCCAGTAGAATAAGTTTTTTTAAAACAGTTGTTACACAAGTTTCGGGAACATCGTAAATGTCACTACTTTTTGATGTCGATTGAAGTCCTCGTAGGTTTGTGTATATTAAAACGTTTTCCACTCGCTTCGCTCGTGTAGGACACCTCGAAGCTGTGTGTATGTCGCTACACTCGAGTTCATGACTAGAGAGCGGCCTTGACAGATCTTGTAACTAAATCAATGTACATTTTACTGTAGGGTTAGGGTTTGAAATTATATTTTAAACGATAACTTCACTATTTATCATCGTAGAGATGTGGGGTTGATACCATTACATGGTGAATTAAAATTTTGCAAATTTGTGTCTAATTTAGCCCGTTATAAGTTAAAACGTGATATGAACAAAAAACTGTTTAAAATAGTTCCCATTTTGATATTTTCAATTTGATTTTTTTGGTTTTTAGTAGCACACTATATCAAATTTCCTGTTCCTTTATGAATTTTTAACGCTGTTATGTTTACGTACAGACGACAATGACGATGGACGGACGGTGTGTGGATAATAAAGAAAGTATCCTAAGATAAAGAAATGTGAAGATCAGTCAAAAACAAAGATTGAAATTTTCAGCGATTACCAAACTTGTCCTATACTTCGTATACTGGGTTAATAGAAGACACATTAAAATACATCATTTTAAATATCGCTTGACTTTGGTATGTTGAAAACAATAACATTTCCTACCGTTTTGTAGATAAAGTAGTTGGTATTCAGGAAGCTATCCTCTTCCTTTTCTCAGAAACGCATGACTGGTCTACAACGTATTATTTCTTCCCCTGCATTGCGTCTCAAAAGTTTACTCTGAGGTCAGGCAATAGCACTGACAGTAATACTAATAGGTTAGTTAATAATGGAGAACCGAAAATGTCTTTTTGGGTTTAGAATTCTAAAGTTTAAAACAAATCTGAAGGAACATAATGATGATGAGGATTCAAGTTTTGATAAAACTTTTTTTTTTAAACTTAATATGTGATAAACGTACTAATCAGTTAGATGAGGTTATAAATGTTGTTAACGCTAGCTCTCGAATACTCTAACAGGGTCGGAAAACAGTAAAATTTGGTCAAGAGAGACTTGTAGGAAAGATGTAAGAGAGGGATCTAACCCAAGACTACATGGAGAAAAGTGTAGATACAGCTAGAATACCTAGGTATTGCCACGCCTGCACTATCGCCCTTAAGGGGGTGTAGGAAATTATATGCGCATGTAGCATCCTATTAAAATTTATAAAAAAAAGTGAATTAATAAAAATGGAGGTCATTTTAAACGGTTTTTTTCATATCTCATGTTATTCAGCTAAATTTTGCAGAGTACAAATTTGCAGATTTCAATTCTGCATGTAATGGTACCAACCCCACGTCTCTACGATAATAAATAGCGAAGTTATTGTAAAAAAAGTAATTTCGAACGGTGATCTAACCAAGACAATATGATACCGAATTCGTAGAGTTACAATATTTAAAAGGGTTGTCACAGACACGAGCGTAGTGAATGGATGTTCATTTTCATATGTCAGCCTATGTTAGGCCTTTCGTGTTAATCTAAATTGTTGTTTTTTAAGTAATTTAGTTTTAGATATTAGATCGCGTCAAACATGTCTAACCTAGATTGAGATTCGCCCACCGTACATATAATAATTTACCACGCGATCTGACGACCCGGCAACGCATAATAAAAGCCAATCCACGTACCCCCAAAAGTTTACCCTCGCAACGTGTAGTCCCGACTACTAAAGAAAAAAAAACGTAATAAATGTGCTAAGTCAATTCAAATTTATGAAATAGAAAGGTAGATTTAATTCACTAAATATCCTGTACTTTATCAATTTAGCAACAAAAGTTAAAATCAAACATGGAGTCAACAATACGCTATCCGAGCTTCACGCAATAAATACAAATTGTATATTCCGCTAGGATGGATCTGAAAGCAAATTGAGGATATACACACAAAGCGCGATTTCAAATGGGCGTGAGAGCAACGGGAAAAAACTTGTTCTAAATACAAACTGAATCTTTAAAATGGACGCCATTATAGCTAAACACTATGAACCGTATGTTTATTATGGTTTAAATATAGATTCGAGGCAGGTTAATCAAAAACAATGCACAAACTTTCTCGTCCCTAGAAGCAAATAAAAATTCAGCAAAACTATTCGTCATCAGTTCAGTAGTTGTCAGTCAAAAAGTGAAAATGAATCATGAGCGCCATCTTGCAATATATATATATATTCAAATACGGCATAAACTTGCTTAGCTATAAACGTATCCTCAACGTAAATTGATTTTTGATTAAAATTGAGTTAATATTATTGACGGTAAAGGTTCATTTTTGTTTTTCTGCCAATTATTCCTGAACTGTACAATAGTTTCACTTGTGATTTTGCACACTGATTGAATTCATTAATCTCCTAATTTTACTAAAATTTGAACGAAATCGGAAGAGATGATTTTGAGAAATTATGTCCTTTAGCAGCTTCCTGGCTGATGTTCTTTACTGATATCTCATGAACCGGTATTTTTAGAAAGATGTTAATCAATAAGTTTTATTTGGGTCCTTACAGGTTACACTTGAGTAAAATTCCATCAAAATTTTTTACTTGATTTTGAGAAAAACACAATTTAGTGTTTCTTTTCTATATGACAGCTACCTTCGAAATTTGAATCATTGAATAATTAGTCCCGAGATGTGGCCAACATTGTACGACCAGAATTTACATTTTTAGAATCAGGGAACCTTAAAACAAAAATATCTTCAAAAAAAAAATTCCTTTATTTTTTACCCATCACATGACTTTCCCTCTATTACATATATTATAGAAAGCTTTCCTTTCATTTTAATAATTGGAAATATGGTTACATCTTCAGCGAATATAACAAGTTTGAAAACCGTAATATAATCAAGGTTAGAAAACTCGAATCAAATACAAAGTTATACATTCATTTGAACTAAAAAATAACAATTTTACCTTTAATGTAAGTTTCTGAAAAGTAAAGAGAACTTGCCACTGACTTTGAATGTACAAATAAATACTTTCAGATTGTAATCAAAGAAGTTTAACAACATTGGAAGCTGACTTTTCAATCCCAAACATTTCTGAGAAATTGTTTAATGTTTTTCCCCCTTTTCTGAAAGAATTGTTATTTCTTTAAATTCTTTCAAAGAAATGTTTTGTTATATAAAAATATGTTGGAAATTAAATATAACTTTCGTTTATGTTGATTAAAAGAAAATGTTTTAAATCATTTTCCTTGCTTCATCGAGTGGCAATTTCTGACATTAAAAGAAATATATATTTATATTACATTTCGGAATTGTAATATGAAATTTTTTTCACGTGTTTATTTATTAACTTGATCTGGACACTAAAGCGATACTATTAAAATCGTAAGCGATACCCGATAATTATCTTATAAGTAGGTGTTACTAGCGCGCGTTCAAATCGTATTGTGGTGGTACGACAGGGATATCTAGCTTGAGATATATCTATTAGGCGAAACGATCATCTTATCTCTGCTTTTATCGTGGGATATATCTATTAGGCGACACGATCTGCTTATCTCTTTGCTTCTAGCGTGATATATATCTATTAGGCGACACGATCTGCTTATCTCTTTGCTTCTATCGTGGGATATATCTACTAGGCGACACGATCTGCTTATCTATTAGGCGACATGATCTGCTTACCTCTTTGCTTCTAGCGTGAGATATATCTATTAGGCGACACGATCTGCTTATCTTTTTGCTTCTATTGTGGGATATATCGTATTAGGCGACACGATCTGCTTACCTCTTTCCTTAGTATCGTACGATAAATCAAAGTGACAAGATGTCTAAAAGTAACGCTTAAGATATAAGTCTTTCCATTTCTTTCATCAATAGCGTTGAAATATTCCAATGTTTATGGAATTACAAACTCAAAGTTTACCATAAAACATACGTGACAGGTTTGTCCTGGAAGACCATTACAGCCGAATTGAAAGTTTCGAGTAAAAAATCGCTGTTTTCAAGAGAAATGAAAACTTTATGACCTATCTAAAATTTTAAAATTTTATAAAATTTTAAAATTTCTTTTCTTGTGTACATATTATTTATTACTGCCAAACTGTGTCGCACATTTATTAAATTATACAACTGCACACAATACCCACTTTTCCACTTGTTTTTCCAACAATTAATTACAAAAATGCATCTTTACTGCAAGAGCTTAAGACAACTGCGGAACTGACTCTGAAAAATATCTCCTGCCAACAGATCGTATCGCTTTGGTGTATAGCAAAATTATCTTAAGATAAAAGTCGCGTATGACAATGATCGTACGATAAAATATCGTATCGTTCTAGCTTGCAGCTCAACTTGTAGACATATTCAACACGTAATATGGGGATTACAAACATCAGTATCTTAGAATTTACCTACAGTACCAAAAGAGCTCTCTATGACTAAAACTGTAAGACAGTCTTGTTGTTTGTAAACCAACCATCTTGTCTCCATAAGGAAGAAAATTAAAATTGACAATCCATATGGTGTTACACCATTTTTTATATAGATCAATCACTGTAAATGAATTGAATTCAACTATTCAAAATTAAAATAGTTGTAAATATTAAATAATGTTTAATTTCAATAGAAATTATAGGCGTTTTAAGCTTCATTGAAAAAAAAGTTTTCAAAATGCTTTAAAGCTTTACTAGTTGACACTGTGCGTTTGGAATTCAGGGTTGACGTGGTTACACGTGTAAAGAATTTTAAGTGCAAGATACTGTCAAGTGTTCTCAAATATTTGGTCCAAGAGTGAAAGTTATATACGAAGTGTTGGTACAACTTTTGACTTGTGAGTTATATTTCGAAACGAGACATAAAATGTGTAAAATATACAAAGACGTCATATATTTGTTGTTCAGTAGTCTATAACAAACACACAGAACACAATTCTCACAAAAAATACGCCTAAATATCAGACGCGTTTCAACGACAAGGTTGTCCTTTTCACTGATACACGAGCTACACCAATTAAACTATAACTGAGTTATAGTTATCAGTGTTATAGTTTGATTGGTGTAGCTCGTGTATCACTGAAGAGGACGATCTTGTCGTTGAAACGCGTCTGATACTTAGCCGTATTTTTTGTGAGAATTGTGTTCTGTGTGTTTTTTATACTGTAGGCTATAATTTTTCTCACAAGTCAAGCTCAACATCTAATATATTTGTTGTTGTTTATAGGCAAAAACTTCTCGGTCATCAAAAAAAGTAAGAAAACAATATAAAATAATCACCTTGACCTTGGAAATTCTAATATTGTCTGTGTCGGAAGATTAGAAGAGTTTCCCAAGAGAGAACTGATAGGAAAGAGAAGGAACTAACTGAAGACTACATGAAACAAGGTGTAAATACAGCTAGGTCCCTGGCGATTGCCATACCAGTATTGAATGAAGTAGCTAGATCACAAACAGTTATTTCGCCAAGTTAGTGTTTCTTAAAGTTGCGTAACTAATTATAAAAACAGTCTAAAAACATTGCGCAAACTTTCTCACTCTCATATACCTAAAACAAAACCTCATAAAAAAACCAACCTATAAATGATAAAAAAAAAAGTTGTATCATGAACGTGTTCTCAAAGTAAATTCGAGCTTTCAATGACAGTCAGGAATAATTTTTTTGCCATTTATATCCGTACTTAAATAACTTTTCTTACTTGCGATTTTGCATACTTGCTTGGGTCATTATTATTAACATTTGAAAAAATTGGTAAAGTCAATTTTAAGAAATCAAGTATTCCATTACAGCTCGAAGGCCGATGTTTATTTTACCAGTAATTAACGAAACGATATTTTTGAAAAAATGGCGACCAATAAGTTTTGTTTTAATTCTTAGAGGTTACATACGAGAAAAATTGAATTAAAAAAATTAAAAGTTGACAGATATTTTTTAGAGACAATTTTTGATTTTTCGAAAAAAAATTATTAAAAACCATTTTGAAACATTGCAAATATGTATAAAATATTGCACATAGCAAATATTGAATAAAATTGTTCCATTTAGCGCACTGTATATACAACTGTAGGGGAAACTAAAACACAACCACTTTTTTGGATTTAAGAAACCTCAAAATGGATACACTACAAAAAAACCTTTTTCTGAACTTTCATCCCAATGCCTATAATAATTTATTTAATAAAAAGGTCTATTTATCGACCCCAAGATCGATGTCGTCAAACCAGCTGATTAACAAAAATAAATAAAATTTCCCCCAATCAATTTAGATTTGTCAGATATTTGTACTTTTAATTACAATTATTTGTTTTATTATTAGTGACATAAGCGATGCTACAGCTCAAAGCTTTGTGGTTTGTTTGATTACGATTTAAACACACAATAAATTGAGAATTGATTAAATTTATTAATATTTGTGAAATGTAATGTGGTTTTGATATTATAAAAGTTTGGGGTGATAATAATGATTTAGTTTCGTCTCTTTTTAAGCAATATTTTGTTACATTTTAGATCTGTACATGAATATAAGATTTTTTGTTTATGATGACGATTTTTAATAGTTTTGATGTTATTTGTTCTTTTAAGCCTAAATGTTAATAATTGTTTTTTTATTTTGTCTCTTTCTTTCTTTCTTTATCCTTAACATATCTCATAGAACTATATACTGTTCTAAAAGACAAATAAAATACAAATACCAATACGACTGTCAGACATAAACTCAAAACCATCTTTTAGGACTCAGGGGAGCAACAAACTTGACCTAGATTTTGTTTTTACACATTAGTGTACATAATATTCTCTATACAAGATGTTTCTCAAATACTTTGACAAGTTTCGGAAACGGATTTCTTATCTAAAAATAAATAAAAATGTTCATATTTTTATGTGTTCCAAAAACTTCGTTTGCTATTTTGTATTTTTACAAAAATAAAAAACATTGTAACATTTTTTTTTACACTTGTAAAACATTACACAAATCTGAATACAATATTTTAACTACTTCAAAATCTATGTTTTTTTCTCAAAAATACATAATGGCGGATTTTCTGAAAACGAAGCAATTTCGGTCACATGTTTATAGGAATTTTTTGATTTATTTTAAAGTAAGAAATCCGCTCCCAAAGCATGTCAAAGTATTTCAGTAACACCCTGTATATGAAACTGTATAAATGTTATTATAGTAACCGAGATTTTTGGCATTCCATCGTAGGAACTTGAAATATGAAATAGGAAACTGTATAGTGTATTCATATAGAACCCATTGAAATTCAGAAGAAACAATTTTAAAATGAAAAAAGTTCAGCCAATTTAAACCTTAAGTTTTAAAGTTCAGTTTTTTTTTCAACCTTAAATTATATAAAAATTTAGTAATTCAAATCTGCATCTAACCAACCCTATAACTCTTATTGTCCCTACAGCGAAGTTATTGTCAAAAATGTAATTTATAACTGTGATCTTCCAAGATAATGCGTATATTTACGTGATCTTCCGAGCGAGTACTTCTTCTAGGCGTGTCGGTACAGAGCGAAGCGAGTGGAGATTATAAATATATAGAATCTACGAGCATCATTAGTGTGTAGTCAACGTAGTGAGCTACACAATTACGAGGTTTAGAAAACCTGTGTAACAACTGTTTTAAACAAACTACAGGACAAGACTGATCTAACAATACAATTTAACATTTAGTGGATCCACTTGTATTACATTGTATGATAGGTCCGCCTATCAACTTGTTTGTAAATTAAACTTTCTTACAACAAATATGATTATGTTTAACAGGTTGCAACTTAAATCGTACATAAATATGATACAATAAACATCGGTGATAACGCAGAGCTGTTTGCTACAGATAGGGTGATATTAAATGTGCTCGCATTAGCAGCGTGCTGGTGCATAATAATGAAAACAAAACATGACAGAGTAACGCGATGATTTTAAGCTTATAACCTGATGCATGTTTATATCGGGATGTATGGTGACAATCCCGTCAAGACTGATGGTTATGCTGAGTTGTTGATAAATTTGTGCCGGCGGTTTTACAAATACAGTTTAAGTATGGCTATATTGACTAAAATATAAAAACTTTTTTTTTTTAAGGCAACATGTATTATTTATTTTCTTCTAACTTTTGTGATTTTAACACAAAAGGTAAAATTTTATATCTAATTATAATATGTTTTATGACAGTCTTTGAATGGTAACAGACAAACATGAACCCTAAATGCCGTCATTAAATTTCGATTTTAATCAAATACGATTTAACCTAAGCATACGTTTACGGATCAAGAAGCAAGTTTGAAGTAGATTTTGTGACGTGTGGAAGCTAGAAACGCGATCAAAACACTTTTATCCCGATGTACCACGAAAGGATACGAGGAGACACGAATGAGAGATCATCAGAATAATTCTTAATCGAGTTTTCCACAATCATAAAGATGGTTTTTATTACGGTCTTAATTTATTTTTGCAAGTTAAAATGTAGTGGCTGATTTTTTGTGTCGTCGTGAGTGGAAATTTCGCTTTTATTTTTCTAAACGGGATAAAGACGTAAAGTTTAGTATTTACTTCAGTTATTATTATTCTAACTATCACAGCTGGTTCTCCGGCGTGCTGTTTAGTTGGACTGAGTTATGTGTGGCAATAATTATAAGCGTTCAGTGATCAACACTTTGGATCGAAATCCATGCGGTCGGCCAAAATACACCAACTAACCATTACAAATATAACAAAACAAAACGTAATGATAGATATCTCTTAGAAAATGTCAGCTCATGAGTTAAAGAATAAAAAAATCGCCCACGAGACTGATTTTTTTCAAAATCATCTAATCTGTTCAAATTTTAGTGAAACGTGAAGATCGATGGGGAACCCGTGTTTAACAAACATTCAAAATGAACCTTAACTGAAGTTATTAAAATCTCGATTTTAAATACGATTTACACTAAGGACGTGTTTTTTCTTGTTGCTTAAAGGCGTAAAACCTGTTGATAATAATCGCCTAAAATAAAAATAAAATAGGTGAGGTTAGGCTTATCAAGCCCTCTCTACCACATAAGAGAACCTACAATAAAGAAGACCCATAGGTCTCGAATAATATAATAGCGTTGACTTATGAAAATTAACAAGAGTTGGTCAAGAGGGACCCAATTGGAAAGATGAAAGATAGTGGTGTAAACCTAAGATTGCATGACAAAAGGTTATCCAGTTAGGATCCTTCAGGATTGCCAACGATCTGGGGAAGTATTTTGCCACAAGCGAAACAAGTTTTGGTTCTTATTCAAATATATATTTTTTTAAATGGCGTCCGAACTGAAATTTTTGGTGATGAATAGTGTTTATTTAGTTTTTGGGATGTTTAAGTGAGAAAGTTTGTGCAATGTTTTGACCCCATTTATTTGTTTTTGAAACGGTGCATCGAATTTTAATAACATTTAGTCTATCAAACCTCAGGGGCTCACTAGATAAGTACGATGATGGCAATGCCAAGGTAACCTAGCTGGATCTACACCTTGTTCTATGTAGTCTTGGGTTAGATCTCTATCTTTCATTTTTCTTATTAGGTCTCTTTTGACCAGCTCTTGTTATCTTCCGATCTTAACAATAATAAAAGTATACGAGTGTCTGTATTTTATGTTCTTTTCTTCCTTTTTTTATAAGCCGATGATGACCGACAGTTTCCCCTTTAAAGAGGGGAAAATTTTGCATAAAATGTCTGAAATAATGATAATTTATACGCATTCTGTTTAAATTAGCAATGTAACCATACAAGTTAACTAGAATTTCTGCGACTTAAACTAAATTGCAACAAAGTAATTGTAACTACAATTACGTTTTAGGTGGACATAGACGGAGGGGAGGTAGGGGGTAAATAATCAAGTCTGAACACTTTAAGGCCACTTAGACTCTCCGTGGAATAAAATTATGTAAATACGTCGGCTACAATAAGTTCATTGAATCTCATGCATATGAATGAAATATTTGCACCCCAAATAAAACTAGGGTTGTTAACAAAGAGATTTACATGCCGAAAATTTACTGGTATTTAACCTCCAATAAATCCTTTTAAAATTACTTGCACAACTTCAATCCTTTTGAGTACTTTGTTTCATTGCTCGATTGTTGTCAAGTGTATCTTTCGATATTATTAGTTGATAGGAATATATATTTTATTTTGTAAATATATCTTGCAAAAAATATTCAAAAACTTTAGCACTTACCTATCTTCAAAACCAAAATCGTCACCGCGAGAGTTATTTCAGTAATTGTGGCTAAAATATGCCTACACACCAAATTTTAATTACATCGGTTCACGCATTTGTATCATAGAGCACTGCACATAAGACAGACAGACATTATTCAAAAAATAACTATTTTGGACTCAGGGGACTTCAAAACGGTTATAACCTCTAAAAGGTCAACTTTTTTGATCAATCGCATTACGTATATCTCAGAATGTAAAAGTTCGAATTAATCTTTATTTCAAGGATAAAATAAATCAAAAGCTTAAAGTTTCAAATATTTTAATAATATAAATGAGCTAAATTGTTTCGCCTTGCGGCATCATCGGGCTTCAAAATATTCTCATTCAACATTCCCCACACGTAGACATCAGGTGGTGTAAGATCGGTAGAGTGGGCTGGTTAAGGAAAGTTTGTTTTAAGGGAGATGAGGCGATTGCCAAAAGTTTCTTGAAGGAAAGTAATGTTGGTTAAGGCAGTGCGCCATTTTGCTGGAACCATTGTGAATGAAAAGACATGTTTCGGGCACGACAAAATCTCCTGAGGTCTCTTATAAAACGATCAAAATTGACCCTACATCGGTCCTGATTTACAGTAAGAGGATTTTCATTATTCATAATTAAAAAGAAACACGATCCTCAGGGATTTTTCTTAAGTACTGGCTTAGCAAACTAAAAGAACCTAGATGGATTAAATTTTTCTTGTAGTCTTGGATTAGATCCCTCTCGTTCATCTTTTCTATCATGTCTCTCTTGACTAACTTTTTTCTGAATTTTTTTCTATTACAGTATTCATTAGCAAGGGGTCTTTATTTTATTATATTTTTTAAAAGGCCTTTGAACAACAATTTGGACTTGAGAAGCCTCAAAACGTTTTTATCTGCAAAAACCACGATAACGATTGTTGGATTCATCATATAACATTCTCTTTACTACGTACATGTGGGAAAACAAATTAAGTATGTATGTTTTTCTATAAATATTTTATATACGGGCGTAACAGTTTGTACTCCGATTGTTTCAGAGATAAATCCAATAGTATAAGAGTAGTTAATGCCTGTAAAGAAGTTTCTAGAAGTTGAAATCAAGAAAGAAGAAGATTGTTCTGCCAAGAAATGTAACTTTCCCCCGACAGCAGTAATTTAACGAAGACATTTAATTTGGCGGTAAAGAATGTCGATTAATCAGTAGAGGATATTACACGCATTTGACCAATGAGATTGTAAGGGCTAGGTCATTATTTTTATAGGTTTTAATGAGGCTGAGACGTGTGTTTATTTCTTTGTATGTGTTAAACATTTCAATAATTGAATGTGTGTGTGTTTCATAACCAAACAGGTAAATAGCTTTCTAAATAAATGATGCAAAAAGATTGCACAAATTTTTCCGACAGGAAATGAAAACGAACAAAAACTATCATTTCTGAAGTTGTTAAAAGAGTGAAAATATACAGTAGACAGCGTGTTGAAAAAAAAAGTTTATAAATATATTTAAATAAGGGCCTAATTCTACATAGCTTGTAGAAACGAGCTCATTATTAAAAACGAGCTCTTATTGACGGTTTGCAGGTTCATTTTTGTTTTCGCTACTTCTTAAACTGAAATATATTTTAACTTGCGATTATTTACAGAATTATTAATATTCAAATTTCCTTAAAATATTAACGAAATTGGCAGTGCCGATTTTGAGACAGTTTTTTATAATTCAGCTTTAATCCCGATATTTTATTTCTTACTGACAACACACGAAGACGCTTCTTTCTATCTGAGTGTCTGACGTCTTTCTCTAAAGTCAAAACAGGTGGACAGATTTTAACGAAATTTAGTATGTTGGCACATTTTGATCTATTTTTTTTAAACTCAAAATTTGTGGGTAACTGCTTAAAAAACACAAATTTACGATTTTAATCAAATTGGATCTAACGATGTTGCACAAATATTGCACAAATGTAGCCTCTAAAGACCCAAACAATATTTGTTGGTCGTCATCTCTCCAAAAATGCCGGTATCTCAGTTATCGTTAACACACAAAACATGGGGTAATTTTAAAATAGGAAATTACTCAAAAATCGACTTAAAATAATCATCAAATTTTTGTGAAATATGAAACCTAACACGTCTGCCAATAGTATATTACGATACGAGGCAGGAAAGTGTCCTTTTTTCGTGCGCTGATGACGACATGAAAGCACAGAAGAGATAATTTCCGGGGGAGTAATGTACGTTATTTTTCCATTGTTCTTATTTATTACTTTGTTGTGGTAACATTTTTTAATTAAACAATACCGGATGTAAAACTACAAAAAATAATAATATTGTACAATTTTTAGTTGTTATCAAAATGAATATTTATAGTATAACTAGTATTATGGTAAATGTTAAATTCTTGGGCGTATACTGCATTTGGTACAATCAGAATGTTTGTACTTTACACTTTAATTTAAGATTGTGACGGCGTAGATTCACAAACAGGACTTCCGTCTTCAATATTTTCTAGGTTACTTTCAACTGGAATTACTTTATCGGACGTTTCTAAACAACCTCTTGGATACAAAAACTTCATTCCGTACAGGTTCTTCAGCCTTCAGTCTGTTTAGAATAATTCCAACCTCCATGTCTCTTGAGAGCCAACAAATCTCCTCCCCCTTCCGCCAACATTGTTACTGTTAATATTTATCTATGCCCAGTGTATTGTTCAGTCTTTAATTTCAGTAATGTTGCAATTTCTTTTGGAACAGAACCTATTGTGTGAAGACCCATGTTTTGTGTAAGACATTTATCATTGTGGTATGTTATGAAATTTCTATTGATCTGCATCTAAGCGCTACATATTTGTAGTACAAGCTACACTGATTAAATGCTAAAACAGTGAAAATTCTCGACTTGTGATTTTTCCTATCATGAATGAAAACTAAAAGGAAAAGTTAATTAACCACAATGTTTTCCAAAGTTTGTCTATAGGGTAAGCTCTATAAATACCAAATTTCAAAACTAATTTTGTAATAACTATTTCTCATCCGGTGCTCACCTGAACCAAATTGTTATGAGATCAAAACTTTAGATTTTTAAAGTTTGTAACTAGGTGTTTGTAGTTTACGAAAGTTAAAGTTCTTGGGAGTAACATTTTATTTCACTGATAGAGAGAGCTTTATGGAATAGAATATCAAGACCATAAAGTAGTAGATTTTAAAATTTTGAACTTCTGTGACATGTAAAGAAGAAGAAAATTGTTAATCTGAATTTTTTGTTCTTATGCTCAAGTCATTTACACATTCTTCGTACTTTTTTGATATTTCAAATCTATATTTTAATGGTAGTAATTCCGATTTAATTTCAGAGAGTTGATGTTATCAGGAATCTTTATTTCCACATCTTCATTGTCGAAATGGATAATTATTAATTAAAAAATTAATCAAAACACAGGAAACATATCAATTAACGCTAAAGTTTACTAATATAATTGTATTTTTAAGTTTAACTGTTGATTTAATAAACAGTTGTGGTAATATTTTTTGAAATCAGCTAGATTTTGTAAAAGATGTTTAACCACCTAAACTGGAAATATCTATTTTCCATATTCCGCCCCAAAAACTGCTGTTTTCTGTACGAAAAGCAAAAATGTAAACCGGTTGTTTCCAGTGAAGTATAGTTAAAAAAATAGTAGGGTTCAGGTAAAAAATAAATATGTACTTTATTTATATCATTAAAAGCTCTATTTACACCAAGGACGTGTTTTGGCATAAGCGAAGCAAATTTATTTGAATTATAATTTTTTTCCAAAGTCCATGATTCAATTTCACTTTTTCACTAATCAGACGTTTGGTAACAAATAGTTCCGATTGGTTTTTTTTTGCGGATGACCGAGCGAAAAGTGGTTTTGCATTATTTAATATAAAATAGAACGAAAGTAAAGTAATGATGTGTAAGTAATGATGTATAAGTAATGATGTATGAGTAAAGATGTATAAGTAATGATGTAAAGTAATGATATGTAAGTGATGATTTATAAGTAATATCTCTGTTCTAAGAAACATTTTTATATTAGATGAGTATTATTTTTTTGTATTTTTAATTTACACGTTTACACGCACCGAATACATACAAGTTTCAAAGATAGGCTTTTCTAACGATATAAGTTGTATGAAGCTTAATAGGGTCATCCCTGCAGAACACTTTAATTGCAAAGCAGAGGTAGCTTGTATGGTAAATTTATTAATTCAGTAGTATAATAAGAGTTTTGTTTTCGTTCTTTGAACAGCAGAAGATTTTTTATTTAATTTAAAGAAATGTTATTTATAATTTGAAAGTCTCGTTAAGTACACATTCTCCTGATTTTTAAAAGAGACATTTTGTAATAATTAAATAGTTCTACTACAAGTATGTAATAAGTAACAAAAATACATATTATAGAGCTGGTAGACATTCATAGTCTCAGTCTAGATGGTTATTTTATGATAGTTTGCCATAATCACAATATATTTTGGGATCGCTTTCAAGTCACTCTTATGTTGGATAGATATACCCCGAGAATATACGAGAAAGCATGAAATCAGTACCCCCCCCCTCCGATTGATAAACAACCACTCTACTCCACCACCCGGATGAATATGAGTGCCTTTACACTCAGATGTTTATTTGTGATTTAAGTAATGTAAAGTACACATCATCCTTATTTTTGTAATGTTATAATTAAAAAGTTTTCGATTATAAGTTTTTAGTATACAACAAAACACACAGTTATACAGGATGATTCAAAAAGAAAGCCTTAGAACGTGTTCTACTGCTTAAAAAAAAAAAAAAAATTAAACACCCTCTTAGTTTTCTGTCCATCCGCCATTTTGATTAATTTACAAAAACATATTACACAGGGTGTCACTTAAGTAAGCTACCAAACTTTAGGACATTAATCCGTAGCTTAAGATAATGAACAAATTTAAAATAAATTATTTTACAAAAACGCTTAGTTTTCCGGATATTTCGGTTTTTTACAAAAAAAAGAATAACAGAAATAGAAAAATATTGTGTTTAGATTTATTATACTCATTTTGTATGTTACGATTTATAAGTGTACCGAAAATAAAGACTTTATTTTGTATATTTACAAAATGGCTGCCGTTTAAAATATGTAATATCTCGAAAACCATTAACGTTACAAAACATTTACAAGAGACATAAAAGAAATTATTATTTTGTTTAAATTAACCAATATCATGATAGACTCTGTAATAGTTTTTCGTTTATAATTCCGTTACTTATTACAAAAACAAACGGTAAAATTGAAAGTGTCATTAATTTAATAAATTGAATTACTCTAAAAACATATTTTTGTACATATTTCGAGATATATAGACCGAAAAATTCAATACCGCCATTTTGAAATAGTTAGGGGATCTCATTTAAATTTTTTATACAATCAAAGAAATGGATTTTAAAATTTTTATTAAAAGTATTAATATTTAAAAAATATTTTGTATTGTTTCAAGTTTATTGTAATAATTCAGTTGTACTATTGGAAAAGTATAAATACTGTTTTATTTTTAATTAAAAAAAGAAAACTTTTGTATTTTTTAAAGTTTTCTGAGTTTTGAGATATTTACTATTTTAATCGGCATCCATTTTGAAAATATAATAAATGAAGTCTTTTTTTTCGATACACTTATAAAGATTAAAATTGAAACTCAATATTTTTTTTCTATTTCCAAAGTTATAATGTTTAAATAGAAAAAAATGGCGGATATCTGGAAAAATAAACTTTTTCAAAACAATTTTTATACAAATATTTTTCTTTATTTTGACTTACACGACCATTTCCTTAAGTTTGGCAGCTTACTTACGGGACACTCTGTATATTTGGAAATAAATAAGACATTGAGTTCAGATTTAGGGCACGCATTTCTTGTGATATATTTTGTTGTTATTATAAATAACGTTAATTGGTAATTTCCATTTTTTGATTGACAATACTATGAAACTGACATTTTGTATGATTATTAATTTTGGTTCTTTTATTTAGTTTTGGGGATGAGTGAGAAGGTTTGTAAAATTTTTCACGATTTATTAAGTTTATTTAAATATTTTACATCAGTAGAAACAAATAAATATATTGTGTTTCCCCGGAATATATTGTTGAAGAGTTTCATAATATGAAATAGTTAACTTATATTTTCCTGTGTAATGTTTTCTTTACAAAAATTTGGATAACTGCAGTACGATTCACAAACTGCATTATTTTTAATGTTTCGTGATTTTTCTTTTACAAACATTGAGTGGAATTAGAGCTTTAATATCCTTAGGGGTTCACTTTAGTAAGTACAGACTTGACAATACTAAGGGACTTCACAGGTTCTACATTTGTTCTCCATGTAGTCTTGAGTTAGATTCTTGTCCATCATGTTTCCTGTCCGGCCTCTTGACCAACTCTGACGCAAATAGAGTATTCAAAGACTAGGAGGTCTTTAAACTCGTTTCTATTATTATTTATTATAAGACGATAATGACAGAAGTTATTCTACTTTAAACACCAAGACAATTTAGCACTATATTGAATGATACATGACTTTAGGCCGAGCTCGATTGCGTTAAACATAAGAATCGACATTCTCTTGAGACGATGAAAAATGTCATTCAAATATGTAACAAATTGAATTGAACTGAACGTACAGTACGTGTATTGTGTTCTGTATGGAAATAATTCAATAGAAAGAGAGAAATGGTGCTAGATACTAAACTGTGCTCCTTATCAAAATGGTAGATGTCTTCCTACAACTTGAGAGGGAATTAGTTAAACAATCTTTGTTTGTTTTCATTGACAAAAACAATTTGTTAATTTCAAAAAATTGATACAGATTTAACTGTCTAAAAATATTTCACAAACTTTCTCACACAATCGTAATACTAATAAAACAAAACTATCGTTTCAGATATTGTGAAAAATTTATTCAATCTTAGATTTAGTAGATTATGCTAACTAATATTTATGTATGTTATAAATTGACTATACTTATATTATACAATATTTTAAAATAATATAAATTATAAGCGACAACTGTTAAAGTGTGTTTTAGTTTTTTTTTTTAACTTTTCTTTCACGAAAATTTGAAATTATTTGCAACTTTTTACACTGGTTTGAATAATTAATCTCCAAATTTTACAAAAGTTTGAATGCAATCGGTGAAGTTAGTTTTGAGGAGATTTTGGTTTTTATAGATAACTCACGAGCGTATTCCCTAAACTAAATAAAAAAAACCAAAACTAATCGTCACCAAAAATATCAATTCGGTAGTTGTTATTCAAAATGTAAATATGAACCATAACGCCATATTTTAGTAAAATACTTATATATTTCAATAAGAACCAAAACTGGCTTCACTCGTGCCATAAATAATTCCTCACTCTAAATAAATTCATTTTTAGTTTTATTTCTGAATATATTTTTACTTACGATTTTCCACATGAGTTTGGGTCATTCATTTTCACTAAAATTTAAACGAAATGTAAGT
Source organism: Aphrophora alni (assembly GCA_963513935.1). Taxonomy (NCBI): domain Eukaryota; kingdom Metazoa; phylum Arthropoda; class Insecta; order Hemiptera; family Aphrophoridae; genus Aphrophora; species Aphrophora alni. Next base: position 118,472,363 of record OY740770.1, read on the forward strand.
TTTGTTTAGGATTTTAAAAGCTAACATAAGCACAAATTTGATAAACATCTGTAGAGCCGATTTTGAGAAAATTATAATTTTGTGATTTTGTCTTGTGTCAGTTACCCCTAAATTTTGAGTTATCAAAAGAATTTTTTTAAAAAGGTCATAATATACCTCATACCAAATTTGCAAATTTGATTACAAAAGGTTCACGCGTTTGAACTAAAAAAAAAAAAAAAAAAAGTTTTTTGGACTCAAGAGATTCAACGATATATTTGCTAAATAATGAGATAGATTTTTTGATCCATCACATACTGTCTTTATACTGTATATGTGAGAATTATAAAGAAAAGCAATTAATATTTTTTTTGTTTAAATTCAAATCTAGAATCACTTATATAATATAAGTAAGCCTCATAAGAGTCTAAGGAACGCAACCAAGTGTGTGGATGTCCATCCACGTTATTTTTAATGAAAGATTGTTAAAGGAAAGGTATATATTAATATAAAAAGTTTACAATTTATCATAATATTGTAAACAGAAGGACACTACATAAGATTTTCATACATTTTAACAGCAACTTCTTTAATTTAAAACTACTTCGTTACTATTCTTGAGTTGCAAACAAAGTTAAGGGACGACAAATTAACGTGACAGATTATTTCTAACTGTATGCGGCCAAGCTTGTAACAATCCACCGTAATTATTCCAACATAATTCCCTGTTTTAGTAATTTTATTCAAAGTTATCTTATTTCCTTTGATCTTTATTTCAACTTTAATTTCTTTCTTACTTTGTGCTAAACTTTTTAATTTGAAATTAAACTTCAATATTTCGCTTTGTTTTTGGTTTCGTTTACTTTACACTGAGATATATTATTTTCTCTACGTGAATTATTAAACGAACTTTTACAGACATGCCTACACGTGAATGTTGAAGTTTCGTATTTTAAATGAAACAGATATTGCACTATCACACTACTGTAGCAAGAGAAGACGGTTAAATGTTTTGGAAATTATAATTTTTAATTAAAAGCTGAATACAATATAAACCCGCAAATAGTCAATCAGATAAACCGTTTAATGAGCTAATAAGAAAATTGAAAATAATGAACAGATTTCCCTGAAGATTTTTATTTTATCTATTATCAAAACTTATAATAAATGTTCCAATTGACGTCCATTAACTTAAACACACTTCACTATGCTTCTGGAAACTTTTCTTATAGTTACCTCACTGGTCTCTGTATTAACACGTTTGATATTTATTTTAAATACTCTAAATAAAATGTCTGGGTTACTCTTGAATAGGTACTTGATTTTTCAAAAAACTCCCCATAAAAAAAAATTGACATATCCGGCGGCTAAAATCCTTGGTAAATAATTCATTCCTTAAAATATTCTTGCAACATATTCATGGTAGGACGAGTTACACGGTCCTGCTGCAACCAACAATAGCGATAATCTTTTTTAAGCTAGCTAATGAATTGTTGTTACGCCATGGCATTTACAGTCGTATCCAATAATAATGGACCAATAATTATTTTTCTTGACGTAGCTCACCATACGTCAACTTTTGTGGATGTAAAGGATATTCAATGAAGTTGTAAGGGTTACGATTTCTCCTAGTATGGTAGTTTTGGCTATTTATGTATACACTCAAATGATATCACACTTCATCAGTAAGGAAAACTCTGTTTACAATTTTAGTATTATTTCTTATTTGTCTTTTAAACCAAACACTAGTTCATGAATAACCTCCATTTTGGATGAGTACTATTAAATAACTTTCCTTACCGCATGGGCAGAACCGTACGAAACATTAGTTTGACTACTTAATTTTCATAAGACTTACCCTGATAACAACGTCAATGTGTTGTAACTTTCGTTCTGTTAAAATAGATTTGTTCCCTTCACGTTGTTTCCCGATGCTGAGCAAATTTACCGAAACGTTTTAAATATCTACTGATAACAACTTCAATGTGTTGTAACTTTCGTTCTGTTAAAATAGATTTGTTCCCTTCACGTTGTTTCCCGATGCTGAGCAAATTTACCGAAACGTTTTAAATATCTACTGATAACAACGTCAATGTGTTGTAACTTTCGTTCTGTTAAAATAGATTTGTTCCCTTCATGTATTTTCCCGATACTGAGCAAATTTACCGAAACGTTTTAAATATCTACTGATAACAACTTCAATGTGTTGTAACTTTCGTTCTGTTAAAATAGATTTGTTCCCTTCACGTTGTTTCCCGATGCTGAGCAAATTTACCGAAACGTTTTAAATATCTACTGATAACAACGTCAATGTGTTGTAACTTTCGTTCTGTTAAAATAGATTTGTTCCCTTCATGTATTTTCCCGATACTGAGCAAATTTACCGTAACGTTTTATTAAGATTCTGAATAACAACGTCAATGTGTTGTAACTTTTGTTCTGTTAAAATAGATTTGTTCCCTTCACGTTGTTTCCCGATGCTGAGCAAATTTACCGAAACGTTTTAAATATCTACTGATAACAACGTCAATGTGTTGTAACTTTCGTTCTGTTAAAATATATTTGTTCCTTTCATGTATTTTCCCGATACTGAGCAAATTTACCGAAACGTTTTATTAAGATTCTGAATAACAACGTCAATGTGTTGTAACTTTCGTTCTGTTAAAATAGATTTGTTCCCTTCACGTTGTTTCCCGATGCTGAGCAAATTTACCGAAACGTTTTATTAAGATTCTGAATAACAACGTCAATGTTATGTAACTTTCGTTCTGTTAAAATGATTTGTTCCCTTCACGTTGTTTCCCGATGCTGAGCAAATTTACCGAAACGTTTTAATAAGATTCTGAATAACAACGTCAATGTGTTGTAACTTTCGTTCTGTTAAAATAGATTTGTTCCCTTCACGTTGTTTCCCGATACTGAGCAAATTTACCGAAACGTTTTAATAAGATTCTGAATAACAACGTCAATGTGTTGTAACTTTCGTTCTGTTAAAATAGATTTGTTCCCTTCACGTTGTTTCCCGATACTGAGCAAATTTACCGAAACGTTTTAATAAGATTCTGAATAACAACGTCAATGTGTTGTAACTTTCGTTCTGTTAAAATAGATTTGTTCCCTTCACGTTGTTTCCCGATACTGAGCAAATTTACCGAAACGTTTTAATAAGATTCTGAATAACAACGTCAATGTGTTGTAACTTTCGTTCTGTTAAAATAGATTTGTTCCCTTCACGTTGTTTCCCGATACTGAGCAAATTTACCGTAACGTTTTATTAAGATTCTGAATAACAACGTCAATGTGTTGAAACTTTTGTTCTGTTAAAATAGATTTGTTCCCTTCACGTTGTTTCTCGATTCTGAGCAAATATACCGTAACGTTTTATTAAGATTCTGAATAACAACGTCAATGTGTTGTAACTTTCGTTCTGTTAAAATAGATTTGTTCCCTTCACGTTGTTTCCCGATACTGAGTAAATTTACCGTAACGTTTTAAATATCTACTGATAACAACGTCAATGTGTTGTAACTTTCGTTCTGTTAAAATAGATTTGTACCCTTCACAGTGTTTCGCGATGCTGAGCAAATTTACCGTAACGTTTTATTAAGATTCTGAATAATACTTTTCACTGGAGCTTCTTTACCAAATTTTACAAGAAATGTTTCTGTCACTGTTTGTAAGAACCATATTTATAAAAACTTTCGACAATAAACACCCTCTCTTGTAAGGTAATACACATTTTTAAATGCACTATTTAATTAATTAGACCAAAACGGCGCAAAACGATGTTTCAAAATTGAGTAACAATTACACTAACAAGCTGAAGTAACCAATTAAAATCAGCTGATCCAGGCTAGTCAAACAAATAATGTACAATAATGGCTGAAATGATTTAAATCATTTTACATAGAGGTATAACCTAATTTTAATTCATTACTACACCCGGGTCTGTTTTAAACTGATAACTTTGTATATTTAGATAGGCTGGTAATATGCATGGTTGTGCTGTAAGAAAAATCTTCAGAATAAATCGTCTTTCATTTTAAAGAGAAGTCAAAGTTAATTTTTTGTTTCTCACCAATTATTGATTGAAGTTTATTATTTTTGATTGCAATTTTGCACGCATGTTTAGATCATTAATAATAAAATTTGACTAAAAAATTTCAATGAAATTGGAAGAGCTGATTTTGAGAAATTGCGTATTTTATAATAACTTTGTGGCTGATTAAATGTTTTTGGAAAGTATGTGACGTATACTTTTGTATGAGTCCTTAGAGATCACACTTAAGTCAAATTTGAACAAAATATTTATAACAGATTTTGAAGAAATTGTAATTTTGTGATTTTATTTTTATGACAGATATATAAAAATTGTTTCGAAATATATAAAAAATATGCCCACATAACGAATTTAAAATCAGTCTTCGCGTTTGCGCTGTATAGACAGAGCGACAGATAGACATCATATCAAAAATAGTTTGTTTTTGGACACAGGAGACTTCGAAAGGAATACACTGCTAAAAACTCGAAATAAATATTTCGAGTGAACACGTATTTCCTTTAAACTACTCTGAAAAAAAAACTCCAGTAATAAGACAAAGGAATTTGGGTCTACTGTGGAAAAGATGGGAACCCTTAACAGGTACATGATTTAAAGATAAAAGGTTCTTCGCACAAGTGGATAAGTCCTCAAGCCTGATTAATCACTTCTGGCTGCCACCAATTTAATTGCTTTTGTCAAATTACAACTCTAGAGAAAATAACTTAATTAGTTGGCACCACTCTGACTATATCCTTGATTGTCTCAGATTTAGAAACTTTCTTTCCTATCACTATATCTCTAGCGGAAACAATGTTTCTTTAAATCATAGAATAATATTTTACATGTTATAAAAGTTAATATATTCAGTATGTAATTCTACATCTTACACAGACTGAATTAATTTAGCTTTAACTTTAACTTTCAACATGTCAGACGTAAAATAAATATAATGTATCAAGTTTTAAACAACAAAATCCTCGTAAAGATTAGATTCATCTACACCATCTTCAAGGTAGGAATGTGTCTGGGGTGGAGAGGAAAAGAGGGGCCCCCATACTTCGTTTGTTGTGTTTACTTTCAGCAGTACAACCTCAATAAAAAAATATAGACCTCAAATGCTTCTGTGTAAACGCGTACCCTACTTTCGTTTCTTTTATCGGTGTAAATAGGAATAAAACGTTTACAAAAGTTTGTTACGAAGTTGTAACTTTAGGAATTAAATGTAGCTATGCAGTAATTTGTGCAGTAATTTGTGTAACTAGTTTTCTTGGAAAGGGTTGTACCGTCAAGTCAGGCTAGGGAAGCAAGTAGAAGGGAGGACACGCCTCTTACACCAGACACAATCCTAGTCTGAGGATATGTACACACAAATCACCTGAGTGCCAGGAAGTTGTTTCGATATAATCTACCTGAATGAGAAAGACCATTATGCAGTGATCAACAATTATATGAAGAATAATTAAGGTAAAAGGTCAATAAATTACCTCCATAGGCCTGTTTCTTAAAACTACTAATAATATAAGGCAATTACATATTTTTTTGTAATTGTAAAATATTCTCTTTTACAAAGAAAAACACATACTATATATGACTTAGTTAATACATATAGGCCTATAAGTTAAATTTAGAAAAGTTAAAATTACGATAAAAACAGATAGTAAAATTTGTTGATGTATATCTTTTATACATGTGCATTAATTAAGTTGGCCAGTTGCAGTTGCCATGTTATACAAAAATGAGATTATATATATTTGGACTACTTATACTCCCACATTACACAAGTGTATAATTGCGTAAGTTAATCTACCAGGTGCTGTTTGTCCAATTCTTTTCTCCATGTATGTCTATTCAATACCCAATTAATATTCCTTTACTCATTAAATCCCTGATATTACTATCACATGATCGCCTAGGCTTTCCCCGGTTTTATTTTCTGTTGGAGTACATTTGGAATAATTTCAAACCAACAGTACTAATTCACCCTCATGAGATAGCACTCAATCCTATCATTAATAGTTCACTCACTCTCATTAGTTGATGTATTTCTTCATTCCTTACCTTCTGCAGTCGAGATTCTAGTCCGCTGGATCCTTAAATAGTCCATTTCCTTTGGAACAGTTATAGGTTATGGGGTTCTTATAAAATATATTTTTTCCCCAAATTTTTCGTTCAAATTTTAGTGAAAAAGGAAGATTAATGATAGAACCCCGTATGTAAAACCACAAGTAGAAACGTCTTACGGTTCAGGGATAATTTGAAGTTTGACCGCCATCATTAAACGCTACTATTTACCCCAAGGACGCGTTTTATTGTAGAAAGAATCAACTTTAGACCTTTATTTAAATATAAACATTTCTTTTTAATAGACAGCGTCCTTGGTTAATTTACGACTAACCACCGAAACATTTTTGGTAACGATTTAGTTTTGGTTTTGGTATTGGGTGAGTGAAAAAGTTTGTGCAATGTTTATTTTTCAATAAAAACAATTATTTTAAATACATAATTTACATGTATACAAAGGGTATTGGCAGTTGTGTTTAGACGTACAGTGTACATCTTCATACAAGCGTTTAGACGTGTAAGCCCCTCTTCATACAGCGCTCCGTTAAGTCCCCTACTATACTTGACCAATCAAAATATAATTTTGTTTATTTGTAATTTTCTTTGAGTTGTTTAGTATTTTTTGAACACTATAGATTATAACAAGAAAAATGATACCAAACAACGTATATTTACTATAAATTGTACCTTGTTTGGTATCATATTTCACATTCCACGTAATCCAATAAAATATCAATCCACAAGCATTTCAGGTTTATAAAAACTCAAACTTGTAATGTAACCGCATTATAATTTATTATTCAAATATACTCAAATATTATTTAAATAATATATACACTCAAATTATATTTACAAGTATAATTTACAAATAATATTTACATAATTTATAATAATACATTACTTAAAACCAGACTACATAAAATAAATGTTTCAGACTACAGATGAGGCTATAAGGACGTGTTACACTATTTTTGAAGACAAAATGAACAGTATAAATTAAAATTAGTAAACAAAAATTAAGGTTAAAGTATATCAACAATCTCCGATATTAGCCAGTACTTTGTTAACTATCATTGTATTGTGATCTAAGGTCTACTAGAGTAAAATTTTCATACTATGTTTGGTATCATTTTTCATGAAATGTTACGTAGAATCTGTATACATAATTAATTTTTAAATAAAATTAAGTATAACAAAAATTAATGTTCGATAGACTGAAGTACACTAAAGTACACTAGGTGACTCATAGGGTTGGAAGGAAGGACGGTCCAAATCCCTTGCGCGCTTGAGTGTGAGGGTGCGTGCGTGCGATGGGACTTGACCTGGCCTCCATCGGTGCTCCCGCTTTGCTACTACTTCAATCTGAATACGAGTTAAATTTGTGTTTCTTAAAACAATTATATTCATAAAATGTAGAGGCTGTATTTCGTTTATGTAATCTGAGTAATATTCACGACTCGATGTGATCATTGTAGTTGAGGTACTTTCATTTTATTCAGTACCGAACTAAGCGGTTCTGATTACAATAATCACGTAATGAGAATGAATTACTATCATTTAGTGTATTTAAAAAGTGATTTCTACAATATGTTGGTTGTATATTTCTAGTGTTCAAGAGAAAAAATTAAAAAAGAAAACCAGTGTTAATGTAAATTTATAATCGCGTTTGCATTCTGCATCATCAATGATAAACGCCATCAGGTAGTGGATTTATTGTTTTCTAAGTGCATAATTTAGTTAAGTGTATAAAAACAGTTATTCTGTCACTAATCATCACTAATAATAATACCAAATTTAAAATGTATTTCAACGCATAAAAGTGCAGATGTTCCTAGTGGAGAACTGATGAACGTTGGGGTTCTTCGTTTACCGGGGGTAGATTAGGCAATTTGATTACATCACTAAAGTGATGTTAAATAACTGGCCATACCCAAGTGGTTGAGAGACTTAATGATCAAGGATTGTTGGAGGATTGTAGGCTCAAATTCTACTTAGGACATACTGTCGGATGGTAGTCGACAGTCCACTATTAAAGTTTTGTTGACTTGCGTGGAAGTTGACGGTGGTGATTTAAAATAAGTTTTACAGATTTTACGTTTTACTTTGTAGATGTGTACTTTTTCTTGTCCTTTAAATACGAAAACCTATAAGTCATCATCGCCTTATAAAAAGTAAGAAAAGAACACTAATTAAAGACCTCTAGCCCTTGAATAGTTTGAGAGTCGGAAAACAAAAAAAGTTGGTCAAAAAAGACCGGATAGGAAAGATGAAAACGAGTTCTCTAACAAAAAAAGCGACTTTATGAAAAAAAAAGTGTATATCCAGCTGAGACCGTTGGGATTGTTAAGCTTGTACTGACTATAGTGAACCCCCTCAGTAGGTGTAAACTTGTAAAAATCTATAAATTTTCCTAACAATCCCGAAATTGGTGTCCATTAGAAAACATGTTCTAGAATGAAATAAACTCATTTCCTACATCAAAATTCTTTTCTGTTGTTACGCTATACCATTTTAAATATACCTTACAAAAAACTCGAAATAAATAGAAAAGTTACAATAACATTTTGTAAATATATCTGTATTTATATACATTTAAAAGCCTTTAATATTAATTTACTAACAAACTGGTAAAAAAAATAGTGATATATATATATATTAATAAACAAGGAAGTTACGATTCTTTAAATAAAAACCATGAAAATAGTCAAATTTACATTGATACTCTAAAGTATCATCTGAAGTTAAAAAGTTGACAACTCGGAAGCTAACAAACTAAACAGAATCGTAAAAACGGAGTTTAGATCAATACTGAATTTAGAATAAAGACATTGGTATTCCCAGACCACTTTGGTGTCACAATCAAACCAGTTAACAATCAAAGACTATGTGGTTAAAGTAAACTTACTGTCTGCCTTGAGTCAACTGAAGGACTTTTACTGTTTTTGTTTTTATTTTGTGGTTAAAGTTTATATGAAGTTAAATATTTTTCAGAAAGGAGTACGACTCTTTGAAAGCACGTTAATGAGAGAAAAAGACCAGACTACATTTTAAGAAAGTTGCATTTATTTTTGTTTTGAATTACTTTAATAATTGAATAGTAATTGTTGACTCTCTCTCTCTCTCTCTCTCTCTCTCTC
>OY740770.1:118481781-118610783 GCA_963513935.1 Aphrophora alni
GTTATTTTGAGCTGTGTTGTATCTATCTCAAATTATTATCTGACATCTTGAAACAAAATTTTGGAAGCTTCAGAATCTTATTTAATGTATGTAATATATTAAAAAATATATTCTAAAATATGAATGTAATATATTGAATAAAAACTACTTACATTGGAAGTTGAAACGTTCAGAACTCAGAAACTAACAAACTAATTGAATTTAAAACAACGGAGTTTAGATCAATACTGAATGTACAATAAAGACATTGGTATTCCCAGACCACTTTGGTGTCGCAATCAAGCCAGTTAACAATCAAAGAGACTATGTGGTCAAAGTAAACTTACAGTGCCTTAAGTCAACTAAGTCAACTTTGTTTTGTGGCTTTTATTAACATTTCAAGAAACGCAAGTGTATTTTGGATTTTATTAAAACTATTATTTAAGTATAGAAATTTAATTATTCCAATATAAGTGGTCGTATGTTTCGTTTGTGGTTTGGATTAGTTTTGTGAACAATTGAAAAATCTCTCGACCAATAATACCAATTATAATGAAACAATATCAAAGTTTAATAAAGGTATTAAACGATAAAACACTATTTTAATTATTTTCTTTGTAATAGAGTAATTCGGTAGAATATGTTTTTAGCATCCTTAAGGTGTAGGATATAATGGTGTATTTATCAGAAGGAAAAATGTATTATATGAAAATCATTCCATTAAAACTTCAAGCTGTCGCCACTAGCAGCCTTTACCAGAGACATCCTTTGATATTTACAAATTTACTTGAGCTGTCAGAAGGTTTACTAAAGTTTCATGTTAAAATATCTTACACGAATTTTAGAAGTAATGGAGACTGACGCTATTGAGTAGGAGTATGAGAAATCAAGTTTCTAATATTCTAAACTTAATAATTTTAATAAATAATGTTTTTGTAAATTTGAATCATTCAAAAAATTTTTATAGTATATATTTAAAAAAAAAATTAAATACAAATTGTAACAAATAATTCGTTTATTAAATCATCGCGTTTCAAGTATAATGTCGTCATCTTTAGAGATACATGAGGTACAATAATCAAACTGTAATTAATTATAAATGTTTTAAGGTTTTATTTTACTTTTAAAACATCTCACAAGTGAAGTTCAATATATATTATAGTCTATATTCTTTATTATTCATGTAACTATTTTATAAGTTTGGTTTGGTGTTATTTATAAGGTTTAGCGTATCTTATATAGTTTTTTGAGCTTATATCTTATAAATCTATACTAGTTTTATTCTATATGCATAGAACAACCTGTCAGATGTAACTTTATTTAAGTTTAACATTATTTACCCCTAAGTTGTGGTTTATTTGAAGTATGTGCTTAGCCACGCTAGATTTTTCAGGTCTATTATATTTAATATGGGTTAAATTTCCTTGAATCTCGTAATCATTTCCTTTTTTTTGCCAAAATAAATGTTATCAAACGAGTCACATTTAATTAAATAAATTCCAAACTTCTCCAACGGTGGTATTTTTTGTTTAGAATTTCTTAATAATTGTAATCAGTTTTAATTCTGCGATCATTTCCATTACTTTGATAACATTTTTGAGTTAATTGTGTCTCAAATTGTGATAGATAATGTCGAACTTTGCTTTCTTTAATAACTGCTATTCAATAATTGAAGATGAGTAATCACTAAAAGGTTATAATCGATTCTCATACGGTTCAATTTTGTAAAACTAATGACATATATGATTTCAACTTGTCAACGACCCGTGGACAAAACAATGTGTAAGTAAATAAACATCAGTAGCCTCTCTTTCTCCTATAATTTTAATTTTTAATTACGTCTTGTTTGCTTGTTTTATTATATTTTTTCTTTTTTATTTTATGTTTTATTTTGAAGAGTTTATAAAACCAATGTTCTTAGCTTTGCTCCAAAATAAATGTATTCATTCTCCTAAACAACCAAATATAGATTAAATGTAAATATTTATAGTTTAAATCACTCTTTAAAAAATATTTAAAGTATTATAAAAAAATATTTGATTTAACATTTACTTCTATCTAAGACAGTTTGTAGGGTTTTTACTCTATTATAAATACAATATATGAACCGACATTTTGTAGACCACAGGGTTTAATGTAATCCTAAGATACTCACTTAGATTAAGTTTTATTCTATCGTTATATACTATTTTGAAAAAATATAATTAAATGATTGTTGTTACAAAAACAGTAGATAAAGGTCAAGATGTAACCATAATATATCTGTTTACCAAAATATAATCAAACTCGCTTCATATTTTATTTTTCTGTTTATCATTTTGTGTCATTTAAATTTATATTGAAACATATTGTTCTTCAGATTGAGGGCGACAATAGTTTATCAAGCTCACAATGTTTTCTACACTAATTATTAGCATTCATTTACCTACATAATAGACAACTCTTCTTCATGGTATGGTTTGAAGTTCGGGAGTTAAAGGTAGCTCACTTCTGGTAACTTCAACGACAGGATAGGCGATGATGATCGAAAAGTTTTTCGCCAATAAACAACAGAAAGAAATAAAAAAAAAACAAAAAAACATGCCGTTATGCTTCACCTCCTCCCACAATAGTGGATTCTGAACGGAACCTTGAAAACTGTTCGATCCACATATTGGAAGTCTCATATTCTCGTATGGTATGGGATTTCTTCTCTTAGATATAAATTCAATTCTATTACTCAGTTAGTTTCAAAAGGTAATAAAAGACATAAACCAAGCACTAATCTTAAATAATTATATTTGCTTCTGAATTAAATTGCTATTAATATAAAACTGAATATGAATATAATATTATAATGTCTAATTGGATGTGTAAAATACTAAAAATCCTATATTTTGTAGCAGATCTACTGAATTATTACAAAGTAGATAAATGAAAATTCGGTGTTATGTACAGGTTGCTCGCAGAAACAGAATCTTTCGTAACTTTATCGAAGAGGTTGTGTGAGGTTATGAATTGTGTGATTGATTTTATTTTCTGTATAAAACGTAAATTTAGGGAGAATATGGAGAACTGATAAATAGATAATATTTTTTTTTGAATGTTTTCATGAACAAAAATATTTGTATTTTTTATGTAATTATGTACCACGTTTAATACTTCAGTATGTGTACGTGAAAATATGTATTTGTTGAAGTAAAAATTTGAAGATTCATAATGTCATGATATTTAAAGCCTTTTTTTATTATAGAGGAGAAGGAATGAATTGTTTCTCAGCAGAGATTGTATTAAATTGTTTACACCTTACCATCCGTAACACTTCAAAAGCAATGAAAATGTGTAATTAAGATTAACACAGTTATGATTCGATAAGTTTATGAGAAAATTGAATGAAAGTGTTCTGTGTGAATTATATCAAGAAGTACTTCTGTGTGTAAAGTATAGAAGTGTTCTGTGCATCAGTTTTCAAGGTATGGAGAGAAGTGCAATTCGTTTTGTGTGATTAAAGTGTTCTAGATCATAACTTCAAGATAAACGGTCGTTTACAAGATAATTATTATTTTTAAGAGTTTAAACCTAAAAACACAGATAGTTTTTGTTGTCACAACATATCAATTATATTAAACACAAAACACTTTAGGTAGAAACAAACAACAATCGTCGATACGATACATCGTTTTCTCGCGACATTTGATTGGCGTTCTGTCAATCTATTCTAAATTGTTGCATTCAGACATGTAAACTGAGCTTGACAAACTAAGTGTGCGACACTCTATAAAAAATGAAATAACAACAAAAAATGAAACAATTTAATTTTTAAATGACACACTGAGTAATGAAATAAACATAATTTAATATGAGATGCATTTTGTGTTAGCAAGTCCCAATTAAATCTTATAATAATAAATTACCTTGTATGGTCCGTCTTGTGACTTCAGTCTATTTCTATATTATGACATGTTTCAGAGTCGTAACTCCATCATAAGATATCCCTTTAATTGTTCACTCTGAAGAGCTCGTCGTACATTAAAATGTTTACACTAACACAAAAATTAATTAAAACAATCATGTCTTTCACTAGGTGTACACCTTGTGATGTCCGGCGAAGTAGGCTACTCGATTAAACGGATATCTGTTGATGGAGTTACGATTCTGAAACATGTTATAATATAGAAATCGACTAAAGTTACAAGGCGGACCATACAAGGTAATTTATTATTATAAGATGTAATTTAACATTACGTTTCATTTCAGTATTATGTCCAACACTGGATTTAATATATTGTGAAATTTTGTTATTTGTTGTTTCAGTAATTTTAACATACATTGCGGTAATATCTCCCATTAAAGTATATTTTAAACTAATTGCCCTCTGATTATATTAAATACTTCTTCAACAGATTCAGACTTGCCTGTGATATTAAAGAATCTTACTGAAAAATACAGCGTTGGGTAGTTGTAAGAAGTGACATCGTAGTGGCGTCGATTAGACAAGGTTTCGGCGGATCCCTCGAATTTCGCCGCTTCTTGAGAAAAGTACCGGCAATTTGTCGTATCGACAGTCGACTCGACAAAAAGTGTCTCGTGTTTTTACGTGAAAGGTCGTCGCGATGGGCATTTTCACACCATCGCATAATTTTGATATGTAAGAATATAAGTGGATGGAACTAAAATGAGTGGAAACTTCAATCAACAAATGACAAAAATACAATTCAAACAACGATTTCAATGTTCTGCATCCTCAATAGTTGTTAAAATATACCAAACTTCTTATAGAATTAGAAGTTATTATTGGTTTGTTGGTAGTACCTAACCAAGATTGTTTATGTAAGGGTAACAACTGAGAATTGTAACTAAGTTATGAAAACGTTCCTTCTTGAACTGAAAAAAATTTCTTGCAGTGAAAATTCTGTTTTATTTCAATTGTTGATGAGTTTCCCAATTATAATACGGGGAAAATAATGCACGTATCTCTGATGATATTTAGTTTGAACGTGTAATAATGTCAACCACTTTCATTGTTTCATCGTTGTGTACTCAATGATTTTCATAATTATTTGTTATATAATTTATCTCCTAAACGACCTTTTGTGATGAGGTTACAATATGGAACACTTAGAATCACACATCACCGAACAAAACTAATTGCACTCCTCTGCATTTCTTGAACACTAATGCGCGCAACACTTTTATACTTATATTTATAGAAGTACTTCTTGATATAGTTCACAACAGAACACTTCTATTCAATTTTGTTACTGATATTTCGAATAAAAACTGTGTTAATATTAATTGCAAATGTTGTGTAAATAAAGTGCTTCGATGGTGAGGTTTAAATAGATGCAGATGAAGTATAATGTCTAGTCAGAGAGAATTTATTCTCTTATAAAAAAATGGCGTACATATCAGGTCGTTTTAAATCTTAAAACATAAATTAATCACAATATGTACAATTTTATACTTTTCTCTTTGTTCTTTTTTTTGTGATGCGTATACACATTGAATAATAAATTCTATAAATTAAAGCATTTTGAACAAAAAATGGCAATTCGGATCTTTAAAAAATGAAACCTATATATGGTTAATTCAGCCATTTGCCAACATACAGGGGTTTCAAAAATTATTATGAAACATCATGTGCTTATTTCTCACATTAAAACCAATTAAAAAGGTTACTTAAACATATTTCTTAAAATGCTTAGTTTTCTATCTAGCCCCCCTTTTGAATTTAAAAAAATCATTACTTTTTAACGGTAAATTATTCGGATGATTTGAAATTTTGTATGCTACTTTATAATGACACAATTTGACACAAAATAATCGATTTCCTTTACTCATTTCTAAATGACGGCTATTAAAACTTTTTAAAGTAAAATATTTGAAAAGTTGTTAATTTTACAAAATATATTTATATTTTAACAATAAAAAAAATGATTCTGTAGCTAAAAGGATAACGGAGCTAAAGGATAAAAGCTGAAAGATTAAGTCTTGGTAATTATCTACAACACTCAATATCAGTCTAAAACCAAAATTTAAGCAAGAATAAATAGTGAATTATTTTGTTTTTATTGGAAATATTATTTAGCAAAAAATTAATCTAAAATAAACTCTCTATAAAATAAATCTGTTCAATGTGGCAACCCTCATTCAAAATGGATGTAAGGCGTCTTCTCTACATGCGTCAATGGACTGTCGGACTCATTCCAATATTCCAGGTGGCTAACAATTCCTTTGAATACCATTTTGAACCCAGTGCTTCCACTGTATCCACTAGGATAGAGTATACTAATGTCATTGAAACCAGATGACCTCACAAGCCATCATATGGCTCTCCTCGAGCAATTCAATTATTTTAGTAAGTTTAGTTCAGGTGGTTTCGAAGGATAGTTGATAACGTTAGACACGTGGAATATTGGTAAGAGTCTGACAGTCAATGAGAAGACGCCTCGATAGATGCACTTTGATCGAGGGCCGCCACTTTGAAGCGTTCTTCTTTCACACTGAACGACAAACAACTGATTATCAAAAGTTGTGAACCAAAAGACCTAAAGATAAATATATATATAAATCAACGTAATTTTTTATTCGAAGGAGGTGAAAGTTTGCTCACAATAGCAAACTCTTCAGTAACTCTATCCAAGAGGTTATTTCTATCTTCCTTTCTGTATACATAAACAGAAAGTCAATGGAGGAAAGAAAGGAAGGGACGGGTGTTGAATATAGAGAATCTGATATTCATATACAGTAATAAGTCAGAAAATTGTTTTATGTGCTTTTACAAGAAGAAGAATTTGTGTTGTACAAAATACGCTCTTTCTATGACGTACGAGAACAATTATATTTTAATTTTGTATATACTAATAACCATTTATTTTGAAGGGGTATTCAAACTAAAATTTGTTGGAGATATTTTAAAATGAATTAGTAAACACATATCCTTCTGACAGCTCAAGTAAATTTGTAAATATCAAAGGATGTCTCAGGCAAAGCCTGCTAGTGGTGACAGCTTGAAGTTCTGATAGGATTATTTACATATATATTACATTTACTCTACTGATAAATAAGTATAGATACTCCATTATATACTGTATCAAAGGAAACTTCAATATATTTAGTGATACACTCATGTATGCATGTTTCCTGATTGTGATACAGCTTAAGATGATGTATATTATTTATTAGGTTCTGTTTCATTTGTGGATCATTGTTTTGTTCCATGTTAATATTTTATATGATTATATCGGAAATTTTCTGAATTTGTGTATATAAACCCTTGTACACAACGTTTCGAAAGTATAAATTAACTACCTTTATCAAGTATTTATTCTAGAGTATAAAAACATTTAACACAAACATATCCTAGGAGATTAAGGTCGTTTTGGACATTAAAAATAAAAATATAACGTATTAAAGGAATTCAAGCCTAAAGATAGGGCACTAACCCTCTGGGTTGCATATAAGGCTTGGAAATCCCGAGCGACTTTCGCTGGATCTTTTTCACGTTGGTTTGGAGATCCCTCTTTCCGATGAGCTCTTTCTTTATCAACTCTTCTTCTCTTCCTGTATTCTAGAGTGTTTTCTAGATTTAGTTGTATTAATTTTATAGGGTTTTCTTCCTTTTTTAAACGTGATAATGACTGAACAATCAATTCTAATACTGTTAATAGGTGTTTGTCAATAGAAAGTGTCAGTGGGAGAAGCTTTAGAGTACACCAATAAAAGTGACACCACAAGTTCTTACCTTTGACCTGTTTAAATTTTGTTCTGTATGTTATCGATTTTTACTTCCATCGATCGGAAGTACAGGGTAAGTTTGATAATCGCAAAAAATATCGACCTCCTGATAGGGATATGGATTTGGTTCATGCAGATTTAAAATCTCCAAATGTGTACCTAATTTATCGTGTTATAAGTTGAATAACACACGAGATTAAATAGACGCCATTTTGAAATTTTCAATTTGATTTTTCTGAATGTCAATAGGGTTCTATTGTAGCACACTATAATCCCCAATACTGAACTTAACGTTCTTAAATGTTTGTGGCTGATATCGTGTTTTAACGACAACGTCGACGGACCGACGACATGTATAAAATAACTTTTTCTGTTTCAACGAGTTTTTTTTTTAAGAGTAGTTCAACTCTCGTTATCAAGTGACAACAATCAAAACCAAAATAATAGACAAACTCTATAAGAAGAATAAAAGAAAATTCTCCAAAACCACAATAAAACACTAACAACACAAAGACTGTATAGTTATGTTCATTCTATCTTATGTATATTTAACTCGTTGGGTGCTCGCGCCGACTTTAGTCGGCGTCGCTAGTCCTGCCATGATGCGCGCGCCGACAAAAGTCGGCGTCAGACCAACTGAAATGATTTGACATAAAAAAATTTAGCTGATGGTATATACTCATTTTTCAGCAATAGTAAGTGAAACCTTACATTGTTTTCAGGTACTGCTGTCATCTTCAGAGTGTGTATTGTACCTCTGAAGATGATAGCAATGCTATTGAAATGTACATAAGGTAGAATAAATATAACTATATAGTTTTTGTGTTGATAGTGTTTTATTGTGGTTTAGGGGAATTTTCTTTTATTGTATATACCAGAGCGCTCTAATGATTTAGATTAAAACTCTATTAGAATCATGATACAAATAAGAACAAAGATATCGATTTGAATGGTACAAAAAAAGGAATAAAAAAGTTCTTAGTTTAGGGTTATGTTAGTTTGCAGTACTAAATTATGATACTTAATCAAGACAGGGTTTTCTTTTCAGATAGACGTGACATCCGATACAGAAATAAAATGCATTGCACATCTATACCTTTGGGATATCACTTATCTGTAATACAGGAAAAGGTCAGCATATTTGTAACGACTAGACATTATCAATGTTGTGAGTTGACTGTTAACTTATGTAGTTAACACGTAATCACTTTTCCAATATAAAATTTAATAATAATAATTTTATAATTAGTTTTATGTATTAAATATAAATACTGCATTGAGCTTGATTTGTAACAGATTTAAAACGCCATTTTGAATTATTCAATTAGTTTTTTCTGAACTATATTATCGCAAATTTCATGTTGTCTTAATTTTTGTGGCCGCTATAGTGTTTACGTACATGAAACGACGACAACGACGACGGACGGACGGAATATCAAAATCACTTCTTCGGTTTCTTTAGGTTATGAAACGTGAAGACCTTTCGATTTATTTTCTATTCTACAAAACAAAGGTCAACATTTTTTACCATTATCAATCTTAACCTAAGAAACAAAGATCGAAATTTTTAACGATAACCAAACTTAGCGTAAAAACAAAGGTCGACATATTTGATGATTACCAAACTTAGCGTAAAAACAAAGGTCGAAATTTTTGATGATAACCAAACTTAGCGTAAAAACAAAGGTCAAAATTTTTGATGATAACCAAACATAACCTAAAAACTAATGTCGAAATTTTTGATGATAACCAAACTTAGCGTAAAAACAAAGGTCGACATTTTTGATGATAACCAAACTTAACCTAAAAACAAAGGTCGAAATTTTTGATGATTACCAATCATAGCCTAAAAACATTGTTAGAAATTTTTGACGATAACTAAACTTAACCTAAAAAACAAAGGTCGAAATTTTTGATGATAACGAAACTTTTGACGATTGCCAAACATGAATATTCAAATATGCCCCTGATGATGTTAACATGTTGACGAAACAGCTGTATTCAATAAAACTTGACGCCAATAAGTTATTTATATACATAATATATTTTATATAGCAAGTCTGATAGCAATTATGGAAATTTAATTTCTCTTAATACATTCTTTTCATACTAATTAGCATTAGATATTAGTCAAGTATGTATTATGTTAACTAATCGAGTGTACATCAAGTATGCTTGTAGAGCTTATATGCGCTGAAATGTACAGCCTTTGATGTTAAACTAAACGTTTTATCTTGTGTCAATAGAGCTAGAAATCAAACAGTAATGTAGGTTCTATGTCTAAACTCAAAAGCTTATATATAATGAATGCAACCTGGTTAAATGGTTAAATTAGTTAATAAATACATAGTATGTCTCTTGGATATAAACTACTCTTGACACTGAATTGTAGAGCATTTACTATCGCGAGAAATATAAGAATAGAACCCTAATGTCACGTTTAGTTAACACGAAGTATTTAATAAACACAAGTTAAGATAGGGCCGTAAAATTTGACTGTAGTGAGGTTTTGTAGAACTGTTGAAATACAGAAAAATCAATTTGAAATTTCAAAATAACGGCAATTTAAAACAATTTTTTGATCATATCCCGTGTGTTATTCTACTTATATTCAACTTAATGTGCATTAGCGGAAAATTTGCAGATTTCAATTGTGCATGTAATGGTACATCACTCTCTCTCTACAATAACAAATAAATAGCAAAAGCAAAGAAATTGTGAAAAATGTAGGTTCTGTTAGGAACGGCCCCTCAAAGCTGCTTGGGTTCTTAATTTTTATCAAAATCATCAAATCAGTGGTTCAGTATACTAATTAATTTTTATTAACAATGACTATCTCCTATCTTATTATAATAATACAATATCTTTATTACTACTATTAATGCAGAATGACTCTAATTATTGTGACTCACAGATCTGATTCTACGTTATATTTTATTATTACTTGTGTCTGAAATAATTACAAGGTTTAGACACGAAGTTTGCCCACCCTGCTTGCCATTCATGGATGCTTATCTGAAGTCTCAATACTCCCAGGATTCTCTTACACGCCAAGTCCGTCTGGCTATCTTCAAAAATTCCTGCAGCACTTCCCTCGATTAATCTTGGCCCACTGACCAAGTTTTCTCCCACCCAAGGGTTTATATGTGTTTGTAGCATCAATGACGACTGCCTTGCTTGCAAGGTAAGCAATTTCATCGTTTTTCCAGGTCTGTCACAATAATTGTTGTCATACTGTGTTCCTAAAAAGAACTTCGACTATATTCCTAACTAAAACTATCCTAATTCCTAACAGTTCGAACCCTGACTTCTTCAAAGAAATGTGAAATTCCCGTAGTTACGAATTGTAGTTCCTAGTCATAGCTTATTGAGTAGAGGCTCATTAAGTCTTCCATGCTCAACAAACTGACATGAAGGATGCGAGTGGAGACTTTAAAATATATAGATGTACGTTTAACGCCTACACGATGTCTAGAAAGTAGTAATATTTTGAGGTAACAAAGTATATAACAAGAAAACATTTGTTTACAACGCCTACTTGTCTGAAGGAATGTTCCTGTACACGGACCTCTTGGAGAAACCATTGGAATAACTTGATAATTAATTACGATTTTTTAATCAACTCGATACTATACGCACTTTGTTTGTTCAAGACATTATATACTTGCATCTCTCTATTGGAACGCCTGTAAGTCTACAGCCAATTATAGAAGGTTGACCTTGGACTCTCTTACGATAACGTCAAAGTTCAGAACAGATTACAATTTATGTTTTACCCAGTTTTTGATTGTATTATGAATTGTTTTTAAAATGAACGAAATAAAATACATAAGACAAACAAACATCTCTCTAAAAGTCAGAGGTGTTTACTACTCATTTTTCGCTTTTTTTTCCCCCCCTTTTTTTTTTCCAACATGTAGTATAAGGGAAGTTATGAGATGGGTAACAAAAATCGATATTAAGTTTTTGCGAATATAACCGTTTTCATGTAGATTGAATTCAAACAAGTGGGTTTTGGAATGATGTTCGTCTGTCGCCTCTCTTTTTTGCAGTGTTCTATAGTCCAAATGCCTGGACCGATTTTATTCCAATTTGGTATTTGAGGATATCCTGGCCATATTTAAGAACGTTTTCAATGTTTTTGATTGTATTGTGAATTGTTTTTAAAATGAACGAAATAAAATACATAAGACAAACAAACATCTCTCTAAAAGTCAGAGGTGTTTACTACCATTTAGATAGAACTCATTTTTGCCTCCCCCTCCCAAACATGTAGTATAAGGGAAGTTATGAGATTGGTAACAAAAATCGATTTAAGTTTTTGCGGATATATCCGTTATTATGTTGCTTGAATTCAAACCAATTTTGGAATGATGTCTGTCTGTCGGCTGTCTTTTGTGCAGTGTTCTACAGTCCAAATGCCTGGACCGATTTTCCGGATATCCTGGCCATATTTAAGAACGTTTTCATTGTCTGATGATTGAAAATTCGAGTGTAAAAATACCAGTAATAAAAATAAATCACAAAATTTCGATTTTCTCAAAATCGGCACTAACGATTTTGATTGAATTTTTCTTAAGACCCAACTAAATTGATCCTCTTTCTCTAAATATTTTGGTTCCTGTATTTTCCGTACAAAATCTAAAAAAAGCTAATATGGTTATGTTATAAAATATCTAATTTCTCAAAAACTAATCTACCGATTTTATTCATTCAAATTTTTAGGAAATAATTTTATGAAGATTAATGACACAAACCAGAGTGCAAAATCATGAGTGAAATTTTTACGGGTTAAAAGTAAATGGAAAAATAAATCGTGACCGCATTATCTCATTAAAATAAATTTGAATCAAATATTATTTAACCTTGAGAACGCGTTTAAGACTCATGTGAAGTAAGCTGACAGTTATTTAAACATAAAGACCGTTAATCCATCCATGGTTAATTTTAATTCTTTTATTGAAAATTACCATAACTCATTTTCGCTGACGATTCTTTTTTTTATTTTGAAGATTAAGCTAGAAAGTTAGTGCAATATTTTTATATTCTTCTTATTTTCAATTAGGTTTGTACGTAAAATAGAACTTGCTTAGATTCACCCTTTGTAAGAGAACACCCTACAGGTTAGTTTTTAGTAGTTTTAGTCAACAATAAAAAGGGGTATGGTAAAATAAATGATCATTCGAGAAAAGATGTCATGTAGAAGTTTAGGGTACTTGACAGCCATAACCAAAAATATATATTTTGAACAAATCAAGTAGAAGGTTGGGATACTTGACAGCCATAACCGAAAGGATAGATTAATTGGAGTTTATATTTATATAACCAAATAATTGTTATCAGTGAAAATATTTGAGTGACATGTCGTTCATTCCCCGGAGCTGTAAACAAAATAGGGCTCTGTTGATAAGGATTCGGTCTATTATCTACACTATGCTCGCAATTGAGACTAAATAAATCTCAGCCTACTCTGCTTTATACACATTTTGTATGATCCAAATTTGTGATATCATTTATTTTATTACTGAATGCTTTGCAAAGTTATTTTTAGATGGAGTAAAAATTGAATAAATACCTTGTTTCTGGCAATTTTAAGTTTTAAAAATTTAAATATTAGTATTGTAATTAATTATTAAAGCCTGTCAAACCTGCGTTAGCTTGTGAATTGATGGCAGTTCTGTGTATAAATCATCACAGATGATTAAATTAATAGATTATGTTTCACACAAAAACAAATTCTAATGATTACAATAAACTGTGACTAAGCTGTATTGTAATAATGATTCGAATTTACCCCAAACCACAATCACTGGAAACTTTAAAATAAAACACAATTATTTGATTAATTGTTATTAATTTATTTTTCCCACTAAATGCCCCGATGTACATTTCGATAACATGGTTATCATCATCAGAGGGTCTTGCTTCTAAACTAAATCTAAACTGACATATCTACTAAATGAAATAAAATTTACTAGTCTAAATAAAATTTTATTTCATTAGTAGATATGTAAGTTTAGATTTAGTTTAGAAACAAGACCCTCCGAGGATGATAACCATGTTATCGAAATGTACATCAGGGCATTTAGTGGAAAAAATAGATAAAGAACAATTATTCAAATAATTGTGTTATATTTTAAAGTGTCCAGTGATTGTGGTTAAGGGTAAATTCGAATCATTATTGTGAATTTCACCATAGTGCTCAACAAGATTGTATCTGTATTGTAATGTTGTATATAAATTTAGTATTAACATATTTATACATATTATTTATTTATTATAATATGTTAAATATATATTAACATATTTATTTCAAACGGTGCAATTAAATTTAAAGTGGAAATACATTAAAAAATATAAAAAATGAAATATATATTTATTTTCCTTCTTTTTTTAAAAGCGGAAAATCTGCTGATCATCATCGCCTGGTAAACAAAGAAGAAAACAGCATAAAATAAAGACCTCCTGTCCTTGAATAATCTAATAGTGTCAGAGTAAAATGGCAATAAGAGTTATCTAATAGAGATCAGATAAGTAGATGAAAGAGAGCGATCTAGTCCAGGACCATATGAAAAAGGTGTAGATCCAGCTAGGGTCTCTCGGTATTACCAAGCCCTTACTCACTATAACTAAATCCCTGATGGTATGGTGTAAATTTAGTACTAATCCAAGATAATCTACTTTCCAAGATATCTTTCCCACTTCTAGGTTTTACCTCAATTAAAGAAAACATGGATACGCGTATTGGCCCACCAAGATGTTCTGAATAACATGAAATACACTATTATACAAGGAAGTAATAACTAATCAAAGCAGGGGCACTAGAAATAACGCTTGAACGATCCGTGAGAGAGATGTAGAGAGAGAGAAAAGGAGAGCCATTCAGATAAACTTTACGTATTATTGTACGGCAAATTGACGAATAAAAGTATACAGCCCAAAGACACGTAAAAAGTTAACCAGAAAGAGAAAACAGAATATAATATAATATTATAATTTCAAAATAAATTTGTATAATCTTAATTTTAGTGTAAATTTACGGAATTTTGTCCAAGTTAAAAAATGAAATTTCGCTGTTAAGGGAGGGGCTGATGACAGGTTGCTCGCAGAAGCAGACACTTCAGTAATCTTATCAAAGAGTTTATTTGCATTTTGTGATTGCTCTTCCTTTCTGTATACAGACTGTTACCAGGGGACTTAAATTTAATAAAGGCGGAACCAAAATGGTAACAATGTTTGAAAAGAAAAAATAAAAAAAGACAAAGACAAATTTAGTAATTAACAAGGCTCAAGTTTATTGAAAGCAGAAGGAAATTTCGGCGCTTCAGACTTTGTCATTTACAACAAAAGACATCCTGACACAAATCATCAATAAAAAAAAACTTATGATTAACAATATCATAAATTGTAAAAGTTATAAGCCCTTAATTGTAACATATAATAATTTAGAAAAAAAAAATTTAATCAACAGATTCTAAAAATTTATCCCCCCTTTTAATATGTATATTTATAGTTACAAAAATTTAACAAAAAAAAAAACAATGAGCACAGCTTAATAATTCACAGAATTATAATTAATCAAAAAAAAAAAGATTATACGCCCTTAATGTAAAAGTATAATAATAAAAAAAAATTTAATCAAAAGATTCAAAAAAAGAAAAAAACTTATCCCCCCCTTTTTAGTTTATAAGATGATAGTTTCTTTTTAAACAATTACAGAATTTAACAAAATATAAAAGAGTTTGATATTTTAAGTTCAAAAATCATATCTATAGTTAACATGTTTATCACTAAACTAAAGTAACATAATATAATTGGTTTGAAAATTTCTTAAAAAAAACTGTATTGGCCAAATAAATTTATATATTTTAAACAAACAAAAAAAAGGAATTTAGAATTTTGAAATTTTGTTAATTGACGTCAATTATTTTAATTTGGAAATTAACCTCTTGGAGGTTGTTAGGACCGAAAATTGCATGCAGGCTCCACCCAATAATTGTTTTTTATATATATTTTATAATTAACTACACAGGTCTACATTTAGAAAATAGTCTTAAGGAACACATATTTGCGAAAGTAAATTTAGGCACATATACAAAATGAGTTAGTTAAAGTTCTGTAAAGTCAGCTGTAGAAAAGGACATCACTTTTATGCACTTGAAAATGTGAAGTTACGTTATACAAAAAAAAACGTGTTTTGCCAACAGGACGAAACTTGTTAGGATGTTTCGTTGGTTTGCGCAATGTGAGACAAGAATTTCTTTATTTCTCCAATTTCTCCTATTTGTCCTACCAGCATATTAGCTGTGAGCAAAAAACATGTTCTTTTAGTGTCTGTACAAAATCAGACATGTTTTAGCATTAATGTTCATCATTAAAGAAATATCTGATTATTTGCCAAAATTAAAGAAAATTGATTGTATAACAGAAATTCGTTAAGATGGTACTTAAAAGCTTCTTAGATTATTATAAATCTATTTATATATATTTTAATTTTGTTTAAAAGAAAGCTTGTATAAGACTTGTAAGATTTTGCAAAAGCTTGCAAAACGAAATTTTCTGATTTAGAAGAAATTTCCTCAATTGTTTTATATTTGACATGTTCATATTCTGATCATTTAATGTTCAACACTAGTTTGCACTTATTTCACAAAAATGTTCAAAACGTAAAATGTGCCTTTGCAAGATTTTGTAAATGATGTTTTAAGAAAAGAAAATTTTTATAATCATTTAGTTTCAAAAGGAAATAGAATATTGAATAAAACATGAAATACATATTTTAAAGAATACATGATAATTAACAAATTATTTTAAAAATTAACAAAATTTATAATATGACAAAATCTGTAAGGTTGAAGTACCTGGTAAATCCTGTCGCAGATCACGTGAGGTAGTACCGAGAAAATGATGGTTAATTTTAACATTTTTGAACCAGATTATTAGACTAAGGCGCACAATTAGTAATTTAACATGATGTTTTAGAAAGACGGTAATTTTGAGAGAAGAAAGGAAAACTTTTAGCTAACGGAGTTATGAAGAGTGTAGACCATGTTGTTATCGCATGTAGACTGTGGACCGGTAATCGAGAAGCTAGCTTGACCGGCGAAAATGTACTTTGGTTTCAAGTATCAGGTGATGCTTGGTTTAGGAGCGGGCCGCTAGATGCCAGCATCTGTCAAGCGACGGAAAGTGGAATGTATATTTACGAATTTTTTTTTTGAACGCTACAGCTCTCCCCCCCCGAAAGACGGAGTTAGGGTGTAGTCAGAAAAGAGGCCAGAAGGGCCTCCCGCAAAATTTTGAAAAAGGTGCAAAGGGCCAGAAGGGCCTCCAGAAGATTCTAAAGAAGGGGCCAGAAGGGCCTCCCGCAAAATTTTGAAAAAGGTGCAAAGGGCCAGAAGGGCCTCCAGAAGATTCTAAAGAAGGGGCCAGAAGGGCCTCCCGCAAAATTTTGAAACGGGGCACCTGATAGAAACAACGCTTCATAATGCTTTTATAATCACCACTCTAGGGTGTAGCCTCCTTCGGCATTTACTTATTAAATTTTGAAATTTCTATAGCGTCTCAGCTCTTCCCATCTATCATTAGGACAAGCCCCCGACAGAAAGAGCTGAAGGGTGACGCAAAGGTCGACATTGCTGTGCATGAACTGACTTTGTACACTAAGGTACGTGGGGAAAGGGGTGGAGTGGCACCTCGGGAAACCAAGTGGAGGTGACCACTCCGGGGACCAGGGGAGGGAAAAGTGCATGGCACTAAGGACTTGCAGGAAAGGTCGGACTCAGACGGGGGGAGTATCCTCTGAGCCGACCTTAACATTTAATTACAAAAATAAATAAAAATAAAAGAAAAACTCCTGAAGCCTTTTAGGTCAGATCATGCTCAGCGTCGTTATTTTTAAACTCCTCTTCTCCCATACGAAGAGAAATTTAAACTATTCACGGCTCTTAACAATTTCCGTGAGAAAAAAAGAATTTTGAAGGGTCTAAACAAATAATCCATTTGAAAAATAAACAAAAAAACAGTATGAAACGTTGGGGAGTCAAAATTGTTTTAGTGCCCAAGGCAGGGCATGTGGTGTTTGACTTAAGGTCTTATGTATGTGTATCATGTGCCCCAAAAAAAAGAATTTAATTTAATCAAAAAAAATTGTGTAAAAAAAATTTCATCAAAATATTTAAGTGATTATAAAAGTGTAGCAAAAAAAAGGTGTGGCAAAAGAGACAATATAAAAAGGTGACCCACAATGTGAGAAAACCCAACTCCGGTTTTCTCAACCCTAACAAAAAAACTAAATTAGGAAACAAACATGTTGACCTGCTAATAACAAACAACCAAATAATTTAAGAAAGGGCAAACAGGCCAACCATGTTGTCCTACATAAAACTGGGCCCCTATAATTTGGAAAAGAGAAAGAAAATTGTACACAATGATATATTATTAAAGATGTTCAACATTTCAATTTACTATCAAACAGATGCCACCATCTGCATCAACCAGTCCACCGCCATGATGATAAAATTAAAAAAAATAAATAAAAATAATTTTCCTTTCAAGATGACGAAAACAAAAAAATTCAAAAGCAAGCTCAGTGTTTTTTTAACGGGTCCACTAATCGCAGCAAATCCACTGCCATCTTAACTGTTGCTGATAAATAAAAAAAAATTTAATCAAGTGTTTTTAAATAAAAAAAATTTCTTTTAAGATGATGTAAAAAAGGTGAAAGAGCCAGAGAAAGACTCAAGA
Organism: Aphrophora alni; assembly: GCA_963513935.1. NCBI lineage: Eukaryota > Metazoa > Arthropoda > Insecta > Hemiptera > Aphrophoridae > Aphrophora > Aphrophora alni. The sequence continues at coordinate 118,500,223 of OY740770.1, forward strand.
ATTATATGTAGTGTAGTTGTTGTGTATATATGTGTGTGTGTAAGTATGAATTGATACAGACAAGCGAAAGAAAACTCGAGAAAATTTTTTGAAGGAGATTTTGAAATTTTTTTTTTTTTTTTTTTTTTGTTTTTAACTATTTTTGGATTTTATTATTTATTTAAATTTTTTTTTTGGATTCCCGAATGAGCCCGCTGTCTGGATCAAATTCAGTGAATGACTAGGGTGCAGTGTATGTAAATATATATATATAAAAAAAATATTTAAGCAGACAAAATAATAAAAAAAAATTTTATCGAAATTGGTTTAGAAGTTTTTGTGTAAGTGTTTATAAAAATAACTAAATAATAAAAAAAGAGACTATAGATTTATAGAGATTTAAATATTTAAACTAAATAAAAAAAAATTTCATCAGCAACAGTTGTGCAGTATTTGAAAAAGCTGCAAAACATAAAAAAGAGCCTTGTTTAACAAAGATAATTTTGAATTTAAATTTAGATAGTTCCAATGCAAAATTTTGAAAATTAACTACGGTTCCAGAATTTAAAATTAACCACGCTCTGCTACCAAAAACATGTTACCAGGGGACTTAAATTTAATAAAGGCGGAACCAAAATGGTAACAATGTTTGAAAAGAAAAAATAAAAAAAGACAAAGACAAATTTAGTAATTAACAAGGCTCAAGTTTATTGAAAGCAGAAGGAAATTTCGGCGCTTCAGACTTTGTCATTTACAACAAAAGACATCCTGACACAAATCATCAATAAAAAAAAACTTATGATTAACAATATCATAAATTGTAAAAGTTATAAGCCCTTAATTGTAACATATAATAATTTAGAAAAAAAAAATTTAATCAACAGATTCTAAAAATTTATCCCCCCTTTTAATATGTATATTTATAGTTACAAAAATTTAACAAAAAAAAAAACAATGAGCACAGCTTAATAATTCACAGAATTATAATTAATCAAAAAAAAAAAGATTATACGCCCTTAATGTAAAAGTATAATAATAAAAAAAAATTTAATCAAAAGATTCAAAAAAAGAAAAAAACTTATCCCCCCCTTTTTAGTTTATAAGATGATAGTTTCTTTTTAAACAATTACAGAATTTAACAAAATATAAAAGAGTTTGATATTTTAAGTTCAAAAATCATATCTATAGTTAACATGTTTATCACTAAACTAAAGTAACATAATATAATTGGTTTGAAAATTTCTTAAAAAAAACTGTATTGGCCAAATAAATTTATATATTTTAAACAAACAAAAAAAAGGAATTTAGAATTTTGAAATTTTGTTAATTGACGTCAATTATTTTAATTTGGAAATTAACCTCTTGGAGGTTGTTAGGACCGAAAATTGCATGCAGGCTCCACCCAATAATTGTTTTTTATATATATTTTATAATTAACTACACAGGTCTACATTTAGAAAATAGTCTTAAGGAACACATATTTGCGAAAGTAAATTTAGGCACATATACAAAATGAGTTAGTTAAAGTTCTGTAAAGTCAGCTGTAGAAAAGGACATCACTTTTATGCACTTGAAAATGTGAAGTTACGTTATACAAAAAAAAACGTGTTTTGCCAACAGGACGAAACTTGTTAGGATGTTTCGTTGGTTTGCGCAATGTGAGACAAGAATTTCTTTATTTCTCCAATTTCTCCTATTTGTCCTACCAGCATATTAGCTGTGAGCAAAAAACATGTTCTTTTAGTGTCTGTACAAAATCAGACATGTTTTAGCATTAATGTTCATCATTAAAGAAATATCTGATTATTTGCCAAAATTAAAGAAAATTGATTGTATAACAGAAATTCGTTAAGATGGTACTTAAAAGCTTCTTAGATTATTATAAATCTATTTATATATATTTTAATTTTGTTTAAAAGAAAGCTTGTATAAGACTTGTAAGATTTTGCAAAAGCTTGCAAAACGAAATTTTCTGATTTAGAAGAAATTTCCTCAATTGTTTTATATTTGACATGTTCATATTCTGATCATTTAATGTTCAACACTAGTTTGCACTTATTTCACAAAAATGTTCAAAACGTAAAATGTGCCTTTGCAAGATTTTGTAAATGATGTTTTAAGAAAAGAAAATTTTTATAATCATTTAGTTTCAAAAGGAAATAGAATATTGAATAAAACATGAAATACATATTTTAAAGAATACATGATAATTAACAAATTATTTTAAAAATTAACAAAATTTATAATATGACAAAATCTGTAAGGTTGAAGTACCTGGTAAATCCTGTCGCAGATCACGTGAGGTAGTACCGAGAAAATGATGGTTAATTTTAACATTTTTGAACCAGATTATTAGACTAAGGCGCACAATTAGTAATTTAACATGATGTTTTAGAAAGACGGTAATTTTGAGAGAAGAAAGGAAAACTTTTAGCTAACGGAGTTATGAAGAGTGTAGACCATGTTGTTATCGCATGTAGACTGTGGACCGGTAATCGAGAAGCTAGCTTGACCGGCGAAAATGTACTTTGGTTTCAAGTATCAGGTGATGCTTGGTTTAGGAGCGGGCCGCTAGATGCCAGCATCTGTCAAGCGACGGAAAGTGGAATGTATATTTACGAATTTTTTTTTTGAACGCTACAAGACTATAAAGTCAATGTAGGAAGGAAGGTAAGGGTGTTTGTAGAATATGAATAAACTGATAAATACGTAATAAGTTAGTGAGCTGTTGGGGAGCTTTTATAACAAGAAGAATTCTTGTTGTTTATATAATTATACCATGTTTTATGAATAATAACAATTGTTTATTGAAATTAGGCTGAAATTTCTGCCAGGTAATCCCCAGGATGGAACTTAAACTTTGAAAGTGGAAGCAACGAACGGTTGTTCACCCTGATAAACAGTTAAGACATTTACCATTGGCACCACACTCTTTAACCATCAGTTGTTTATGTAGTGCAGACCTTCCAGTGGTTTCTGGTGGTTTTACTTAAAACTTTTGTATTTAGTCTTAGTTTTTACTGCTCAGGTTTACCTTTAGCTCGGTTTATAGTTTTGGTTTTAGTTTACAACATAGTTCTAGGCTACTAGCTTATGTTGGAGTTTTCAATTTTTCACTTTTAGGTTTATCACTTGATAATGGATTAACAATTTTCAAATTATCGTAGTACTTATACGTCATGATGTAATAATTCAATGTGTATACAAATCAATGAAAAAGAATAGACAGAAAAGTATTAAATTGTACGTATAGTAATTAATTAATATCTAAGATTTAAAATTATTTGATATATAAATTTTGTTTATAAAAGAAGAAAGAGAACAAATACTCTCTTAGCCGTATTTTACTACATCTGCATTTATTAATAAATATCGTTTGAAAGAATAAAGACAAGATACTATTGTCAAAGGATACCTCTTTTCAAGCAACACAATTTCCTTTGAAAAAATGAGACCATGAAGGAGATTAAATAAAAACGTTAAAAAATAAATATCTCGCAGGTGTTTCATATATAGCTGTGAGAACCTATCTATTTGTATGTATACCATATTTTTCTTACTGCTGTCGGTTTGCGTGATTAGACTTCACCATTCAAATCTAGAAATGACCTGAAAAATAATTGTTACCTGTCAAAGAGCACGTCGAATTGGTTTAAGTAAAAATGAGCTTAACTTGAAAGCAATTCATTGAAAATGCATAATATTTTGTTGTATTCTACATTTTATTTTTATATTATAGAAATAATATACATTTAAATTCATGAAAATAACAATGTTTTTGATATTGTAGAATAAAATAGGTTATAAAAACTAGAAATAAATAGATTTGTGAGATATAACACGAAAATTTATATAAGATCCGTTAAACTGTATAAGTGATATTAAACATGTTACATGTGTAATGAAGAATATAGACGGTAAATAAATATTGAGTTTTACTTATGGGATAAAACACAATTATTATAATATCTTATGGTTTGATTATTGTAGCTCATGCATCACTGAGGACTATCGTTGAAAATCGTTTGATTTCGTATTATTTGTGATAAATTGTGGTAAAGTTTAATTATTAAAATATACTATAAACCAATTTTAGATGTTTCAATTTAGACAAAATAGTTATATATAGTTATTACAATTGTTTATATATATAGTTATTACAAATATATAGCTAGTTTAAGAAATTAGAATTTTGATTTCTGATACCCCTAGTCCAAAGCTTCAATGCCCATTACTTGTAAATTTGTGGAAAACATGGAACTTTAATAAACCAATATCCTTCTGAGAGCTCAAGTAAATTTGTAAATATCAAAGGATGTCTGTGGTAAAGTGATGTCAGGTTGAAGTTTTAATGGAATGATTTCCACATATATTACATTATCCTTCTGATAAATAAGTATAAATTCTCCGTTATAGCATACACCTTAAGGATACCAAAATAAATAAAAAAATATGCTACCGAGTTACTCTATTATAACAAAATCATGAATGATATTATTATTGTTTTCTATCATTATTTTAGACCTTTATTATTTTTTTGATTTTGTTTCATTATAACTGGTGTTATTGGTTAAATATCGTTAAAGAAAATGTTTGTATTTATTATATATATATATATATATATGTTCACAAAACGAAATCAATATCAATGGACTAAAAAACAATGTATGCGAAATACTGCTACTTTTAAAAACAATTTTAACAATCATTAACAATTTTTCACACCACCGTAATACTTCTAGTACCATTTAATTATAAAGTAATAATTTAAGTGATCAGCATAAGACTTAGAACAATTACGAATAAATCAAAGTCTAGTTTATACTCAACCAAGGTAAAACAACCATACAAATTAAATTTGTAATGAACATTGGAACAAAAAAGGTTTAAATATTTAAACTGTTGGTATCCATTTTTCAGACTTAAATTTATTTAATTCCAAGGTACATGAATGGCAATCCCGAGGGTCCTAGCTGGATCAACACCTTTTTTCATGTAGTCTTGGATTAGATTTTTCATCTTTCCTATCGGGTCTCTCTACCTTGCTACTTTCCTATCGGGTATCTTTACCTGCCCTAATGTTGTAGAATATTCAAGGTCTAAGGGTCTTTATTTTATGTTTATTTCTTCCTTTTTTTATAAGGAGATGATGACAGTGAGGTTTTTGCCTTTAAATAACAAAATCATAATACCTTTATCATTACATTTTCTCTTCAATAAAGTGAACGTAAATCGATTTAAATATACAGGGTCTTTCAAAAGTAACTTTAACTTTAATTTACTTTAGTTTATTTATTTTTTTAACATAAAAAAATAAAAGTCATAAATTCCTTTGGCATTGAACGGGATTTAAGAAAATTAAACCAAATTCTTATTTGTCATGGTTTTTAAACAGGTGTTTGAAGTGATCGTCCTGGAGAAGAAGTACTATATCCTCTATTCTATGCACTACATTTCTTAAATTGTTGATTCTATCTCCGCTACGTTTTGAATCTCTTACAACAATTTCATCTCTTCTAATTGAAGGTCTTCCTGGCCTCTTGATGTCTCCAACGAGACGATATTTTCAAACATACCAACAAGGTTTTTATACGAGACTCCACTGTACGGTCCTTCCTCAAACTTAACCTTTTTGAAAACTTTGCAATTGATTAACCTTAAATAAACAACCACAAAAAATAAAACTCAATTTACTAAAGGCAGACAGTAAGTTTACTTTGACCACATAGTCCCTTTGATTGTTAACTGGCTTGATTGCGACACCAAAGTAGTCTGGGAATACCAATGTCTTTATTGTAAATTCAGTATTGATCTAAACTCTGTTGTTATCAATTTTGTTAGTTTGTTATTCGCAAAATTCTGAATTTTTCAAATTCCAATGGCATGTTAATAGTAGGTATTATTAAACGTATTGCAATTTTTTGTTTTTAAATTGTAACGATTTGATAAAATATTCATTAAATTATAAGAACATAAACCTTTTTGTTGTGTAAAGGTGAGAAACCTCTGGGTCATTATCACTATTTAAAATAAAATAATAAAAATATATAATAGTGATTCATAGCCCTCGAATAATCTAGTAGCGTCATATTCGGGAAAGAACAAGAATTGTTTCAATAGAGACTTGATAGGATAGATTAAAGAAAGAGAGTGAGATATAATACAAGATGACATATGAAAAAGGTGTAAATATAGCTAGATATCGGGATTGCCAAGCCCGTACAAAGCCACTCTACAAACTACAAATAATTAACTCTAGTAATAGAATTGATATTGAGTAGTTGATAGAACAATTTTGAAATACCAAATCGATATTGAGAATTTTCATTACAAAAAAGTTTCCAAAATGTCTATTACTATTAGTCCAATTTTCCCTTATTATTTTTTTTTGTTTGTCGCTAAGAGTTTGTCTCTTAAAAATTGGGAAGGTAATGCTATCTGTCAGCACCAAAATTAAAAAAATATAATAATAAAAACAAAAGAAAAAGTTTTGATTTTGAACGGTAGACTTCCACGGTTACAAACATCATTATGATCTTGTTCTTCGGGATTCGACCGCGTCAATATTGTCTGCGCGTTGAGAACAGCCGACGTTTCGGGCACTTTACAGATGTCCATTCTCAAGGCTTAACAATTGTCAAGTGACATTAGCCTTATTGTCTTGACATTTGATAAGCCTTGAGAATGGACATCTGTAAAGTGCCCGAAACGTCGGCTGTACTCAACATGCAGACAATATTGACGCGGTCGAACCCCCGAAGAACAAGATCATAAAACAAAAAAGTTTTCTAAAAATGGCCCTATAAAATGTTTTCAACTGTAGTCCTTAAGGATTCTAAAAAATATATATTTTATTATTGCTTCAAAAATACGTATTTGTGAATTGACGTAAAACAAGCATTTAGAGATGCAATGAGATTCACAATCAATGAGATGCAAAACTTCTCAACATAGACTGTACAGATTATATAAAGTTTTGTTTACGATTAATATTTGAACAAATATTCAAGTGCCCAATAATAATTTCTCCTAGAGAGTTATTAATAGTGAAAAAAATACATATTGATATCAACGTTTAATATTTTACGTCATAAAAATAAATTTTCTTCGGAAATTGATATTAGTTTTGTTTTAAACATGCAAGACGTTTCGAGCATTTCTTGGACACACAATTACCATTTTACTTCTCTTATATACGTAGTAATGTGACGAGTCAAAAAAAACAATCTCCAATTTGTGGTCTCATTGGAATGTCTGTCTGGAGTTTGTCACATGTGCAGATCTACAGCCATCACGAGTGGACTGATTGGGCGTGGATATATTTCCACTATATGTCGTGAAGCGTTTTCATTTTTTTATCAATTTAAAACTTGAGGGTACACACAATTTGTATATGAAAAATTATAATAATCTCAAAATTAGCTCTAAATAAAATATATAACTTTTTTTTTTTTCAAAGAAGGGTTCATTTTTACTTTTTGATTGACAACTACCGAACTGACATTTTCGATACAGTTCGTTTTTATTTTATTTTGGGGGTGAGTGAGTGAGAAAGTTTTTGCAATTTTTTTGCACCATTTAGGTAACAAGTCATTATAGATGTTTTCAATAGTTCACATATTAAACACTGTCTGTAAGATTTCTCTGTTTATTGACCTTAGATAGTTTCTTAAAACTTTCAGTTAGATTTGGGTTTGTCCCGTATATGGTTTGCAATATTAATGAATAATACTCCACATTAAATATAACTAAAGTAACAACAAACGCTTTATGGTAGTAATAGAATGTATAAAATCTGCACAATTATTAGATTTCCAGGGTCTATGAGTTTTAAACTAACGTAGAAGTATTGCATTTTTAATAACTATATTTAGGTAAAACATTTCATGATACAAGAGGGTATTATTTGGGTATATAAAAGTATAAACAAAACAAAAAATTCATAAATAAAGAATTCCAATGTCGAGTGTTATATATATCAGAGGTACATTATAGTGAGTACGGTATATAGAGATACTAGCTAGATGTACACCTTATTTCATCTAATGAGTACGGTATATAGAGATACTAGCTAGATGTACACCTTATTTCATCTAATGAGTACGGTATATAGAGATACTAGCTAGATGTACACCTTATTTCATCTAATGAGTACGGTATATAGAGATACTAGCTAGATGTACACCTTATTTCATCTAATGAGTACGGTATATAGAGATACTAGCTAGATGTACACCTTATTTCATCTAATGAGTACGGTATATAGAGATACTAGCTAGATGTACACCTTATTTCATCTAATGAGTACGGTATATAGAGATACTAGCTAGATGTACACCTTATTTCATCTAATGAGTACGGTATATAGAGATACTAGCTAGATGTACACCTTATTTCATCTAATGAGTACGGTATATAGAGATACTAGCTAGATGTACACCTTATTTCATCTAATGAGTACGGTATATAGAGATACTAGCTAGATGTACACCTTATTTCATCTAATGAGTACGGTATATAGAGATACTAGCTAGATGTACACCTTATTTCATCTAATGAGTACGGTATATAGAGATACTAGCTAGATGTACACCTTATTTCATCTAATGAGTACGGTATATAGAGATACTAGCTAGATGTACACCTTATTTCATCTAATGAGTACGGTATATAGAGATACTAGCTAGATGTACACCTTATTTCATCTAATGAGTACGGTATATAGAGATACTAGCTAGATGTACACCTTATTTCATCTAATGAGTACGGTATATAGAGATACTAGCTAGATGTACACCTTATTTCATCTAATGAGTACGGTATATAGAGATACTAGCTAGATGTACACCTTATTTCATCTAATGAGTACGGTATATAGAGATACTAGCTAGATGTACACCTTATTTCATCTAATGAGTACGGTATATAGAGATACTAGCTAGATGTACACCTTATTTCATCTAATGAGTACGGTATATAGAGATACTAGCTAGATGTACACCTTATTTCATCTAATGAGTACGGTATATAGAGATACTAGCTAGATGTACACCTTATTTCATCTAATGAGTACGGTATATAGAGATACTAGCTAGATGTACACCTTATTTCATCTAATGAGTACGGTATATAGAGATACTAGCTAGATGTACACCTTATTTCATCTAATCTTATGGGACTCATAGTGAGTGCCGGTTTGGCAATCCTGAGGGATTATAGATAGATTTACACGTTATTTCATTTAATCTTCAGGAATTCACTTGAAGTTGGCATTCAAGGAATTCCTACTCAGTAGTAGGAATTCACTACTGAGTGTGAGGTTGGCAATCGCTAAGGATTCGTGCTAGATTTTAGACCCTTTTCCACTTAGATCCCTCCGTTTCATCCTTCCTATCAGGTCTACCTTGGCCAACTCTTGTTGTCTTCCGAGTGTTATCTTCTATTCGAGTGCTAGAATTTTTTTTAATGTTAATTTATACTTTTTAATGCAATGATGGTCTTTAAAAGGTTTATCGTCTTTAACAAAAAGAAAAATATATAAGAGGAGAAAAATTAATAAAATTTTATAAAATGTTTCCTTTCGAAGTCAAGTGTTGTTAATAATATTGGGTTGTAGAATACAATAAAGATAAACTTTCGAAAAGTACATGTTTAACCAAAGTTGGAAACAATCTTCATAAAAAGTTTTACACCATATAATAACTTTCTATACTTCCTTTGTTACAAAGGGAATGTATTGTTTTCACTAAGGAATGATGTTTTTCACGAAGAATTCAAGAAAAATTTAATTTCTAGAGCTTTAATCAAATACATTTTAAATTAATTGCAAGTTTTTGTTTTAACTTAATTTAGGTACAACTATGATTACATTTATGGCTTATGTAGATAACAAGTGACCTTGGAAATATCCCGCCAAGTTCCTCAGGATAGGCAAAATTTCTTACAACGAAACATTTGTAGTAAACAATTTATTTTGAAGGAAAACATGAACTGAAAAAGTATATCTAAGAGTTTCAGAATTTCTCTAGAGAAAATAATAGTTTTCAGCCGGTTTAAGGAAAACGTTAAAAATTTTTCGATAGTTTAGAAAATAACGAATAAAACATAATTTTTATTTGAAATTAATTAACTGAGTAGTAGAGGTACTTTGTAAATATTGTACAGGAAGAAGGTATAAACTTCGAATGTTCTAAACTCCTAATCTTTCTGCGCTCTGGTATAGGTTTTATTTTATTTTTCACCCATTTTTGGTTTTCCTGCATTTTTTGCCTAGTTGTTTAACTTGAAAATTGTGTTTACTCTTTTAAATTAAATTCTTTTAAATTACGCCTACCCTAAAATTTGGTTTTTGTGGGTGCCCCCCCCCGAAGAATTATTTCAAAATATTTGAAATTTGATTTTTTCTAGTAATATTATTTGGACATAATAGTTGTAATGTGTACTCTCTTCTAGTGTAAAATATCTGGGCCCCTTATTGCAGTTCCAAAATGTTGAAAACTTATTTCTGTTTTTTCAAAATTTGAAAAATTTCATTTTTCCAACTGTTTTTGTGGTAAAGTAACAACAACGTTGTGCGAATATATAACTTTCGTTACAAAACTTTGGTCGTTTATTGAAACATTTGATATCTTGAACGTCGTACTTATTGCGTACACTTTAAATAATTTAAATATTGTCCCTAATTTGACAGCAAAATGTAGTATTTTGTGAAAGCGTAGTTTGAAAATTTTCAAAAATTTGATGTTGCAGTAGTAGTATCTATAAAGTTACGCACAATTAAAAGTTTCCTTACTATAAATCCCCAAAACACATAGTTTGGTTACGAATTTCGTATTTTTGAAGAATTATAAACATTGTTTCTCTCTCTCTATTCACACGTATTATGTATAAGCTCTCTTGATTCATACGTAGCTTAATTAGTGTACCTATGATTGTTATATTCATTTAACCACCCATTTATTATAAATGGTCTGGATTTTGATTAAGATTAGGAAAATCTAAACCTAACACTTCCTAGTCAATCGATTTAAAATTGTGTTATTGTAGTAAAAAATATTCACCAAAATAATTAAAATCCCTACTAAAAAAGAAAAAATAAGTTACATTAAGTTAGATCGTATATTAATAAAGTCTTGATTCACACGTAGCTTGAAATACTGAACCATTGATTGCTATTTTCATTTATCTACTCATTTATAATAAATAATATGGATGGTATGTATATTGTATCCGAAATTAGGATGAGGGAAATCTAAACCTAACACTTTCTATTGATTCACAAGGACATATGTGTAAATGAACATATCACTACATACACTGACGTTTCCTTATGATTTAATGGAGTATCTATACTTATTTATCACCAGAGTAAATGTAATATATATGTAAATAATGCCATCAGAACTTCAAGCTGTCACCACTAGCAGGCTTTGCCAGAGACATCCTTTGATATTTACAAATTTACTTGAGCTTCTAAGGAAGGAAAGGTTTTACTAATATCTCAACATCCAAAATGGACTTCAATTCTAAAGGGGGCTGAATAAGAATTATAGAATAAAACATATCTTATAAAGAGTATTATCGTATTTAATAATGTTGGATTATTACTATGATTTAATCCGACATTTGCTATCATTTATCCATATAAAACTAACATACGGCGTTTCGAGAGTAAATATCAACTTTATTTATCAAGTGATAAGCCTATAGAACATGAAAAAGTGAAACCACCAACATAGGCTTGTATATATTAAAAAGTTACCTTACACTTTCAATTTAACAGATTCTGGTAATCACAAACTATCGGTTTCGCCGACCTGTGTCATTATCACCAGATCTGTTACTCATGTAAAGTTCTTAGAAACACAATCAAACGAACTGTGATTAAAAAAATTCCACGCCATTTTAACTGTTTCAAAGTAGATAAATTAAAATCACGGTTCTCTCGATTGTGTTTCTGATAATTTTACATGATTACAGATCTGATGATGGCGGCAGAGATCACCGAAATCAGCAATCCAAGCTGTTAGAACGAAAAATGACTAAGGTGCGTTTACACGCTTTATCGATCGCCGCTCTCATGCTCGCTTAATGTTAGATATATTATAATTGTACGCAATTGAACAATAATGACAATCAAGGGGATTTTTTTCTATAATGTGTGGATTAATTTGTGTTTGAACTTAACTTGGTGATTGAGAACAAAAGTGAGCATTTCGTTTCGTCGGTTTGTACCAAACAACCCTGCACAAAGTAACAAACACACTTATTGGTTAGTTCTCAGACATTGTTGGTGTTCACGTATTGTACAATGTAACTTATTTCCACACGATGTAATCAAGTTGTTAATTATGTCTAATTAACTAGTCTTATATTATAGTTAAAATTCTAAACTAAATAATTAGGAATATTTTACAATTGATAATTATTAATAAACAGTAATATAGTAATAAGTTTAATTTTACACATAAAAAGTGAATATTTCAGAAAAAATAATACGATTTTGTGAGATTTATATGAGGAGAAAAATAACGCAAGTTGTATAAGTTGGGTTGTTACTAACTATATATTTTTTTAAGATAAGAGTATGAAAAATATGCTTAACTGTTTGACCAAAGTTGGAAACCAGTGTTCATAAAAAGTTTAAAATCGTAAAATATCTTTTCTAGACTTCTTTTGTTACAAAGGAAATGAATTGTTCTTGCCATTACAAGGAATGATGTTTTCAAGAAGAATTCAAGACGAATAAACCTTTTGTTGTTCTTTTAAAATCAGAATAATCTTCTAATTAAAGTTTGTTTTAGAGTTTTTAAAATTAATATAATTATGAATTCAAACCGTGTTTAATGGACAATGAATAAAGGAAAAGTGGTGTAGTTATATTTGTTATAAATATATATTTATTTCAGTAAGAGAAATTACATACAGGATTTCTCTGAATATTATTTTTGTTTGATGTTTTAAATAAAGAAGTATTTTTTCCCTAATAATAGTGCAACTAGACGTGAATATTAGTTTGTACTCTATTATTATATTTTTTGCTTTTTCACAAACTTTATTAAATACTCTTTATGATATAGAGAAAGTCGTGTCATGATTTCAAATAATCAATGTCAATATGTCCGTTTTTGTGGTCCGATGAGTTCAAAAGACTGGTTTTATAGGTGCCGTCTGTATGTAGTGTGCTTTTGGACCAATTTTAATTAAAATACATTGTAGGAACATTTTGGTCACATGTCGGGACTTTAAAAAAATATATTTGTTGATAACTTAATATTTCGCGTAGTTAGATTACAAAAATACAACATTACGATGTTACCACCCGAAGTTTTGTTCCTTTAAAGGAGAAAAACCGTAATGAACATGTAAAAAAAAAAAAGAAGAAAATAAAAAATAAAGACTTCCTAATCTTTGAATACTTTAATAGCGTCAGGGTCGGAAGAGAACAACAGTTAGTCAAGAGAGACCTAATAGAAAAAATTAAAAGGGGGGTCTAACTCATGAATATGTGAAAATATCCCTCAGGATTGCTATGCCTGTACTCACTAAAGTGAACCCCTGAGAGCCGTTTTGTGCAAGTCTGACTCATGTGTAGCCTCTAAAAACCCAAATATGACATTAAGGTCCTCCTCTCCGAAAATGCCAGTTATCAGTAAAAAAAAAGGAAAAATTGTCAATTGTTCTAATATGAAATAACTAATTTCTTAAAATCAACTCAGAAAATTTCATTTAAATATTAGCAAAACGAGAAGGTTGTTGAAAATCACAAGTAAAAAAAAGAAAAAAACATTACTGTTCAGAAAATTCGACCTTGAAAAAAAATATAACAAAAATGAAACTTGATCGCCATAAAAATTCCATTTTAATTAAAAACTATGGACGCTGAGGACGTGATGCATAAGGTCCTTATTTAAATATTTTGTTCGAAGAAGTTGTCCATGATTTATTTCTCTTTTTATTGGTAAGAACTACAGAGATGGTGACGATAATTTTTGGTTCTTTTGGAAACGAGTGAATGATAAATGTTTTTGTACTTTCATTATCATTTATTGTTTCGTAAAAATAATTTAATACTTTGTTTCATTCAAATATTGGCCACGTAACATCGGACAATTATTTTAAACATTGGTTTTATACTCTATTAGGTAAAAAAAAGTGCAATTATAAAAAACATTGTAAACTTTTAAAACTATAATTGCATTTATAAGATTTGTAACTTTGTATTCACAGGAAATACCTAACCTAACACAACCCAGCATTTATAGCATGAAAGAGTTTTTCACCCGGGAAGCTTGTAAAGATATGTATTTAAAAATTGTGAAGATAAAGACTTAATTCTTTAAAATTGTTAAAGCTTACAACAAACATTATAGACGCAGGCTAAACAGTAAAGATTTGTCATGGTGGTGTATTCTAGCGGCAGGTTTTAATTGCTGTTTGGACATATTACACGTCTTTGGTTCTAATTAAAATGTACTTCCAATACAACAAGATTACCAGGTGGTAAATGTGTAATCTTACTTAGAATGGTTAGTGAAATAGTGTTTTTGTATATAAATAAACTTTGCACTAACTCCCACAAAGAAGGACAAAACCTAAGCAAACATGCTTGTCCTTATTATCCAGAAAATCTCGTCAGAAAATACAAATTAAAAGTAAATATAACAAATATTACATAAAATTTCTCATTATTAACTATTCACAATCGAAAAACTATTTGTGAAGAAAATATCAATTCGGTTGTTGTCCATCAAAGAGTGAATATGACCCATGGACCCCGTCTTTAAACAAAATGAAAGTCTAAATTTGGTTTGCTTGTACGATATACAAGTTGAGCGTCTAAAACTAATTCTATTTTTGAAATTATTACTTAATGATGGAATATTTGTATTCATATTATTGTTTGTTCGGACATTTGTCATCATTTGTGTATAAGAAATAATACACGATGTTAAAAGAGAGGACGCTGTAGGCGTTAACTACCGCTTTCTTAACTCCTCCCCCTTCCCAGTTGTCAGATTGTTTCACGACCGTTAGTTGTTCTGTGACTGTGGTTGTGAACAGACCTTTGGTTGGTATTTGTCAGCTACTGTGTACTCCGTTCGTGATCTGTCTTGACTTGGTTTCCTGATCACAAGTAAGTTTGTTTTTAGTTTTTGCACGCTCAGGGCTTGTCCTGGGTGTTTTTCATTAGGTTTAGTATCTGAACATAGGCCTAGACATCTAGGCGTGTGTTGTGTCCGCATGTTTTAATTTGTAAGTTAGGCACTTGATAACGAGAGTTGATTTATACCTTCGAAACGTCGTGTATTGTTTCTTATACACAAATGATGGCAAATGTTCGAACAAACAATAATATTAATATACAACTAATTGCACGATATTTGATTTGCAGTATTCGTTTTTAATATGGTAATCAGAATAGGACCACTTTTTCTCTCCTCTATGTCTGACAATAGCCTTACCTAACCTAACCTAAAACCTTGTTGGTAGTTTTAATGGTAGTCTAATATACATCTACCAAATTCTTTCGGATACAGTAATTTTTGCTGTTAGATTTATTTAATAGGAGTGTGATAACGTCAAGTCAACAAGTAATAAGCCCACCTCAGCTCTAGTTATCCACTTCTACACAAAACGACTACAATGGTCAGCTCATTATTCTCAGGGAACAATAAGCTGAAAACTGTATAAGTAGCGTGTCAAAAATCACTACTCACTTCTCTATATCGAGACTGCGATATCTTACGCACTTCTCATCACGAGACTACCAGCCTTCTCTCACCACTTCTCCTTGGAGAGAGCACCAGAACACGACTACTCACTAGGGAAACACCACAATCAGCTGACGCAAAGAATTTGAGGGGACCTGCACACAGCACGTTGTCTTCAGACCCATACACGTCTTAATCATTTGGAGCACACCCCAATCAATCATATTTCCCTTGCCTACTAGCAGAAGTCGCCGTGTGCCTCATGAAACAGATATTTAAAGGGGAAACCCCGGCACACGGTATACTCCTACGCACCCTACCGCCTCCTGAAAATTAAATGGTAAAAGTTCCGACTTATTATGTCGATGACCAATAAGGAGCGACGAGAAACCCGTCGAAGACAGAGGAGTCAAGAGAACGCCCGTCGCCGCACACAAAGGATCCTACAGCGGTTAATAACCATAGAAATTCAGTGCCGACCGTTATAGACCGTCTGCATAGCCATCCGACCTGTCAAATTCTCAATCCGATCCTTGGAGACGCACTCTATTTGGTGCTTTAATTAGCCAGATACCCGGTTAGGTGGTTCTTTTCAGGGCCAATAATAGTGTCACTCCTACGTCGAACCATTATCCACCCCAAACTACCTAAATCCTACCGGGTCAATCGACATTCCAGCACCTCCCTATGTGTTCCCCTCCCGAAACGCTAGGCAGCCTCCTCAACACAGCAGGCTACGTCAAGAGTACTAATTTAAAACCAGTCTACATTCTTTTTGTAAGAAATCTATAGAAGCACTTTTAAATAAAATTGTTTTAAATAAATATTCTTCTGACCCTCGCCTTATTTCCTAAACTGAGTTTCTTTATAATGAATTATAATATCTAATTTCCGATTTACAGATAGAAAAAAAAAGGACAGCAATTTAATTGAGATTGCCATAGTATATTACATAAAACTCTATTGATAATCGAAAATAAAAATTTGTAATATTACTTTCTTTGTATAAATTTAGATTTTGCTGTGTCCATGGAAAACTATGCGTTATAACGTAATTATTTTAGACATTATCAACAACTTTGGTAAAACACAGAGGAATGAGGAAAGACTAATGAACTTTTTGATTGATTGAAAAAAAATTGGTATTCCACTAATGATTTCAAAATACTTCTGCCAAAAAATTACAGCACCGATTTGACCTATGATTTCTAAAAAAGAAGCTAAAAACAATACATACTTAGTGTATTAAAGCTAATTTTGAGAAAACTACATTCCACCACATTGTCAGCTGTGTTTTGATTAAACATTAGAACTAACTTATCTGTCCTCTAATAACTTAGCATCCCTTCCAAGTTTATAAATATTGACCAAGTAATGAAGTAAAGTAGAAGGAAATTTTGTATCTCAAACACAAACACTGTTGTCAGCTTACATTACCGCTAGTTTCAACACATTTTCATAATTGTATTTGACGGAGGGGCTTTACTTTATCAAATTAACTACAGTTCCCTCTTATCAGAATTAATCAATAGAGAATTTGAAAGAAATTAATTAAGACCGAGTTCAAAGTTTTGAAAAATATTTAATTGAAAAACGATTTATTCATTCGTAAAAATAAATTCACATTTTATTACTTTACATTTACTACATTTGAAATTTTACATTTTCTGTGCATAATTTCCTCTTACATCTGAATATGTTCAGAACTGATTTCCAAGATTTATTCATCTAGTTATAGGACTAGCAAAATAGTAATGGAAGTTAAATACAAAAACTATCATCTAAGGTTCAATGATGTGAATAGGCCTTTTAGTACAGTAAAACTGATGTTAAATTTCGAGATTAAACATATTTATTTATGATTCACTCTTAAAATATGAATTTTTCACACAAAAAACAAAACAAAAATTGGTTAAGTTTTTTAATTTAACATTTAAACATTAAAAAATATGCTAAAATTACCTAAAGTTCGATTTTAGATCTGTAACTACCCGGGACACAAGGTTTATTTTGTGCAGTTTGGTTCTTTCCAAGCTGTGGTTAGCTGAGGGAGGGCCCACTATAAACAAAGGGTAATTAGTTTAAGTGGAATTTGACGGAGTTATTTTATATGGAGCTGTACATAACACACCAATTTTGTAAATTATATTTTTGTAGACGTATTAACCCAAAACTATTAAATCAATGCATTAGATGCTTGCCAATGTTAAGTTTAAAATAACCATTTAAAAGCATGTAAATTCTTATTTAATTTTATAAATTTTATGAAAATAATTTTTTTAATATTTAAAAAACATAAAACTTTTTAAGGAATTAAAAAATAAACCAAAAGTCTTGTAGGCCTAATCAATTCTATGATTTGAATTTAAGATTGTGTATGGTCTATGAGCTATAGATTTAAACCCACCAAAAAGCATGAGCAATAATTTGGACATAAAGTTGAAACTCTCTTAGGAATCCATGATAAATGTCGAAGAATGAACGTACATATCGCACCTTCTCTGCACTCAGCCTCGTCCATTAGAAGACCTGACAGAGAATCTGGACTCGTCAGAAAACAATACTCTACGCCATTCATCCATAGTACAGTTCCGGTGGTTTCTTGACAATCTTGCCGATGACGTGCAATCAGTGATGTGCCAGTGGCGGGCTGAGAAACAACAAATCCTCTTTCCTGCTAATATTCAATCCCCCCTTCATCCGAATTTCTTTACGCGGTTCAAAAGAACTTAAAAACCGATTCTGTAAACTCAATGAAAATTAAACTGATCGTCCTTGGAATTAATAGCCGACCACAACAGGATCCTGTTTTTCTTTCGTAACTACCAGTCAAGTTAGATGGTGATCTTAACAAACTGACGCACGTTTCTGACATCTCGAACTAATTACACTGGACTAACAGCATTCATTGAAAAATGAAGTATTTAAACAACATCAATCTACCACAAATACTCAATATGACCTAATCATTAACAACCAGGAACATGAATGAGGATAATGGGACCAGCAGTGAGGTAAAAACGTCAAAATCTGGCTTGATAAGATACTGAGATAAGACGCGATAACAGTAGATTGTGAAAATAGGCTTTACTGGACATTCAGTATAAGACTAACAAATCCGTCAATGAAGCCAGTTATAGATAGCTTCTCTAAAAGTTTTCTGATACAGAATATTACATGGCACAAACTTGGGATTTTTTTAGTGTTTCACTTTTTTCGCACCTCAGGATATATTATAAAAACTAAAGATGTGTTTCTAAACATTTCGGTTATTATAAAATCTTATTCACTATATTTTTATAAAATTAATATTTGAGTTATGAAAGTTTTGAATTTTTATTATACAACACTGTTTATAGGTGTTAACAACCTTTTAACCGATCTTTCAAAAATTTAGTGTGTGATCAAGTTATTATTCATAATTGGGATATCAACGGAAAAAATTCAACGTTATTTAAAGTAAAGGATTTTTTTTTCAGATTTGTAATTCAGTTCGACTCAAAGGTGTACGTACTTAGAGCTGCCTAACTGTTTGAGGTGATATAGATTTCTGCGTTTTTAAGACCTTTTTTGATATTCTCTCTAGCCCAGAGCTCTATTGCGCGTGTCTGAGCATGAAATATAGATGGAATTTTACCTAGGGATTTACTAGGGATAAAATTTGGGCCTTTTATCCCCACTCCCAACCTTCCCTTCATCTGGATCCATCAGTGTACCATTGGAGGGATCCCTACTTTAGTTTCGGGGTATCTTACCTCCAAACATGACGTTGTGAAAAAAAAGTTTTGAAATTATTTTCAAAATTTGTCGTCTTAATCATTAACTCCGATACTGTCTTGGTTGAGTGGTATCCTATATTTGCAGGTTTCCCAGTTGTTATAGGTTGTAAGTGAGCAATTTATTTATTTTCTATGTAAATTTTATTTTAAAAAACATATTACACCACATTAATAAAGGAAAAGAAGCAAAACCTCTGGTTCAAAATACATCTAAGGAAAATAATTACGTAAAAAGAAAAATACTTATTATTAAATTAAACCAGAAGTGTCTGTTAAAAAACAAAATATACAAACTCAAAACAAAAATCACTCTACATAGTAAATTTAAGTTTAATCTAAATTAAATTTCACCACTAGCAGGCTTTGCCAGAGACATCCTTTGATATTTACAAATTTACTTGAGCTTCTAAGGAAGGAAAGGTTTTACTAATATCTCATGTTACAACATCCACAATGGACTTCAATTCTAATGGGGGCTGACTAAGATTTATAGAATAAAACATATCTTATAAAGAGTATTATCGTATTTAATAATGTTGGATTATTAGTATGATTTAATCCGACATTTGCTATCATTTGTCTATATAAAACTAACATACGGCGTTTCGAGAGTAAATTATCAACTTTATTTATCAAGTGATAAGCCTATAGAACATGAAAAAGTGAAACCACCAACATAGGCTTGTATATATTAAAAAATTACCTTATACTTTCAATTTAATAGATTCTGGTAATCACAAACTATCGGTTTCGCCGACCTGTGTCATTATCATCAGATCTGTTACTCGTGTAAAGTTCTTAGAAACACAATCAAACGATCTGTAATTAAAAAAATTCCACGCCATTTTAACTGTTTCAAAGTAGATAAATTTAAATCACGGTTCTCTCGATTGTGTTTCTGATAATTTAACATGATTACAGATCTGAAGATGGCGGCACAGATCACCGAAATCAGCAATCCAAGCTGTTAGTACGAACAATGACTAAGGTGCGATTACACGCTTTATCGCTCGCCGCTCTCATGCTCGCTTAATGTTAGAGATATAATTGTATGCAATTGAACAATAATGACAATCAAGGGGATTTTTTTCTATAATGTGTGGATTAATTTGTGTTTGAACTTAACTTGGTGATTGAGAACAAAAGTGAGCATTTCGTTTCGTCGGTTTGTACCAAACAACCCTGCACAAAGTAACAAACACACTTATTGGTTAGTTCTCAGACATTGTTGGTGTTCACGTATTGTACAATGTAACTTATTTCCACACGATGTAATCAAGTTGTTAATTATGTCTAATTAACTAGTCTTATATTATAGTTAAAATTCTAAGCTAAATAATTAGAAATATTATAGAACTGATAATTAATAAACAATAATATAGTAATAAGTTTAATTTTACACATAAAAAGTGATTATTTCAGAAAAAAATAATACGATTTTGTGAGATTTATATGAGGAGAAAAATAACGCAAGTTGTATAAGTTGGGTTGTTACTAACTATATATTTTTTAAAGATAAGAGTATGAAAAATATGCTTAACTGTTTGACCAAAGTTGGAAACCAGTGTTCATAAAAAGTTTAAAATCGTAAAATATCTTTTCTAGACTTCTTTTGTTACAAAGGAAATGAATTGTTCTTGCCATTACAAGGAATGATGTTTTCAAGAAGAATTCAAGACGAATAAACCTTTTGTTGTTCTTTTAAAATCAGAATAATCTTCTAATTAAAGTTTGTTTTAGAGTTTTTTTAAAATTAATATAATTATGAATTCAAACTGTGTTTAATGGACAATGAATAAAGGAAAAGTGGTGTAGTTATATTTGTTATAAATATATATTTATTTCAGTAAGAGAAATTACATACAGGATTTCTCTGAATATTATTTTTGTTTGATGTTTTAAATAAAGAAGTATTTTTTTCCCTAATAATAGTGCAACTAGACTTGAATATTAGTTTGTACTCTATTATTATATTTTTTGCTTTTTCCCAAACTTTATTAAATACTCTTTATGATATAGAAGTTTTGTTCGTTTAAAGGAGAAAAACCGTAATCGACATGTAAAAAATAGAAGAAAATAAAAAATAAAGACTTCCTAATCTTTGAATACTTTAATAGCGTCAGGGTCGGAAGAGAACAACAGTTAGTCAAGAGAGACCTGATAGAAAAAAATTAAAAGGGGGATCTAACTCATGAATATGTGATAATATCCCTCAGGATTGCTATGCCTGTACTCACTAAAGTGAACCCCTGAGAGCCGTTTTGTGTAAGTCTGAGTCATGTGTAGCCTCTAAAAACCCAAATATGACGTTATGGTCCTCCTCTCCGAAAATGCCAGTTATCAGTAAAAAAAAAAAGGAAAAATTGTCAATTGTTCTAATATGAAATAACTAATTTCTTAAAATCAACTCAGCCAATTTCATTTAAATATTAGCAAAACGAGAAGGTTGTTGAAAATCACAAGTAAAAAAAAGAAAAAAACATTACTGTTCAGAAAATTCGACCTTGAAAAAAAATAAAACAAAAATGAAATTTGATCGCCATAAAAATTCCATTTTAATTAAAAACTATGGACGCTGAGGACGTGATGCATAAGGTTGCACGTTGTCCATGATTTATTTCTCTTTTTATTGGTAAGAACTACAGAGATGGTGACGATAGTTTTTGGTTCTTTTGGAAACGAGTGAATGATAAATGTTTTTGTACTTTCATTATCATTTATTTTTTCCTAAAAATAATTTAATACTTTGTTTCATTCAAATATTGGCCATGTAACATCGGACAATTATTTTAAAAATTGGTTTTATACTCTATTAGGTAAAAAAAAGTGCAATTATAAAAACCATTGTAAACTTTTAAAACTATAATTGCATTTATAAGATTTGTAACTTTGTATTCACAGGAAATACCTAACCTAACACAACCCAGCATTTATAGCATGAAAGAGTTTTTCACCCGGGAAGCTTGTAAAGATATTTATTTAAAAATTGTGTTGATAAAGACTTAATTCTTTAAAATTGTTAAAGCTTACAACAAACATTATAGACGCAGGCTAAACAGTAAAGATTTGTCATGGTGGTGTATTCTAGCGGCAGGTTTTAATTGTTGTTTGGACATATTACACGTTTTTGGTTCTAATTAAAATGTACTCCTAACACAACAAGATTACCAGGTGGTAAATATGTAATCTTACTTAGAATGGTTAGTAAAATAGTGTTTTTGTATATAAATAAACTTTGCACTAACTCCCACAAAGAAGGACAAAACCTAAGCAAACATGTTTGTCCTTATTTTCCAGAAAATCTCGTCAGAAAAATACAAATTAAAAGTAAATATAACAAATATTACATAAACGTTCTCATTTAACTATTCACAATCGAAAAACTATTCGTGAAGAAAAAATCAATTCGGTTGTTGTCCATCAAAGAGTGAATATGACCCATGGACCCCGTCTTTAAACAAAATGAAAGTCTAAATTTGGTTTGCTTGTACGATATACAAGTTGAGCATCTAAAACTAATTCTATTTTTGAAATTATTATTTAATGATGGAATATTTGCATTCATATTATTGTTTGTTCGGACATTTGTCATCATTTGTGTATAAGAAATAATACACGATGTTAAAAGAGAGGACGCTGTAGGCGTTAACTACCGCTTTCTTAACTCCTCCCCCTTCCCAGTTGTCAGATTGTTTCACGACCGTTAGTTGTTCTGTGACTGTGGTTGTGAACAGACCTTTGGTTGGTATTTGTCAGCTACTGTGTACTCCGTTCGTGATCTGTCTTGACTTGGTTTCCTGATCACAAGTAAGTTTGTTTTTAGTTTTTGCACGCTCAGGGCTTGTCCTGGGTGTTTATCATTAGGTTTAGTATCTGAACATAGGCCTAGACATCTAGGCGTGTGTTGTGCCCGCATGTTTTAATTTGTAAGTTAGGCACTTGATAACGAGAGTTGATTTATACCTTTGAAACGTCGTGTATTGTTTCTTATACACAAATGATGGCAAATGTCCGAACAAACAATAATATTAATATAAAACTAATTGCACGATATTTGCAGTATTCGTTTTTATTATGTTAATCAGAATAGGGTCACCTTTTCTCTCTTCTATGTTTAACCATAACCTTACCCAACCTAACCTAACATAAAAACTTGTTGGTAGTCTAATATACATATACCAAATTCTTTTGGATACAGTAATTTTTGCTGTTAGATTTATTTAATAGGAGTGTGATAACCTCAATTCAACAAGTAATAATCCCACGTCAGCTCTGGTTATCCGATTCTGCACAAAAAGACTACAATGGTCAACTCATTATTCTCAGGGAACAATAAGCTGAAAACTGTAGCGTGTCAAAAATCACTACTCACTTCTCTATATCGAGACTAGGATATCTTACCCTCTTCTCATCACGACTTCTCCTTGGAGAGAGCACCAGAACACGACTACTCACTAGGGAAACACCACAATCAGCTGACGCAAAGAATTTGAGGGAACCTGCACACAGCACGTAGTCTTGATCATTTGGAGCACACCCCAATCAATCATATTTCCCTTGCCTACTAGCAGAAGTCGCCGTGTGCCTCATGAAACAGATATTTAAAGGGAAAACCCCGGCACACGGTATACTCCTACGCACCCTACCGCCTCCTGAAAATTAAATGGTAAGAGTTCCGACTTATTATGTCTATGACCAATAAGGAGCGACGAGAAACCCGCCGAAGACAGAGGAGTCAAGAGAACGCCCGTTGCCGCACACAAAGGATCATACAGCGGTTAATAACCATAGAAATTCAGTGCCGACCATAAAGACCGTCTACATAGCCATCCGAGTTGTCAAATTCTCAATCCGATCCTTGGAGCCGCAAATATGAGGTACTTTAATTAGCCAGATACCCGGTTAGGTGGTTCTTTTCAGGGCCAATAATAGTGCCACTCCTACGTCAGAACCATTACCCACCCCAAACTACCTACATCCTACCGGGTCAATCGACATTCCAGCACCTCCCTATGTGTTCCCCTCTCCGAAACGCTAGGCAGCCTCCTCAACACAGCAGGCTACGTCAAGAGTACTAATTTAAAACCAGTCTACATTCTTTTTGTAAGAAATCTATAGAAGCACATTTTAAATAAAATTGTTTTAAATAAATATTCTTCTGACCCTCGCCTTACTTCCTAAACTGAGTTTCTTTATAATGAATTATAATATCTAATTTCCGATGTACAGACAGAAAAAAATAGGACAGCAATTTAATTTCGATTGCCATAGTATATTACATAAAACTGGATTGATAATCGAAAATAAAAATTTGTAATATTACTTTCATTGTATATATTTAGATTTTGTTGTGTCCATGGAAAACTATGCGTTATAACGTAATTATTTTAGACATGATCAACAATTTTGGTAAAACTCAGAGGAAAGAGGAAAGACTAATGAACTTTTTGATTGAAAAAAAATTGGTATTCCACTAATGATTTCAAATTACTTCTTTCAAAAAATTACAGCACCGATTTGAACTATGATTTCTAAAAAAGAAGCTAAAACAATACATACTTAGTGTACTAAAGCTAATTTTGAGAAAACTACATTCCACCACATTGTCAGCTGTGTTTTGATTAAACATTAGAACTAACTTATCTGTCCTCTAATAACTTAGCATCCCTTCCAAGTTTATAAATATTGACCAAGTAATGAAGTAAAGTAGAAGGAAATTTTGTATCTCAAACACAAACACTGTTGTCAGCTTACATTACCGCTAGTTTCAACACATTTTCATAATTGTATTTGACGGAGGGGCTTTACTTTATCAAATTAACTACAGTTCCCTCTTATCAGAATTAATCAATAGAGAATTTGAAAGAAATTAATTAAGACCGAGTTCAAAGTTTTGAAAAATATTTAATTGAAAAACGATTTATTCATTCGTAAAAATAAATTCACATTTTATTACTTTACATTTACTACATTTGAAATTTTACATTTTCTGTGCATAATTTCCTCTTACATCTGAATATGTTCAGAACTGATTTCCAAGATTTATTCGTCTAGTTATAGGACTAGCAAAATAGTAATGGAAGTTAAATACAAAAACTATCATCTAAGGTTCAATGATGTGAATAGGCCTTTTAGTACAGTAAAACTGATGTTAAATTTCGAGATTAAACATATTTATTTATGATTCACTCTTAAAATATGAATTTTTCACACAAAAAACAAAACAAAAATTGGTTAAGTTTTTTAATTTAACATTTAAACATTAAAAAATATGCTAAAATTACCTAAAGTTCGATTTTAGATCTGTAACTACCCGGGACACAAGGTTTATTTTGTGCAGTTTGGTTCTTTCCAAGCTGTGGTTAGCTGAGGGAGGGCCCACTATAAACAAAGGGTAATTAGTTTAAGTGGAATTTGACGGAGTTATTTTATATGGAGCTGTACATAACACACCAATTTTGTAAATTATATTTTTGTAGACGTATTAACCCAAAACTATTAAATTCATGCATTAGATGCTTGCCAATGTTATGTTTAAAATAACCATTTAAAAGCATGTAAATTCTTATTTAATTTTATAAATTTAATAAAAATAAATTTTTTAATATTTAAAAAACATAAAACATTTTTAAGGAATTAAAAAAATAAACCAAAAGCCTTGTAGGCCTAATCAGTTCTATGGTTTGAATTTAAGATTGTGTATGGTCTATGAGCTATAGATTTAAACCCACCAAAAAGCATGAGCAATAATTTGGACATCAAGTTGAAACTCTGTCGGGAATCCATGATAAATGTCGAAGAATGAACGTACATATCGCACCCCTCGCCTTCTCTGCACTCAGCCTCGTCCATTAGAAGACCTGACAGAGAATCTGGACTCGTCAGAAAACAATACTCTACGCCATTCATCCTTGGTAGAGTTCCGGTGGTTTCTTGACAATCTTGCCGATGACGTGCAATCAGTGTTGTGCCAGTGGCAGGCTGAGAAACAACAAATCCTCTTTCCTGCTAATATTCAATCCCCCCTTCATCCGAATTTCTTTACGCAGTTCAAAAGAACTTAAAAACCGATTCTGTAAACTCAATAAAAATTAAACTGATCGTCCTTGGAACTAATAGTCGACCACAACAGGATCCTGTTTTTCTTTCGTAACTACCAGTCAAGTTAGATCGTGATCTTAACAACCTGACGCACGATTCTGACATCTCGAACTAATTACACTGGACTAACAGCATTCATTGAAAAATGAAGTATTTAAACAACATCAATCTACCACAAATACTCAATATGACCTAATCATTAACAACCAGGAACATGAATGAGGATAATGGGACCAGCAGTGAGGTAAAAACGTCAAAATCTGGCTTGATAAGATACTGAGATAAGGCGCGATAAAAGTTAATTGTGAAAATAGGCTTTACTGGACATTCAGTATAAGACTAACAAATCCGTCAATGAAGCCAGTTATAGCTTCTCTAAAAGGTTTCTGATACAGAATATTACATGGCACAAACTTGGGATTTTTTTAGTGTTTCACTTTTTTCGCACCTCAGGATATATTATAAAAACTAAAGATGTGTTTCTAAACATTTCGGTTATTATAAAATCTTATTCACTATATTTTTATAAAATTAATATTTGAGTTATGAAAGTTTTGAATTTTTATTATACAACACCGTTTATAGGTGTTAACAACCTTTTAACCGATCTTTCAAAAATTTAGTGTGTGATCAAGTTATTATTCATAATTGGGATATCAACGGAAAAAATTCAACGTTATTTAAAGTAAAGGATTTTTTTTTCAGATTTGTAATTCAGTTCGACTCAAAGGTGTACGTACTTAGAGCTGCCTAACTGTTTGAGGTGATATAGATTTCTGCGTTTTTAAGACCTTTTTTGATATTCTCTCTAGCCCAGAGCTCTATTGCGCGTGTCTGAGCATGAAATATAGATGGAATTTTACCTAGGGATTTACTAGGGATAAAATTTGGGCCTTTTATCCCCACTCCCAACCTTCCCTTCATCTGGATCCATCAGTGTACCATTGGAGGGATCCCTACTTTAGTTTCGGGGTATCTTACCTCCAAACATGACGTTGTGAAAAAAAAGTTTTGAAATTATTTTCAAAATTTGTCGTCTTAATCATTAACTCCGATACTGTCTTGGTTGAGTGGTATCCTATATTTGCAGGTTTCCCAGTTGTTATAGGTTGTAAGTGAGCAATTTATTTATTTTCTATGTAAATTTTATTTAAAAAAACATATTACACCACATTAATAAAAGAAAAGAAGCAAAACCTCTGGTTCAAAATACATCTGAGGAAAAGAATTACGTAAAAAGAAAAATACTTTTTTGTGTCTGTTAAAGAAGTGTCTGTTAAAAAACAAAATATACAAACTCAAAACAAAAATCACTCTACATAGTAAATTTAAGTACGTTATTTATGATTAAATTATGATTGCTAAGGCTATCAAAAGTTTGATTTTGTCACTTTAGGATTTTTTGCTCAGTTTATTGTTATAAACAAAAAACTAATTTATTAATTTGTTTATATCTTACGAATGAACAATTTTTACCAATGAAGAAATTTTAATAACAATAAGTCATTAAACACAAACTGCCCTGTTCAAATTTATTATTTAAAACATTTGTTGTTATTCCTAGAATGGTAAATACGCTGTCCTTTTATTGTTGCTTTTTAAAGAGAGAAGAAGAGCGAGCGAGAGGGAGAGAGTGAGAGAGGGAGAAAGAGAGAGATAAGGGGAATGTTTATTGCAGTAATTTTTCAAACTTTATGATTTGACGACTCACTTTTGTACAATAACTACAAAAATATATTCCTATATAAAAATTTTATTTAAGTAGTAGTAATACGTATATATATATATATATATATATAAACAATTATTAATTTTTACGTTGTCAGATATAGTCTTTTTGCAGGATAAAAATTAATATGGATTGATAGTTGAGTGTTATTCATCAGCTAAAATCCATTCTAACGATTATACATAACTGTTTGACGAAAAAAGAAACTGATTTAGCTGTTTCACTTCCGCGTCGTAACACGGGAATACTTCCATACATTTACACACACATATTTAAAATTTTAAATATATTATTGTACATCGAACAAATTTGAAATTTTAGATTTGAGTTGTGGCTACATATCGCTTGCATTTGTTGCTAAGAGTCTATGAGTCTGCTAGTAGCAACAGCAGTGAAATGTTACCGTCACAACCCAAATATAAAATTTAAATTAGTTTGGCTTGTACTATAATCTTAGTACAATAATATATTAAATTTTTTAAGCATGTATAAGTGTATAAATAACTCCCGTGCAATGCCTGAAGATGGCTCATTTTGAGGTGCAACTGCTGTAGTAGTTACTCAACTTTCGACTAAGGATATAAAAAGGTATGTTGATTAATATTTATATACAGCCTAGTGCCTGCTATTGTTCTTTTTCTATTATAACTTTCCCAGGAGTTCATTGACTTGTCTTAGCTCAGGTATTTTGTCCCATAGGCATGCTCTATTTGCCTCTCCATCTTTTCTAAGTATCTTCTTGAAATAAGCATCTTCAGAGTCATACAATGTTCTAGTCTTATGAGAAATGTTGGCACCCGTTCTCGCATGTTTGTCTTCAAATTATAATGGACTTCCATATTTTATAAGAGGTATAGACAGTATAAAAGAATTTGAAGATAAATTGAAAAGTTTGTTGTTGCTGAAGAGTATATATTCAATGGACTCACTGTGTTCAATAAATATTGCCTTTTCATTTTATTTATATATTTATTACTTTATAATCTAATTAGTATTATTTATTAGAATTTTAATTTTTATATTTTCTGTATTTTGGGTAGTTTATTTCCTTTATAGTTTAGATGCCTATCTTGAAAATCGGTAGAAAAATAATTTGATCAACAAATGATAATAAATCAAACGAAATGAAGAATGGACAGCGATATTAATTTTAAAATGTTTCTATGATTTCTGGGATAAATAAAATGTGTCAAAAATTAAAATTTTCTAAAGAATGTAGTGTTTTTATTTCTGCTGGAATAGGGTTTAAGTATTTAGGATTTTAAATATAAATGACTTTTGAAAAAAAATATTTCGACAGTCGTAACATTTTACAGAGAGTGTATTTTTCGGGTCCTTGTTCAATAATAATTCAATTATGCTTTGTTTTTATTCACGTTATCATAAATGATAGATCCTGTCTTTTAACGTTTCCTGTATCGTGTAACCACGAGATGTATAAGAGAGATGAAAAGCAGCTTTTAAGCTTTAGTCAGTGTTGTCTTTGCCGATTTGCCAATGCGTCGTGTTTGTGCTTAGAATTCAGGGGTTCGCTTGAACGTACGTGTAAAGCATCCCTTAATACTCTGCTTGTGACAAGGGTTGTTAGACTTTGGCTCAAGAGTGAAATTTATGCGAAGTGTACGTTGAAAGTCACAAAAGTGAAATTATCCTGAGGAAATTAAGTAAAAGTCAAAGAAGACAGGTTTTGGTTGAATAGTTAAAATACCGTATCTTGAATACGTTTAAGTGAAATGATTTCCGTTCCATAAAATTTAAAATGTTTCGTTAACTAGAGTTTACGGTGACTAACAATGATGCCTTGTATATATGGTTACGTAGTTTCCTATTATTAATACCTAAATATACAAAATAATAAAAAAAAAAATTATTAGAATATTATTATTGTAGATTAAAAAATAACTAGATTTTAGGTTCATTGGGTAGTGTTTAAAAAAAGAAAGAAAAAAAACGATATATATATATATATATATATATATTACTTATTTATAAATTTATGATCATCCTGTATGACCATCTTCATGACAAAGTTGAAATTCGGATGAACTTAATGAACATTGATCATGCAAAGTACGTCTTGAGTTAGACGTCTTGAGTTAGATTACATTTTTATATGATACACACAGACATTTGTGTCTGTGTTTAATTTAAAATGTCTTTGTTTTCTTATCGTTTAAAGGCGAACAACCTCTCAGTATGGCAGGGCAATCCCAATGGACCTACCTGGATCTACACTTCCCTATCTGGATTCAGGTAATTTTAAGTTATATCTTTCATCTTTCCTATCAGGTGTCCCTAAATCAATTCTTGTTTTATTTTTACCCTGACGTTATTAGAGTTCTGGAGTGATAGGGGGGGGGGGGTTATTTCACCCCTGACGTTATTAGAGTACTGGAGTGATAGGGGGTTTTATTTCAACCCTGACATTATTAGAGTACTGGAGTGATAAGGGGTTTTATTTCCACCCTGACGTTATTAGAGTATTGGAGTGATAGGGGGTTTTATTTCAACCCTGACGTTATTAGAATAAGGGAGTGATAGGGGTTTTTATTTCAACCCTGACATTATTAGAGTATTGGAGTGATAAGGGGTTTTATTTCAACCCTGACGTTATTAGAATAAGGGAGTGATAAGGGTTTTTATTTCAACCCTGACATTATTAGAGTATTGGAGTGATAGGGGGTTTTATTTCAACCCTGAGGTTATTAGAGTACTGGAGTGATAGGGGGTTTTATTTCAACCGTGACGTTATTAGAGTACTTCAGTGATAGGGGGTTTTATTTCAACCCTGACGTTATTAGAGTACTGGAGTGATAGGGGGTTTTATTTCCACCCTGACGTTATTAGAGTATTGGAGTGATAGGGGGTCTTATTTAAACCCTGACGATATTAGAGTACTGGAGTGATAGGGGGTCTTATTTCAACCCTGACGATATTAGAGTACTGGAGTAATAAGGGGTTTTATTTCAACCCTGACGTTATTAGAGTACTGGAGTGATAAGGGGTTTTATTTCAACCCTGACGTTATTAGAGTATTGGAGTGATAAGGGGTTTTATTTCAACCCTGACGTTATTAGAGTACTGGAGTGATAGGGGGTTTTATTTCAACCCTGACGTTATTAGAGTACTGGAGTGATAAGGGGTTTTATTTCAACCCTGACGTTATTAGACTACTGGAGTGATAGGGGGTCTTATTTCAACCCTGACGATATTAGAGTACTGGAGTAATAAGGGATTTTATTTCAACCCTGACGTTATTAGAGTACTGGAGTGATAAGGGGTTTTAATTCAACCCTGACGTTATTAGAGTACTGGAGTGATAGGGGGTCTTATTTAAACCCTGACGATATTAGAGTACTGGAGTAATAGGGGGTTTTATTTCAACCCTGACGTTATTAGAGTACTGGAGTGATAAGGGGTTTTATTTCAACCCTGACGATATTAGAGTACTGGAGTAATAGGGGGTTTTATTTCAACCCTGACGTTATTAGACTACTGGAGTGATAGGGGGTCTTATTTCAACCCTGACGATATTAGAGTACTGGAGTAATAAGGGGTTTTATTTCAACCCTGACGTTATTAGAGTACTGGAGTGATAAGGGGTTTTATTTCAACCCTGACGTTATTAGAGTACTGGAGTGATAGGGGGTCTTATTTAAACCCTGACGATATTAGAGTACTGGAGTAATAGGGGGTTTTATTTCAACCCTGACGTTATTAGAGTACTGGAGTGATAAGGGGTTTTATTTCAACCCTGACGTTATTAGAGTACTGGAGTGATAGGGGGTTTTATTTCAACCCTGACGTTATTAGAGTACTGGATTTATAGGGGTTTTTATTTCAACCCTGACGTTATTAGAGTACTGGAGTGATAAGGGGTTTTATTTCAACCCTGACGTTATTAGACTACTGGAGTGATAGGGGGTCTTATTTCAACCCTGACGATATTAGAGTACTGGAGTAATAAGGGATTTTATTTCAACCCTGACGTTATTAGAGTACTGGAGTGATAAGGGGTTTTATTTCAACCCTGACGTTATTAGAGTACTGGAGTGATAGGGGGTCTTATTTAAACCCTGACGATATTAGAGTACTGGAGTAATAGGGGGTTTTATTTCAACCCTGACGTTATTAGAGTACTGGAGTGATAAGGGGTTTTATTTCAACCCTGACGATATTAGAGTACTGGAGTAATAGGGGGTTTTATTTCAACCCTGACGTTATTAGACTACTGGAGTGATAGGGGGTCTTATTTCAACCCTGACGATATTAGAGTACTGGAGTAATAAGGGGTTTTATTTCAACCCTGACGTTATTAGAGTACTGGAGTGATAAGGGGTTTTATTTCAACCCTGACGTTATTAGAGTACTGGAGTGATAGGGGGTCTTATTTAAACCCTGACGATATTAGAGTACTGGAGTAATAGGGGGTTTTATTTCAACCCTGACGTTATTAGAGTACTGGAGTGATAAGGGGTTTTATTTCAACCCTGACGTTATTAGAGTACTGGAGTGATAGGGGGTTTTATTTCAACCCTGACGTTATTAGAGTACTGGATTTATAGGGGTTTTTATTTCAACCCTGACGTTATTAGAGTACTGGAGTGATAGGGGGTTTTATTTCAACCCTGACGTTATTAGAGTACTGGAGTGATAGGGGGTCTTATTTAAACCCTGACGATATTAGAGTACTGGAGTAATAGGGGGTTTTATTTCAACCCTGACGTTATTAGAGTACTGGAGTGATAAGGGGTTTTATTTCAACCCTGACGATATTAGAGTACTGGAGTAATAGGGGGTTTTATTTCAACCCTGACGTTATTAGACTACTGGAGTGA
The DNA here is from genome assembly GCA_963513935.1 of Aphrophora alni. NCBI lineage: Eukaryota > Metazoa > Arthropoda > Insecta > Hemiptera > Aphrophoridae > Aphrophora > Aphrophora alni. Next base: position 118,533,362 of record OY740770.1, read on the forward strand.
TAGGGGGTCTTATTTCAACCCTGACGATATTAGAGTACTGGAGTAATAAGGGGTTTTATTTCAACCCTGACGTTATTAGAGTACTGGAGTGATAAGGGGTTTTATTTCAACCCTGACGTTATTAGAGTACTGGAGTGATAGGGGGTCTTATTTAAACCCTGACGATATTAGAGTACTGGAGTAATAGGGGGTTTTATTTCAACCCTGACGTTATTAGAGTACTGGAGTGATAAGGGGTTTTATTTCAACCCTGACGTTATTAGAGTACTGGAGTGATAGGGGGTTTTATTTCATCCCTGACGTTATTAGAGTACTGGAGTGATAAGGGGTTTTATTTCAACCCTGACGTATTAGAGTACTGGAGTGATAGGGGGTTTTATTTCAACCCTGACGTTATTAGAGTACTGGAGTGATAAGGGGTTTTATTTCAACACTGACGTTATTCGAGTACTGGAGTGATAGGGAGTTTTATTTCGACCCTGACGTTATTAGAGTACTGGAGTGAAAGGGGGTTTTATTTCAACCCTGACGTTATTAGAGTACTGGATTTATAGGGGTTTTTATTTCAACCCTGACGTTATTAGAGTACTGGAGTGATAAGGGGTTTTATTTCAACCCTGACGTTATTAGAGTACTGGAGTGATAAGGGTTTTATTTCAACCCTCACGTTATTAGAGTATTGGAGTGATAGGGGGTTTTATTTCAACCCTAACGTTATTAGAATACTGGAGTGATAGGGGGTTTTATTTCAACCCTGACGTTGTTAGAGTACTGGAGTGAAAGGGGGTTTTATTTCAACCCTGACGTTATTAGAGTACTGGAGTGATAGGGGGTCTTATTTCAACAATGACGTTATTAGAGTACTGGAGTGAGAGGGGGTTTTATTTCAACCATGACGTTATTAGAGTACTGGAGTGAGAGGGGGTTTTATTTCAACCCTTTTGTTATTAGAGTACTGGAGTGAGAGGGCGTTTTATTTCAACCCTGACGTTATTAGAGTACTGGAGTGAGAGTTGGTTTTATTTCAACCCTGACGTTATTAGAGTACTGTAGTGATAGGGGGTTTTACTACATGTTCTTTTACTTTTTTTAACGTGACGACGATTGACAAGTTTTCCGCCTTAAAACAGCAAGAAAAAATCAAATGTTATGGATTACAAACCAAATTAAAAAATAAATATCATATAAAATTGTCCACCGTTCTATTTGTTGGTGAATATATAAATTCCGAAAACAAATATCTATATGTATCTATTTTTTATCAAAATTTGTTTCTGAAGGTAATCTTTGTTATTCATTTTACTTTATTTTACAGTTTTCTAAAAGTTAAACCAATAGTGATTTTTGTATGAGATGAAAAAATATTTAAACATGTTTGACATTGGAAAGGAAATGCATACAATAAATTTCATTATAAATTCAAGAAATCCTTCTTGAAAGTTCTAGGAATATTTCTCCTTTCTAAAATGTATTTTAGAAATGTAGTGAATGCAGTTGTGTTTTCAGTTAAAAGATAAGAACTTCAATATATAGGGTATATTTCATTAAAAAACAAACATGAATTCTTTAGAGTTCTTACATTTGATTTAAAATGTTATTCCATTCCACGTGCAGTAGTTACGAAGATGTAAAATCGATTGCTCGATTACGATTGACAGCATTACCGTAATTTATAAATTTGTTGAGGTTAAACTACCATGAATATTTAAATATAATCTTCATGTTGAAACACCATCAATGAATCAGTACTGTGACAATTAAATATAGACAACTAGGTGTTTGTAATTATGTTCATTCTGTCAAATAATATCGTATATATTATTGATTTGTTATCAACATTACAACTGACCACACCACGTCACAAATGTTTGGAGGATAATTTTATTACTTTATAACGATGGAAAAATGTTCCAAATTTAACTTGGAGCACTATTCATTATATTTAACACATCAAAATGAAAATATGTCATCTAGATTTGTTATCAATAATGAATGGGGCATTTTACTTTCTAACAAGTCATAAAATGGTACAAATTTTTTATCGGTAAAGAATTCTATTATGTTGAGTGTTGTTTTCCTGAACATTTTTTTAGAAGTCCTGTGCGTAAAAAGTGTTGTAATTATATCAGTTATTTGATGGGATTTTTCATGATAAAAAATGAATTATTCAATCTTCCTTAATTCGTCTTGTGTCAGATTGGTAAGTATTCAGTGAATAATTATAGTTTATCACATTTATTTTTACCAATTACCCTTCTAGTCTCCTTTCACTTATTTTTTTAACTAGTGTTAAAATAAGTGTTACAAAATACGAGTTTAATAATATAGTTATAATACAGGTTACAATAGGATGGTTGTTATAGACTAATGCTGTTTTCAATTGAGGAATAGAATTTTATATGAAGGTTACAACGTTGTCATCGTATATATAGTTGTAACGTGAAACGATTAAAAATTTTCCCTGGCTGTACCGGAACAGAGGGATGTTTTGCAGGTTCTTAGATTTGATCAGTCAGAACCGAAAAGGCCTTTTCTCGTGAGAACTTCATTGTCTTATATGAGTAGTTTGTACTTTCGTCTCTGACTCAAGAAAGATGTCAGATGTATTGAAGTTGGGTGTAGGTGAACAGTCTTTGAAATATTTTATCTGTTTGGTACTTTACAGATTTGGAGAGTCATATTTTTGCAGAGCTGGAAGTTCGACTAAGCCAGCTGGTCCAAGGAACTACAACGCAAAAGATGGAGTAGAATACCTGGGCACACGCAAAGTAAACGGTTGATACAGGGACCTAGCATCAGGCTTACCAAGTCCCTAATCAGACTGGATCGACAACAGCTGAAAAGAGCTGTAGGACTCATCACTGGACACGGCTGGTTCAGGAAACACCTAACAACAGTAGGAGCCCTAGAAGGTGACACAAACTGTCGGCTATGCGAACAAGCTGAAGAAACAGCACAACATGTCATCTTTGACTGCTGGACGCTGGAACGCAGAAGGAGGGAACTATTCGGCATCCTGCAACCCGGAGATGAAGAAGACACTTATTTAGTGGAGAAAATCCTGCACCTCACAAAGGGTACAGGATTTTAAACGTCAAGAACGGCAAATAGGGGGCACAATAAGCTTATGGTTGACGTGCAAGGAATCCTTCGGAAGGATTCCACCCCATACCAAATCTAAAATCTAAAATCTAAAAAAAATCGACTAAGCCACCCAAATCCGTTGTCTTAGCTTTGGTCAGTCAGAACCGATAAAGCCAACACGTAAGAACTTCATTTTTTTACTTTTGTCACTGACTCAAGAAAGATGACTGATGGCAGATGAAGTGAAGTTGGGTAAAGGTGACTAGCCTTTGAAATCGTTTATCTGTTTGTTATTTTACGGATTTGGAGAGTCATATTTTTTTCAGGGCTGAAGGTTCTATTAGGGATCTAAGCCATATAAAATCCGTTATTGAAGAATACATTGAAGTTCAAATTATCATGAAAAGCATGATATTGGATTAACTAATACTTTGCTTTTATGTATTTCATAGTAAAGTGTTTGTATTTTTATCTCTCTCTTTTCTATATGTTTCTGTAGTATTGCGATATATAGAAATCTAGTGTTGGCTATAGTTGATAGGTGTTTGTCGGCTTTATGTTATATTACACAAACTATCTTTGGTACGTTCTACTATCAAACTTGACCTGTTCATACAGAAATAAGAGTTAATGGTGTTCCCAAGATAGAAACAAGATTTGAGAGTGACAAAATCACAATTACTCTTTAATTAGTTGTTACAATTACTATAAAATATATAAATTCAATAAGGATCTTATGTTCCAAATATCGCAAGGGTTAATAGTGGAAAAAAAACACAGACGGTGGAAAGATTTTATCACGCTTTTTTTCTCAAAAATCAAATCATAATGTTACCCAATATCTTTCTGAAAAGGTTTACACGGAATCAATTCATTTTTGATGAAGAAAGTAAGGGTGAAAATAAGGGAAGGGAAGGACCAGCATATTATATATTATCACAATCAAGAAGTATGTATTAGTGTCATTCTGGTTTTAAAGTTATTAGATAATGATGGATTTTAATATTATTGTGGTTTAATAGAAAATATTTGTATATATAAAAACTAATACACGACTTTTCTGGAGTATAAATCAACTCACGTTATCAAGTGTAAAAAACAGAAGCATAGAACAAAAAAACGTAGTTTTACTCGTGAGTTTCTTTTATTAGGGGTTAGTTTTAGTTTCAAGCATGATAATATGTTACTAGGATATGTTGGTGTTTTTCTCTTTTATGCTCTAGTTTTGTACACTTTATAACGAGAGTTGATTTACACTCTAAAAGCGTCGTGTTTCTACGTAAAAAAAGATGGCACATTTTCGATTAAACATGTTCGATACTGATAATAATTAATATCATGTCAAATCTAACAAGCGATACTAAAGGCTTCAGTATAATCGTACTCGAATCATAAAATATCGTATAGCTCACAAAATTCCTCTCTTCCCAAATGATCTTTAATATGCTTGCTTTAAATTTCGTCCCATAATTTAACCTACCCTCACTTGTAAAACAAAGCAAGTAACGAATACTGCGAGAGCGAACTAGTTATAATTCTGAAGTCACGCAATTAATAAAATAGTCAGTAGTAATGTCTTTAACCTTTTGGTCAGAAGTTTGTAAAAGTTTATAAAATTAAAACAAATATTTGTGAAATTAATTGTGATTTGTAGTCCATTACAATTAATCATGATTGTAATACATGTAGCTGAAGCTTAGCAATTTAAAAAGAATATTTTGAAAAAGAGGATTATAAATTGTATATATTTTTATAATTAAGTATATCTTGCTCTTAGAAAACAGATTCATATAATATTTTGTCGTTTTCTCCAACTTAAAATCTTATATAATAGTGTAAGTAATATGTGAATAATTGAAAAAATACTGAAACTTCCATATGATGTACATTTGTAAGGAGTTTCCACACAGATCTGAAGAGCCACACATGAGGACTAAGTTTTTCACCTTATCATCATTCCTCGAATGTCTCCAATTCGCCCTCCTGCGATAACGATTTCGGCAATGTTTCGTAATTGTTTCACCAAACTTTTCTTGAAATGAAGTTTTAAAACTTTTTGCAAGGAAGGTAAAATTAGTTGCAACTTGCTCCTGCAATTAAAGGTCCCATTTATCGAATGTCTCTTTCCCTCCTCTGCAATGTCTCACTCTTCTTTATTGAACTCAGATTGATGTATATTAATTTATCCTTTCTATTTTCACGACCTTGGTAGGCAGGATAAGCTCTTCAAAAAATGAGACGACTATTCACATAACGTAAATTTTGGTTAACTAACTTTGTGATCTCAAGTTCTTCTACACGCTGTGTTTGTGTGAATAAAGGCAAGAGGTGACATAAAGACAAATTTCTTAAGATTCATTTACAAGGGGAGGGGGATGTTTGGATATTTTACGAGCACGATTTGATTTCACTGTTTCATTTTACATCCGCATTGACGTTCAAATGTTTTAAATGAATCTCAAATTTTTGGAAAAATATCGTAGTACTTGTAAATAGAGACTAAAACATTTGTTGTGAAATCGAAAGAAAAGAAACAAATAAATTCAAGGATGTTGAATTACTTCTCGCTGAAAATTTACGAGCATTGTTGGCAGTATTGAATTTGAAAATTGTCACATCTTCAGTTCTAGCAAATACTAAATAAATTGCTAATCTCCATAGTATGGTTTGAAGCTCAGGAAGTAGAAGCTAGTGAACCTAAACAGAAAAAACTACTGTTCAACCCTCATATTGCATTCTCATATTATCTGCTCCTTTGCTATTTCTACCATTGTTATTTTTTATGAAAACTACCATTCACTAACTTAAAATAGTTGGATAGAACTTGCTTTACCTATTCAAGAGATAATACCTGAAAATACTCATTATACAACTTTTCATTTATTTTTACCACAAGTGATTTTGTGGTTTGAACAAAAATTGAATTTTGCCTTGAGACAACTAGCGAAGTTATTGTCAAAAATTTAATTTCAAACCTTAACATCCACATAAAATTTGTTATTCGCATAGTAACGGTATCCAGAAGGACAAAATCACCAAGACAATCACAGCGAGTTTCTTCACACATGTATAGCGGAGTCCTCCAAGACACAACACGGAGGAAAGCGAGTGGGGACTTCTTGATATATACAAATCTAAGAGGTTTTAAAACCTGTATAAATACTGTTTTAAACAAATAATAAAAAATCCTGGGTAAGATCCCTTGATGTACCATCACAATTTTTTATTTCCACAAGGCTCAAGAGACTAACTTTGGGATGGGTAAGTACAATGATGGTGCATATCGACTGGTTTATTTATAAGAAAATGTGAATATTAATTAAAATATATGTATTTTCAATACACCAGTTGCTAAATACTAGAGATAAATCTGTGATACTGTCATACGACACTAACGATATTGTGCCAGGATTTTTATACAATTAATTATAAAGTTTTGTGGATAAATAATTTCTTAAAATAAGCTAATAGGATAAATATAGGATAATATTTAATTTCTTAAACATAATGTTTGGTAGCCTATATATATATATATATATATATATATATATATAGGCTATATATATATTTATACATACATAGCGTCAATGTGTCGTTGTTTAAACAGTTTTAACAAGTGTTTTATGTGTGTCAACGAACTAAAAAAATTTTATTTTTATTTTTATTACCAGTTTTAATGGGACGACACTTTCATGATGTGTTGGATCTGACGATGACGGTTTAACTGTCGAAACCAGTTATTCACAAGGATGAAATTCGGATTGTCTGACGTAAATATTAAGGTAAGTAACTTATAATATATTAATTAATAGCTTTCTACTGTTAAACTTGTATCTACTGTCTTTTGCATAAGAATATGACGTTGTATGAATTATACAAATTATATTTGAGATTGGAAATTTACGCGAAGCAGAACCTACGAACAAGCCTCCAATATTTATATTTCAATGATTATATTAGGAAAATAAAAAGATATTTTTGGTATTTATAATTTAGTTCCAAGATTTGTTACTTGCAGAGTTATAACGTGACAACATGTCTACTTTAATTTCCGGCAGAGTGCTCTGTAAATAATGGCAAGAGTTGCGTAGCTATCTCAAGAATTTTACTATTGGCATTCTTAGGACTGAATATGTTTTACCCAGTGTGTTGTGTTGTGCATACCTGACAAAGGTTAAAACATACGAACATCAAACATAACGCATATCCTTTCCTAAAATCTTTATATATATATGTTTCTTCCATTGGGTATTTTAAATAAATATTGAAAAGATATCGCCATTAGTGGAGTCAACATGCATAGTTTAGTATGGACATCAAAAATTATATAAATAAATTTTTCCCGAGCATGAAATAGAGTGCATAATGATCGTAATCCCTTTATTAATGAATACGGTACAATGCGTTTACTTACCCAATATATGAAGTACAGAGTTCTGTAATAACACAAATAGTCGACGTCTGTTTTATGACCTCATGGTATAGGTCTATAACATCCTTACATAGAATCCTATTCAAATCCAGAATGGTGCCCTTTCAACAGGTTTTTTATTCATATCTTGTGTTATTCAACTTCTATTACACTAAATTATGAGTAGTTAAAACCTTGTAGATTTCAATTCTACATGTAATGGTATAAAGTCTTCATCTCCATATAACACCTTTACACAAGTGGTTATAACCAATAGCCTAAACGGTCATTTTGGTGTCACCCCTTCATATTTTATAATTTAAAGCAGTACGCGATGCCAAAACACCAATAGGTCGCCCGACTCTTCCCAAAAACAAACTACCCACTCATTTTGGTGGAGTTAGCCCGAAAAATAAAATTACGATGGCATAGTCCGAAACAGCACTTGCTGCTCCGATCGTTGCACGCATTCTGTGTGGTCCTTCCAGTCAGGTTCCGCGATAGTCGGCGTAGCGATTCCTTATCAAAGGGCTATACTACAAGGAAGGCAACTTATGGTGCACACTTGCCATCATGTGATGTTAAAACCTTACACATACACAACAAAAATCTAAAAATGGTGATAACTCAAATTAGTCCTAATAATGGTAGGCTCTAAATAGTCTAAGCTCTCGAACTTTCTATGCGTAGGATCGAAATTGATATTTATTTTGAGAAGTTAAAAAAAAAAAAAAACATTGAAAATAATGGACGTAAATGAATTATTCCCATTGTGACGTAAGGGACGATTTCACTAACAGTCAGGTCACCTAAAGTTTCAAACATAATAATAGTTGTAAGACTCAACAAGGAACTAGTATATTTGTTCAGAGGTTGGCAGTACGTAATCGTTGATTATAATGAAAGTAGGACACTACAATAATTGGTTTCCGAAAAGGTAAAAGTTAATTCATTACACGCTGAACTTCGTTAGTTTTTGGCTACCCACCAATAAAGTAATCTTTGTCCATTGTCATAGGAGATGCATTTTCATAATTCTTACACCTTATAATTCGTTATTTTAAAAAGAACAATTAAATCAATACGATGTAAAATTTTCATCCAAACTCGACTTTAACCTTTCATTAACAACAGGATTAAACAATGCAGTTTAAAATTTTAATTTCTAAATCATTTTTAATGAATATAGTGTCACTTTTTCATTCCTGAAGGACACATTTTTACCAAGTATGTATGTAAGTATTAAAAATACACTAGTTTTGACCACGGTTCCGTTATATTTGAAATCGAGCTTTGAGTGCATATTTAATATGTTTTCAACTCCTCTGCGTTGAATAGATAATTTGCATAAATTTAGTGTCTATAGAAATGTGTTACGATTTCAAAAATGTATTCAATTGCTATTAGCATTTAAAACATATAACGAATGCCACAAAAATTACACAGGTTTTCACTCAAAACATTAAGAAAATACTTTGAAAAATATGGACATGATAAACTTCAGCAGAAAGGTGAAGCTTGGAAACTATTACTCAATTTAAAGAACGTTTTCAATTTCAATTAGCATTCAAATCATATATCACATATGTCAACGAAAAAATAGCGGTGTCACTGTAAATTAAAAGAAAATTGAGTATACCATGCGACTATTTGGTTTATTTTCCAATATATATATATATATATATATATATATATATATATATATATATATATATATATATATATATACGTTTAAATAATTTATATTAAACGTTTAAATAAGTATTTCTATTTATGTATGAATCTATATGTTATGTATTACTAGTTGTTGTGCTCGTCAACTTGCCATGACAGGCTGCCCTTTTAAATGTAACTACTAAAAAAGTCAGACTAAATTTAAAGTTGTGTATTATTTTTATTTATATTGTGCACTAACCACCTTTACAGGATACGATGATAGTAAATATCGTTACAGTAAAGTGTGGTTAGGTATTGTGCACTAACCACCATTACAGGAAAGTGTGGTTAGGTATTGTGCACTAACCACCATTACAGGAAAGTGTGGTAAGGTATATTCCTAGAAACTTAAATGGAATTTCATGTATATAAAGATGGAATGAATAAATAAATATTTTAGATTTCGTAGACAAATATTGTTATAACGTGGGTATACCTAAACTAATTTCAATCAAATTTAGACTAAAGTTTAATGTAGCTGCATACGAAAATTAAACCTTGTGAAAATCGGATCAACGGTTCTTATGTTATAAACGTAGAAATGGACAGTGAGACGTTGCTTGAATATGCGTTATATTTAGGCATAATGTCAAGCAGAGTTGGTGTCTCATCGAAGAGTGAAACCAATAGACGAAGAATTGAAACATGATTATTTTTATATAATTTATGGTGTTGTAACTTGAATAACACACTACACTCATGAAATAAACTGCTAAAATGGACGAAATTTTGACATTTTATTTTTATAAATTACATTACCAGTATATGAGCACACTATAGTTCTCGTTACCAAATTTCATGTTCCTACCTGAACGACGACTGACGGATGCCATTTTGGAAATCAAGTTTTTGGCTTCCTCAGGCCATGAAACACGAAGATCAGTCAAAAACAAAGGTCGAAATTTTTGGGGATTAATTTAACCTAAATTTCGTGTACTGAAGAGAAAAATTCCACAACGAAATTTAGATATTTTGTTACAGATTTAATCACACTGACGATTTATTTCGTCACTACAACATTGACAGTATTTTCCACAACACTATGCAGTGTGTTGCGTCATCTCTCACTTGACATTGAATTATTTACACGCCTCACTCAGTACATGCACTGTTCAATTCAATTGGTTCCATATGCAATACATGAATTACATATTACATTTATTCAAGAGAATGTAGATTCTGATTTTAACATGGTCATGATATAAATTGGTGAATTGTCAAAGCATATAAATAAAAGAACAAACATAATATGTAACGGAACGTATACAAAAGTATTTCACTTCATATATCATACAGTTATTATAAATGATTTTCGCTAAGCGAAACGTACAAGACTAGGATTTCACAATTATATTGCTCTATAATTTTATAATTTATGTATGTTTAATACTTAAACACGAGAAAATAAAAAAAAAAAATATGTCCATACGCTAATGAAATGAAATTTCTGTTGTATATTTTGAATTCTTACAAAAAACTCTTTCTGTTTTCACAAACGAAAATATTTACAGTATTTTTTGTGTGAATAAAATTTGTGTTATTATAAAGCTGTTTCAAAATTAAAGGTAGATGTGACAATATAATTATTATAACAATATATCAATTTGTTATTTCCATTTTAATCATTACAAGTATTATATCATATGTATTTTTGAGCTACCTTTTGTGATTAAATTGTGGCCATGAGTCACACACCAACGCACAAAACTAATTGTACCACCCCTCTTCTATCTTGAACACTTCATACATAGAACACCCTCTTCACTTATTTTCAGCGAAGAACTCCTTGATATCGTTCACATCAAAACATTTTGTTTTAAATATTTTTTAAAATTAAATAATCTTAATTATAATTTTGTTTTGTTATTCAAGTGATCCTAGAGGCAGGTTTAAATGTACAATTTTTGCTGAGTGAGATTTTATTTATTATCTTCTTTTCTAAAGGTTCGCATATAAAGAGATTTTAAATTTTAAGAAAATAACTGAAGGAAATGTATAGGGTGATTAATGATAATCGCAGAAACTTAGAAGTGTTCTAATAATAAAAATAAGAAAATAGTTCATAAAAACAAATGTCCAAAAAAATGTTAAAAAAAAAAAAACATTACTTTGGAAATAAATAAGATATGAGTTCAGATATCACTTATTTCTTATATTACGTTTTAGAAGTGTAAAAAAAGGGATTTGGTATTTTTTTCAACACATCGGTCGTTAAAAACACACTGCAAACTTAAAAAATAACAAACACAAAGGGAAAAAATAGTTTTTAACAACAAACAAAATGCTATTTATTTATTTTTTACTTAGGTAAAAGGAAAAACGAATTATCAAGAAAAAACTAAAAAATTTATTTTTTGATAATTGTTTAAAACATCAAACATTTTTTATTACACTTTTTACACTACAACACTAGTCTCACTGACTATCAGATTATTTTCTGAAGTGATATGGACAGTGTGTTAGGTTATTGTAGTCACATTACTACTTATTGATTACCCAGCACTGGACTAAAGGACAACACTATTAGCACTTAAATTAGTTCAAATGGCTTGACCCTCCTGAGTTTCCTTACAAGTCCTGAGTTGCCAAGAACCTGACGCATTTCTACATTCTGGTGTTGGTGGAGTCGGAGTTCATGCTTCTTTGTGTGTTTACTTTTTTCGGACTCAACAGTTTCCACTTTTAAATCCCGATGGATGGTATCGGATATACCAAGGACCATTTACTGTTTCTATATTAGTATTTACGTTAAGCAGTCTATTTTGAATATTTCCTTTGTTACAGATGTTTCGGTACTATCATACCATCATCAGACAACAAAACACTTTGAACATGTAAAAACTAATACACAATGTACACAAAGCTAATACGAATTGGTACTACCGAATTAACGTACGCGTCAAATTAAAAATAATGTTTATGTTTTCACAGTTGTAGCTACAGTAAGAAAATTCTTATAGAAAATCGGACATCTGAGATTATGAATTTTATTTTTGCAGATAGGAATATTTTCAAATATTTTAATAATATAAAAGAAACAATTGTATTGCACCTTTAGATCTTATGTTCCTCCATTTTTGCAGAGAATACTTTATATTCATCCCCGTAAAATGACGAGTATTGGTTTTATAGCTTAGCAAATTAAAAATATGCCAACATTTTTGTCGCAAAACTTTCCCGCTCTCCAAAAATACTTCAATTTCTACTACATTTGGAATATCTATGAGTAATCACAAAAGAGACGTGAAAGTTTGTGAAAATTTGAAAATAATAAATCAACACAACTATTATCGCCGTCATTATAAAAATAATTTAATAAGCATTTAAAACATTACAAAAAACTAAGGTTATAAAATATATAACCTAAAAGTTATCTCGTTAATAAATAATGCAAAACGATTGCACAAACTATCTCATTCGACCATACGCAAATCCAAATAAAACCATTTAAAACTAATAGTTACTGACATGTTCTGTTCACCAGTTGTTAATGAAACAGTGAACATTAACTATGGACACCGTTAGTATTTATAAATTTATTTCACTAAACAAGTTCTCAGTGGGTTTCATATTTAAATGCAATTGAACTGTCTACGACTGCGGTGAAGTTTCATTTTTGTTTTCGCTAATTTTTCATGAACCATTATTTTACTACTTGTGATTTTGCACTCTGTTTTGGGTTATTAATCTTCATAACTCCGTACAATTTTAACGAAATCGGATTTTGGGAAATTACGTTATTTATAACCAACCCCTTTGGCAACATTTAATTATCCACCCATAACTTACGAAGCAGCATATTAAACCAGATGACGGTTATACGTTTTGTTTGGATCTTGAGAAAAATTTAATCAAAATATTTAGCGCCGATTAAAAGGAAAAAAAATTGTGCTGTTTTTATGGCAGCTAGGAAAATGAATAAATCTTAGTTAAAATATTTCCACATAACTAATCTCAATGGAAAGCTCTTGATTGAGGCTATCTACTGGGTGTGCCAAAATTCAGATTCCATATGAAGAGTGTTCACAATATATATATATATATATATATATATATATATATAACGTATTTTCCCTCTTTTTTAAATGTAAGCAAATCAATGTTTTCCCTTCTCACTTATTTCTAAAAACAGAAATTTATTTTGATGAAACAGAATCTTTCTATTTTTTTCAGATACCAAGTTATGAGCAATAGAATGTCACAATCTTTTTTCTTTTTTACTCGACCATAACACAAGAAAACATTTATGTGACAACCCTTTGGAAAGCTGTTTACATTTTCTGATAATGTAACTACCTAAATTAATTATTATTATATATTTTTGTACAATGTGTTCCAAAATTAATTTTTAAAAAGACAACTTTTTCGTTTACAAAGAAAAGCATGGATTAATTACCAATAATGCAGAAAGAGTGGATTTCAGCTCTTAGTTCAAAGATTGTCTTCATTATCTAGTTGTAACCTTATCAGTTCATCGGGAAACACTTTGTCTAATAGATGTTTACTTTATCTAATTAATGATTACTAGTGATTTGTTATTCAATCGCCTCTAGTTTGTTCCCTTGTCACTCACTTTACTTTTGTAAACACAAACACATATTGTCTTTTTTAAAATTATCTTTTGAACACCCTATGCGGTAAAATATTTAGTTACAATATCAGATAGTAAATCTAAACAGTTTTACTTTAAGAGTTATTACATAAATGTTTTTCTTGTGTTATGGTCGAGTGAAAATGAAATAAGACTGTGGACGCCTCGTAACTTAGTATCTAAGTAAAATAAAAAGATATTGTTTTTACCAAAATAAAGCGGGTTTTTACCAGTAACTGAATGGGGGAAAACATTGATATGCTTATATTTAGAAAGAGGGAAAAATACGTTTTACATTTTATATAATAATTCTGCATATGGAACCAGAGTTTTGGCACACTCAGTAGATATCCTTAATCAACCTTCCAATGATGTATCTATCATGTTCCTACTCCAACTAGAATTAATTGTAATATAATTGCAGTATAGCGGGACTTTTGCCCATGTCTGTATATATAAACTAAGTCACGGTTCCTCGTGGAGTTACATTTTACACTTTTTGAAATAACTGTAATTGTGACAAAGAAATAAATACTAAAAGAAACATTAATTCCCAGGGGTTCTGATGTTTTCAAACAACAAATTTTAACTTTTCTTAAATTCTTAGTGAAAACGCCATTCCTTGTAATAGCAAGCAATTCATTCTCTTTGTAACAAAAGAAATCTAGAAAAGTTGTTTAACGGTCTACAACTTTTTATGAACATTGTTTTCAACTTTGGCCAAATATTTATTTTTCAAAATTATTTGTATTAATTATATAGTTCAAAGGAAATCATTTTGTAGGAATCGTGAAATTTGATGCATATTATATAAAACTCGTATAATTGGAATTCCTTTTTTTACCTGCTATCATTCATTATTATTTGTTTAAACACTCATATTATTAAAAAAAAACAAAATCTTTTACATAAGTTAAGACTCTTCAATATTCTTTACGACAGTATTTTTAATTCGAGTCTTTCGTAATAAAGAAAAGCATAAAACCTTCTTGAAACTGTTTTAGAAAGGTAATTGAAAATGCTTTTATAAATTAAGAATAAAAATATTGTCAAAAGGCACAATTTTTTTTGCAGGTTGTGTTCACATCCTTAATAGTGCTCGACGCATTCAAGAATAAATTATAATATTTGACTTGTTCCTCTTTACACTGTTTCATAATTAGACTTTATGGTGAACAAACAAGAACAATTAAATACTTGCAAAGTACTTGAAATCGTAAGGTGAAAACAAACAAATTTGAAAAAAAAAAAAAATTATAACGTCTCTATCTTTGGTGAACAAAATTACACTTGTTTAACAAGGTCGATTGTTTCTTGTACACAAATTGTAAACAAACACAATACACACAATGTGAACCCGCTGAAAAACAGCCCTCAGTGGAGTTAGATTAGCAAGATTGATACCCAACCTAAAAGACCAAAGAACGCAAGCGAAGATTACTATCAAACTTAGTGTATTTAGAAATGTACCCAACCCAGATATTGGCGAAAGCGTTGGAAAAAAAAACACTTATTATAGATGCAACGTAGTGTAGACCTGAGATTGTATTATGAAAACGCACTTTATTGGAAAGCTCAGCGTTAGTGTTGGCTGGCACTCCGCCCTAGCTATGGAAGTGTTTCACCATCTTGTATATGTATACAATATGTAAACAAATAATTTGAAGTTGCTGAAATACAGCCGTGAGTGAAGTTGGATTAGCAAGATTGATACCCAACCTAAAAGACCAAAGAACGCAAGCGAAGATTACTATCAAACTTAGTGTATTTAGAAATGTACCCAACCCAGATATTGGCGAAAGCGTTGGAAAAAAAAAACACTTCGGAATACACTTATTATAGATGCAACGTATTGTAGACCTGAGATTGTATTATGAAAACGCACTTTATTGGAAAGCTCAGCGTTAGTGTTGGCTGGCACTCCGCCCTAGCTATGGAAGTGTTTCACAATTTTGTATACAAAATGTAAACAAATAATTTGAAGTAGCTGAAATACAGCCGTGAGTGAAGTTGGATTAGCAAGATTGATGCCCAATCTGAAAGAGATGGTTCTCATCTAATATCAGAATGGGGAATGGTAAATAAAAAAACTTTGTCCGTGAGACAAGTGAAATTTGGTTTTTTCATGAAAGTTTGTTATTTGACAGAGAAGTGGAACCTCGTAGACCATTACAATTGATGTCTGAATGTAGATTTATTTTGTATACTGTTTGTTAAACCCTCTCCACGATGGACGTACAACCTCCATTTTTAATTGGCGATCACACGGATTGATGACACCCTTCGGCCCTTTAGACGAGATCGGGAAGATGGTGGTAGAAACTCTCCTTTCTTTTAAGTTATTTTCATGATCGTAAAAATTGTTTTATTTTGTTATACAAAATGTAAATAAATATATCTATCAACAACCTCATTTTCTGTAAAAGTTGTGATGATTTGGCTGTAGAAAAACAGTCCCACAACAGATTTTCCGGCTTTTAAAACAAAGTACATTCTGATCCTAAAATAACAAGGTTGCTCTTTTCTTGAATTCATCGTGAAAACATTGTAATTGCTAAAAAAATTAGCAGGATTGTAATAAAAGAAGTCTAAAGAGTCTTTTTACTTGTAAAATGTAGAATAATTGGTATTTTTGGAAACTGCAATAACTACGGAATGTTTAAAGGTAGTTTGACCGCCATCAAACTCAATGTTAACCTAATGTTGACATAATTAATAAATGTAGAGTGTCATTGACATTAAAACAAATTATTGGAACCTATTAAACATATATGTTTTCTGAATGTTTACTTATTTCTAAAAGTTTTATTTTAGGTTTACACAATGAGCCGATTATAATCTTTCTTTCATTTCTTTAATTTATTTACAGCTCTTGACAAATAAATTATTTATAGTCAATATGTATAGTTATGTATATTAATTTATTTAATACACTTTAAATCTGATTTAAATTGCTAAGAATCATTAGTTTATTTTTAAACTTCTATAAAAAATGGATATTTTCTATTCAGTTGAATACAACCCCGTCATTTTTTCAAGGCAACCACTGTTTATTTAAAATGGGCCTTCCCTCCGCCATACTACAGGTTGGAAAGTATCGAACTTCCCAGAATAAATCTTCTCATGGTTGAGATTCGTAGCCTCGGTTTCAAGTGCCATTCTTGATTAGAGAAGTGACGATTTTAACCATTGAGCTACCAAAAACGTAACAATATTTAAATAGTAAGATTCCTATTCTAGTGTAATCAAACAAAATAATGATTTCGAATCAACGACCACAATATTTGTAAAATTTACGATGATTTGGCGGTTTGAAAAAAAAGGAATAAGGAAGTTAGACTTTCAGAAAAAAAACATTATGTTTTAAAAAAAACCCCCACGTAGTTCCCCAAGGTCATCGTGATATATTTTCAATAACGGGACTTCCGAAAGGAGAAATTCTATTAGTAAACTGTGTTGCAGTGTGAATATTGCAACATAGGGTTAAATCCTTGGGAGTGTACCATAAAACATACGTACATCATTTTTATTTTTGTTTTGTTGTATGATTTATTTATAAACATATGCGTTGTTACTACTTCATCTTTTTCAAATTAAAATTAAACAAATACAAATATAGTTTAACAATTTTTTTTTTCAAAGCCTAAAACGTCAGTATTCGGATATATTTAACATATTTAAAAAACAATTGTTTAAACTAAATTATTGGTAAAACGTTTAGTTAAGTATGAACTTTTAAATCAAAACGTACATGTATAGTCTGTGTTTATTAAGAAGTTGTTTAATATTGAACAATTCAACGAATCGTAAGTATTTCCAACACAAAATGACTCGCCAACCAAGGTTCAATGTTGTTTTATTTTTATCAGGTGATGGTAATTTGATGATGCCAGAAATATTCTTTTATTGAGAAACTCGTATTACAATAACGGAACGAAAATGAATCAACAAATTACTAAATTAAACTGTAATATCACAATAAAACATAAAATTTTCACACAACATTTTAGAAATTTCGAGAAATAAAAACAATAAACGAACACTGAACAGTGTAACAGAAATAGAATCAATATCGGAAAGTTATTTATCTCTTATAAATACCTGTGAATAAAAACCACCGGAATTTCTCTTTTAATTATTGAAAAATACAAGCATCAATTGGATAACCACATTGCAGGTTCCACTTCGACAGAAATATTAAAACAATGCTACGAAATGAAATAATGATGTTTACCACATTTTTCATTGGTAAAGCCTAGAAATGTAATTAATGTTACATGTGGTATTATCAACATTTTCAAGGTTTAAATATATTGATTTTAAATTTGTTTCTAAATTTTATAATTATTTTAAAGATAGCCTACAAGTTCTATCTTTGTGTTGTTATTGATAATTGTCTTGTGTAACGTAATACCGTTAACAGATCCCTTAAATAATATCGAAACTTCATCCTCTATGTTATAAAAATCTTAGATATTAGAATTAGCGACCATTTAAGGAACGATGTATAACTAATCTATAAATTTTCTCACTCGCATTTCCCCAAAACCAAATCAAATAAAAAAGTGAACTTTTTCAAGTTTAAACTCCTAACAAGTACAACAGATTTTGGTTTATTCAAATTAAACAAATTTACTTACCCCCTACTCCCACCATTAATTTTAGTCTTCATAAATGTTTCACAAAACTCTATAGGTAAAACACATCCTTGCAGTAAGACTTATGGAAGGAGACTTTGGTATAAAAGTTTACAGCTCAGTCAAAAATTACATTTTCCGATTGAATATGCTCCAGTGAGAAATATAATTTTCTATGTACCTTAGCAATAATGATCGGAAATAATCGGAATACCAACAAATTAAGTCCCTATGTTGATTGCTCACAAATCCAGTAACATATTAAAGTAAATAAATATGAAATACTATCATGAACTAACGTCTACAATATATATTATCGAATCAAATTATTAATAAAACGTAACAATTCTTAACTTCTTTGATATTTCTTTATGAATTCTTCTACTGAAAACTATTAACGTAATTGCAACAAATAACCTGCATTGCTAGCTAATCAAATTGGAACACAGATCACGATCAGGTAATGACCTGTCTTTACCAATACGCTGACCCTTCAAACACAAATATCAATAGATTCAATGTGAACCTATTTGTACGACAAGCTTGCCCATTTACCAAGTTCAGATAGTTTTAATTCAGTTG
Organism: Aphrophora alni; assembly: GCA_963513935.1. NCBI lineage: Eukaryota > Metazoa > Arthropoda > Insecta > Hemiptera > Aphrophoridae > Aphrophora > Aphrophora alni. The sequence goes on from OY740770.1 coordinate 118,552,383, forward strand.
CCCTCAGGGGTTCTGTATAGGGAGTACGAATATGTCAATACCGAGGGACCTAGCTGGATCTACACTGTTTTTCATGTTGTCTTGAATTATATCCTTCACGTTCATCTTTATATCAGTACTTTCTTGACCAAGTCTTCCGACCCTTACATTATTAGTGTATTTGAGGGTTAGGAATCTTACTTTAAGATCATTTCCCCCCTTTTTTTTACAAGAGGATGAGAGGTGTTCGCTTTTAAACAACAAGGAAAAAATATTTTACGTGGTGAATTTTCATAAATAAATAAATAAATTACCTTTATGGTATAAATTATCAAAGTTTATAGATATGTTAGAGTCAAATTTTTCTCTAATTAAGTTTAAATTAGTTGTACAAGTGCCTTCTCAATATAAAATACCTTAATCGAAATATTATAGTTGGATCAAAATTAGAAATGCGTTTCTGTGTACCAGAAATCAAGTATCTGAGATAAAAGAAGAGAGAGGCAGAAAGAGAAACAGCATAAGTGGCGAGAGAGAGAGAGAGAGAGAGAGAGAGAGAGAGAGAGAGAGAGAGAGAGAGAGAGAGAGAGAGAGAGAGAGTTTGTGGTAAAATACGATATGTTATTTGCACAACTGACTAAGGAAAAAGCATAGAATTAGTAAAATTCATTAATAATGTTAAATTTGAAACAGTCCAAATTTGAAGTCGAATTCCAAGTGAAGTCGAATATCAAATGTACTATTCTAATATCAAATTTGAATCTCAAACATTGTAATTTTACTAGCAGATTTTGTTAAACTTTTTAAATTAATTAAATTAATAAAAACAAAACTCAATGTTAATTGTGAGGTATGAAGGTTACAGATTGCTTGCAGAAGCAGACCTTATCAAAGAGGTGTTTTGCATTTTGTGATTGCTCTTTCTTTTTGTTTATAAAGTAGTAAGAGAAAGTAGGAAAGGAGGGAGGGGATGAGTGTTGAATATGGAGGAACTGATAAATAAGTTAGTGCGGTTTTATTACAATGAGAATTTTATATTTATTAATAAAATATATTTTAAGCCAGTTAGATTTTTTAAGATGTGTTTCTGTCTTTTTGTGTGTATGTGTTTTTTAGTAAATAATATTACTATAGTACTATAGACCCCTCTCCTAAAAAAGTTTTCCTCAATACATTTAAAAAAATTATTTTTGCGAATGCAAACGAGTGAGTAGCATAACTTATGAAAGTGTTAAAAACACAATAAGTGTTACTGCATTGTAAATTAAAAATTCTTAAAATTACAGTTTGAAGTTTGTAATTAAATTTGACTCCCAATTTGCGTTATTTAACGAAAAGCCTATCGGCCATAATTGCCTTAAAACAAGAAGAAGGAAAGAATATAAAATAAAGACACCTAGCCATGGAATACGCTTATAGCGTACGAGTGACAAAAGAACAAGATTTGGTCAAGAAAAACCTAATAGTGAAGATAAAAGAGAGGGATCTAACCCAATACTACACGAAGAAAGATGCTAGTTAGGTCCCCTTGTGGTTGACATAACCGCACTCAATTTAGTGAGTTCCTGAAGGAAAAGTTCAATTTGTTATTTCTTGTTCACTGTGAATCAAAATAGTTTTCACTAACTTATCTATTGGTTGTTTGAACAAAAGACTTAACAATTTACAACAGTGTAGATTCTTTGTCGCATAGGTAAGGCACATTTTGAAAATTTAAGTAAATATTGTAGTCGTTGATATTTAAGATAGTATAAGATATTTTTTAAAGACTTTTAAAACATGTAAAATTTATTAACAATATAATATACCTAATTTTTAAACAGTAGAGATTTAATTAGGGAGGGGAAAGATGTAGTGCCCAACAAGTTTCGTGTAATTTGAAAATGAATAAAAACAAATAATTATAAAATAAAATGAATGTAATATTGACGACAAAAATATTTGAAGAGCGAGCAGAGATTTTCTATAAATGGGATCTTTAATTGCAGAAACAAGTTATTACTAATTTTATCTTCCTTGCAAAAAGTTCCAAAACATCATTTGAGGAAAAGTTTGAAGAAACAATTACAAAACGTTGCCAAAATCGTTTTCAAAGGAGGGTGAGTTGGAGACATTCAAAGAATAAGGCGAAAAACTTACAACACCATAGTTATGGAAACTTCTTATTGTTATTACAGAGGTTTTACATTTTTGTTTAAAGGAATTTAAACGTATATGTGATAATATTCATGTTTGGATTTTTTTTTTTAGTCAGGGATAGTCTCACAGATTATTTAGCATTTTAATCTGATAAATATTTTGATAGTGTCTCAAGTTAGTGCCACTGTATCCCCACAGCACTGTACGAGCGCTATATATGTTTTTTGCACTAAAATAAAATATTAAATTTTATAAAAAGCTAAAATAGATCTACTTTCTAGAAACAAGATAATCGTAAATCTTTAATCGTAAATACACGTAAATAATTTTAGTTGTCATATAATTTTGTAACTATCCAAGGCAAGCAGATTACAAATAATTGCAGATATCACTTTTGTATTATCAGAAGTAGGTGTATTATTTTGAATCCAATCTTAAGAAACAGAATAATAATTGAAAATAATTACACAATATTCATCTACTTTATGAAAAGTTAGTAACTATTTCGGTATTTAACAAGTAACTTTTGTTATTTTGATGAAAAACAAAAATCACCCCCTCTTACTTTTTTAGTTTCAGGATGGTTAAAACCACGGATGAATCACTTAAAATGGATCTGGGTGGGTTAGAATAATATGAGACACTTCAGCTCTTCACAGTTATTATTTTAATACTCTCTGAATTACAATATACGTCACAAATTTCAAACCTGTAACGGTATTCTTAAAGCTACAATTAAAATCGGAAAGGTATATCACATGTTCATAAGTTTTAATGTAGTTCCCATACTGTTGTTCCTCTTTTCCTTCGTTATAACAAGAACTTATAGAAAATCTGTAATTTTAAACTTCAATATTTAAATTCTATAATGTTTTTTAAAGGTAAACCATCGAGTCATAACATAAAACCGATAATCGAATAAAGAACCACTTATACCTCCATAGTTAGCGACAGGGTAGGAAGAGAGCAATAGTGGTCAAGGGACATCTGATAAGAAAGGTAAAAGAGAGAGTCCTGAAGACCAGAAGACCAGAAGAAGACAGATGCAATTTTAGCTCGAGTGGTTCAATTTTGATCAACCCGTACTGACTACAAAAACCCCTTAGGGTAATAAATATAATAAAAATATGAGAGAATTTACTGGTATAGTAATAATAATAATACAGAAGTTGTCATAAACAATTTGATTTGACGCTCAAAGACTTTACATAAACTTATGTTAAATCTGGGAAGAGTGTAAGTTGTATTATAACAAGTTTATCTTTATTTTTGAAATTTTAAATCAATAACCAGTTCCTATTAAAACGTTTTGGATAAGATTACATCATCACCATCGTATAGAACTTCTTAAATGTAAGTATTGATGCCAGTCGTTAACGACAATTTCTGGCTTTAAATCGTCATAAGCAAAACCCACACCGAAAATTATTAAAACAAATTAATTGTAATAAAATGCTAGCATCATAAAGAATTCAGGTTGAAAGTTTGCTTATAAAATATGCTCCGAGTATTGATATATCTTACCTTTTAACTGGAAACACAACTGCATTCGCTACATTCCTAAAGTACAGTTTAGTAAAGATAAACATTCCAGTGACTTTGAAGAACAATTCCTTGAATTTGTAATCAAAGTGGACTTTGTTACATTTCCTTTCCACAGCCAAACATTTTTTGAACATTGTTTGAACTCTCCCTTATTTTTAACAAATAAGCATAATTTCTGAGAAACAATGTGTGCTTAAATTTTTTCTTATTATTTTCTCTGAATATTTACCAACAATATATCAGTGTGATCTTTTATAAATTATCTATTTAACGGATTTGATTTTTTAAATATTAATAAGTTAAATAATTGACATACGTAATGAAATGATTACCATTTTATTATGAAAATCGAAAAAAATATTTGTGGCTTAAAAGTGAAAAACCACTCGGTCATCATCGGATTAAAAAGATAAATAAATAGTATAAAATAAATATTCCTAACATTCGATTAGCGACAGGATCAGCGCAGAACAAGAGTTGGTCAAGAGAGAACTGTTAGGAAAGATAGAAATGAGTGATCGAACTCAAAACTAAATGAAAAATATATCGATCTAGCTCAAGTATCTGGGAATTGCCACACTGAGCCACTGATTGTGTCACTGAGCAAAGTATAATAGCCTACTACAAAGTAGGCCATACCTACTTATATACCTACTTATATTTTGCTTTGCCTAGCTGTGCAAAGTATAATAGTCAAATTTAGAATATACAAGTAAAAATAAACATACTATTTTAGAAATGTATCTATCTTGATTTTTGAGGAAAATCATCTCAATTGAATAATCTTACTACCAATTTTGATTGAATTCAAGGAATTCTTCTACCTGAGACTGTTCAATTCCTTTTTGATACAAGTTTCATAATTATACAATATTTACACATCATAGAATGTAGTTTTTTAGTAACAGGCAGTAAATGTTGTGCAACGTAATTTGAAGTTTAATTTGAAACAAAAAACTATTGTTTAAAAAGAACGCCATTTGAAATTAAACAATGGTTTTTTCTGGTTTATAAACGTATCCACGATGTTCTTGGTAAACAATGATGACCTCAATTTTTAAGACAACCTGAAAAATACACGTAAAAAAATACACGTGCGAAAAATGGATGTGAATTATATAAAATATATTTTACCAGTGTTGATAAAGTATGGAATATATACAAAATCTTTAAAACGGTTGAATATAAAAAGTTTGTTTTTTGAAAACGTTTATAAAACAACATTTACTTCCAGTTTTGATAGTTTAAAATTTTGTCAGTAATCTTGGATTCGCCATCTTGAAATTTGGTTAAATTTTTAAATAGAATAGTGTCATGTGACACGAGTTTTACATTGTCTTTTTTCGTCTCATTTCTTTCAAAAGTTATAAGCATATACAAAAATGACCTTTTCATCTTCAGTCATTTTAAAGATTTTTGATATATTCCATACTTTATGAACACCCTGTGCAAAGAAGTACTCAAAACGTTTGAGGGTATAGTTAGTGTTCATTCTGTAATTCCAAATCCCAACAATGTGATGAATATGGCTGCAATGTCAACAAACTTGATTATTAGAACAATTGATCTGTAATATTATTAATATTATTTTACAAGACGTAAATCAACACATTACAATCTTCGTATCCTTATTTTTACCGACAACCCTTCTCTTACCTTTTACGAAATCACTTTAAAATCATTTTAGTCACTTTTAAACTACACCTTGTATAAATTTCACTCGTGAGCAAAAGTCTAACAACCCTTGTCACAAGCAAAGTGTTTAGTAATTCTTTACACGTTCGTTCAAGTGAACACCCGAATTCTAAAAACGACGCATTGGCAAATCGGCAAAGACAACACTGACTAAAGCTTAAAAGCTTCTTTCCATACCTTTATACATCTCGATACAAGGCAATATTATTTATTGTTGACTACTTTGGCTATAAAAAAATATAATAATAATAAATGTAAAAAGTGAATCTTTTCAGGAGAATTATTTCCTGGATTTTGTCTTTTATTTCCTTTTGTAAAATTGATAAAGTTATACGCATTATAAAATGACAACTAATTTATAAATAATACAATAATGAGAAACATGAACATTGTTGTCTTCTTTTAAATAAAAGAATTTGAGTCACCATGGTACTTACTTAACCCTGAACTACTTACCAAGTGATGCAAAGCTTTATTAAAATTCTTAATATCCTAAAAGATTTATAAATTATCTCCTTATATACCAACAGTTTGTAAATTATTATTACCATTAAACCCTACCTAACCTAATAAGGGGGAAAAATCCACAACAAAAATTTTAATGTTTCATTTTTTTTTCAGAGAATGTGACATAGAACTTTAATTTCTCCCAAACGACAGCGTTTACTATTCAACTAAAACTAACTTTAACGTTGGACTACTAAATAAGCGACGAGTATTTATTCATATAAATTCATTTAAATTAAAAACTGTTTAATAAGATGTTTTATATCATTACGATCAAGTTTACAAAATTTTACCAAAATTAGTAGACCTTTTTTTTTAAAAAAAAATATCTACGTCAGTGACGTTGTGTGATTCTTTTAATTCCATTGAACATGGAATATTCAAGTATAATGGACAGGCCTCTCAAATGAGACAAGAATTGTACTCCTATAATTCCATCAAATGACACAAGGAATTATTATTAACCATATTATACATTTATAGTACAGTACTCCATACAGACCTTACAATTGAATTAAACTTCGACTCATCTGTTCTTTTAAAAATATAGTTCTCTAAAGGCTAAAAACTTCAAGGTTTTCATCTTATAAAAAAGAGGGGATCGTAAAATATAAACCACTAGGCCTCAATACTCTAATAGCACCAGGAACGGAAGAAAACAAGAGTAGGTCAAGAGAGACGTAGTAGATAATATTTAACAGAGGGAGCTAAATCCAACTAGGCTCCCTTGAGATGGCCACGCCCATACTCACTATAGTGAGCCTCTGAGGACCTTCTAACAATAAACAACACCAAGTATTTTATTAATTAATTCTAGATTTTACAAATGAAACATGTGGTAATCTACGTTATTGCATTTTGTGACATTGTTTCAATATCTCTATTAAACTGCAATGTGGCTATTCAATTCAAGTTTGTCTTTTCAATAATTAAAACAGAAATTCCTGTGGTTTATTCGCATGCATGTAGAGTAGATAAATAAATAATTACCGGATGGATAGTGATCGAGTTTTTTTTAATAATCGTTCAGTTTATGTTATACAATTGGATACTTTTTCATTAACACACGTTATTTAAAAATATTGTTCTGTGCAGTTTTCCGTTTCCGTTATGTTTTGTCCCTTATCGATAAATTTTCCTTTTGTTCTAAAAAAAAGCCAATTTGTTTAATTAAAAAGTCATCCAGCCTTCTTCAAAATACAATTACTTACTTTTCGTCGCACTACAGCCTTCAATGAGTGTTACCGTACCTCGACAATTCGTCTTCATCCCTCCTCTACACTATGCCTTCTTCCACCATCTTCCAATACGTATACTCCTTATGTCTTATTCTAAATTCAGTAGTAACCATATTTTCTTTGGTCCTCCACGTTTCGTTCGTCCTTCAGTTTTCCTGTGTAACAACTTGTTTGGTATTCAGTCTTTGCCCTTACGCTACAAGCATGTCACGCGATTGGACTTTCAACCCTCACTATGTCTTTCCCCAGGAGTATATCTTTGTTAGTTCCTCTTCTCCGCCTTTCTTCTTCTCTTACTGGGCCGTATACCCTTCTAATAATTTTGCACTCAAATATACGTAAAATATTCACATCAGCAGCTGACATGGTTCTCGTTTCGATTTATAAATAACAACTAATCTAATATCTTTAAAATTATTGATAAAAGTTTACATTATAAAAATCGCTGATTCTTTTATTAATTTTTTACTATGACGATGTTCCCACAGTTTCCAGCCAGGCAACTGAGCACCTCTCGTTCTCGAACGATTGTCACCCAATTGCTATCATCTCTCACAAAAAATGCCAGTTTGTAAGCCAGTCTGTAACACACAAAATCTGCCATGGGGTGTTATAAAAAAAAAATCGTCATATGTCAAAATTGTCTCTACCGATTTCTTTCAAATTTTAACGAAACGTGAATATCAATTACCCAAACACGTGGTAAAATCTTAAGTAAAAATTGTATGGTTCAGGAAAAATTTTTGAAAAACAAAAATGAATCTGACGCCCTACTTAAATATATAAATATTTTTTCAAAGACGACGTCAAAATTTCATTTACATTTTTTGAATGACTGAGGAACTAATTTTTTTCTTCTTTGTTTCTTTCTCTTTTTTTTAGAGGTAACTGCAGATGACAAGATTGTCGTTGAAACGCGTTGAGTTATTAAATGTATTATTTATGACAAATTGTGTTCAAGTTTACTGTATATTAATTTTAAAACATCTCACAGTCAAACTCAATATTTATTTGTTTAATGAATGTAACTACAATTCAAGTCATTCGTAATAAGTATGTAATACTAACAACGCAACAGGTTTCAATGGTTCACGTCTGATAATTTAATATAAAAAAAAAACACAGTCGGATCTCCGCGACAATATGCACAGTTAAAATTTCTTTAGCTTATAAACTATTTCCTAGCATGTGTGATTTACAGGTGAATTTGTTCCTAAGTCTGTGTAATCATTTCTAAAGCAACTCTCACAGAATAATAGTATAATTTGTTCCACTTTTTATGTGGCTACTAAAGTTATCAGTTAATAGGTGTACGCACCATGTATATTAAAACCCAAACGGGTATATCAGTGATCAAACGGATGGTTCCATCCGTCGGAAATAAAATGAATGGAAAAAATTAGTGGTACCAAGTAGTGAAACTATTTTCTTGAGAGTATTAATTTGATAGACAATTAATTTGATGCCATAGTGTATTGAGTAGCAGGCATGGAGACTTCGCCACATATATAAAGTAAGAGAATTTTATCTTGAAATCGTATACAAGAAGTGAGTCAGACAACAAGTGTTTATTTATAGTATGCAAACATATCTATGTTAGTGAGTTTTCATTACCATAAGGCTAATTATTAAACTGATTTATTTGTAGCCAAAATAAAATAGACATTATGAAACAGTTTAGATATTATATAGCGATTTAAAAAATATAGTTTTTCAAAGTTAATATTATAAAGACAAGGATACAAATTATCGTATTTCTAAAAAAAATCTAAAGAAAAATAAGTTTGTTTTACCACTCCTGACCTGCTGTAACGTTTCACCATGTCAAGTTGTCATCCGCCATGAATCTAATATAAAATACGTAATTTTTCAAAATCAAATCTAGCGATTTCGTTCAATTTTAATGAAATGTGTAGATTAATAAACCAAATACAAGTGAAAGAAATTTTTAGGAAACTTTATTTTAGGAATAATAAAATACTTTTTATTTTAGGAATAATCTCGATTTAGATTAAATACTATTTACTCTAAGGAAGTGTTTATGACAACACAAGACCCTTGAATATATATATATATATATATATATATATATATATATATTAAAGATGGCGTCCATCACTTTTTGACTGACAACGACCGAACTGATATTTTTGGGGAAGATTTTGGTTGCTTTTTATTTGATTATAAAGATGGTTGAGTGATAAAGTTTGTGCAATAATTTTACGTATTTTATTATAATATCATTTACCATGAATATCATAGAGAGACATGTGTGCTAAATAACAACCATTAAATCATAATTTCATATACAGTAGGGGAAAATACATTTTGCTGTTTTAATATTTACTTATAAATTACACAAATGGATTGTTACCATATATTTAAACCAGATTTAATTTCTAATTCATAAAATAGTTTTTTCTTTTAAATGATCGTTACTTTCCATGTTTATTACAAAAATAATAATACAGTAGAATTTTGTTTTTATCACTAGTTATTTGATTGCCTAATATTCTAATTATCGAATTTGGTAATAAATTATATAAAATTAAAAACTTCACGCCATGTTGGATTTAACACTATATAATAATAATAATAATAATGTTTATTTTCAATGTATCTAACGGGGGGGGGGTAATTTTATCTTCAGTATTTGTAAATATGCTGACGCTCCTTATAGTCTCCGTAATTCCCAAAGGCCAAGACGTGCAATGACTGGTATACTACTAACATATGGTGGGATCGGGTATAGTGCATGTTAAGTGACCTTTTTTAGTTTATATAAAATGTTATCTATAGTACAGTATAATGTGACACTTTATTGGTAAATGTAATTGAATAATTTACTTTTAATTAAAAAGGTGATTATGTTGTATTAAGTAAGTGATAAGAGTCATGTTTGGAATTTATAGGGAAGCAACAGTTAAATAATAAAAAAAATATAATAATCAAATTAAACTTTAACATTATAGTTACAATAATAATACTTCATTTTATTTATTAGTAAGCTCAAAGAAGAACCATAAATTCAGTAACCATATATTGTCCTGCTGAGAAAATTGGAGAGGTTAAATATGGAAAGGTGTTTATTCTTATTAAAAAACAATGATGTACTTTTGTTTAATACTATTGTTGGTTGGACGATTTAGTAAGAATAGAGTGTGTAATAAGAGACACTTTTGTAATTACCAGAAAATCACAACTGAACCGAAAAATATAGACTTCTCCAAGATTCGAAGAGTGTAAAATAAGAAAGGTGAAACTGAATATAAAATGTAATATTTTGAACTCAAATAAGATGTTTATAAAAAATCAGTAACTAATACATTTATTGAATATCCTAAAAGATAAACAAAGTAAATAAATACAAATTCAATATTAAGGCACAAGGGTTACCGGTTGCTCGCAGAAGCAGACACTTCAGTAAGCTTATCAAAGAGGTTATTTGCATTTTGTGATTGCTCTTCCTTTCTGTATACAGACTACAAAGTCAATATAGGAAGGAAGGTAAGGGCGTGTGTAGAATATGGAGAAACTGATAAATATATAATAACTTAGTGGGCTGTTTTGTGTGCTTATAAAATTAGAAAATTTTGTTTTTGTTTAGAAATGCTCTACAAGTATGACTGTTAATAAGAAATTTCTGCCCTTCATGTTATGATAATTAAACAGGCAATGGGGTGCTGAGTTTACATTATTATGGTGATCTATGTTCTGTAGCTGTGGCATTATTAATCATGTCGACCAGTACATCTTATCTACAACAACCATGTATAACGTACACAGCGTCGAGTGATGTAGGAGTACTTTTGGTCTACTTGAAGTCGGTGCTACAATATTAAATCGTATATAGGGGACGCTTCCTCTTTCATCTTAGAGCCGCTAGCTGTTATACAGAGAGTAACAATGAAAACTGCCTTGAAAAAATAACAGATACCCTACATACTTAATATATTTTGAATTTATAGTCCTAAATATCGAAATCTTGATCTATGTTCGAAACAACAAGAGTCAAATCCTTACGAAACTCTAATACTATCAGATATAAAAAAAAACCTATATTAAGCTACAATCATTAATATACAAGTCCGTTTATCTTGCTCATGTGGTTTATCACGACGTACTTACAGAAAGTTCAGAGGCTTAGGGGTGTTGGTGTCGCCATTTTGAAGCGAAAAAGTTATCGGAGACGAGGTGGTGGGGTTACACTGCTATACTTGTAATAGGTTTACACTTGGGTTCGTTCAAATCACTTACTCTACCTTTGCTGAATAGTTTTGGTCATTCTAAAGGTGTAGAAAATTAGTTAAATTTGCCTAAATTCTTCTAAGTTTGTCTAAGAATATTTTTTAAATAATTTGTAAATTCTTAACCCTTCTCTCTCTCTCTCTCTCTCTCTCTCTCTCTCTCTCTCTCTCTCTCTCTCTCTCTCTCTCTCTCTCTCTCTCTCTCTCTCTCTCTTTTGGGGTTAGGTGGTAGAGAGGACTATACAGTCCTAACCTCGCCCCTAAATAAAGGCAAATCAAATCAAATCAAATCTCTCTCTCTCTCTCTCTCTCTCTCTCTCTCTCTCTCTCTCTCTCTCTCTCTCTCTCTCTCTCTCTCTCTCTCTCTCCCCTCTCTCCTATGTCCCTATTTTCATTGCTTCTAATACTAGTCTATTATTATTACTATTTGTATTATTTTGATATATGGTTGTGTTTTGTTAATTTATTTTTCCTAATTGCTCACACACGTCTCACACTCTCACACACAGATGGAAGTAATTGTAGGGATTTTTTAAATAAAACATATGTTGTTTTATATAAATAAGTATAATGTTAATGAAATTTAGAAAGCAAAAACATATATTAAGAAGATTTTTTTAAATATAGATTTCTTATTTTGTTGTTGCTTATTATACTTTAGCACGAATACGAAACAATAAAAAAAAGAATACACTTGAAATAAAGGATCTTTCAAAAAGAACTTTACAAATTAAAAAGCATGTAGACATTCAGTTAATATGCAGAATCGGTTGAAATGTCATTTTAAAGCAAAACACGTCAAGCTTTACAATAAACTGTCAATTTGTTTTAACGTAACAATCATTTGTGATAATGTAGTCATCTCAAGTCAAGACAATCTATTGGGAAACTTGAGCCAGTACATCAAGTGTCACTTCTAAAGATGCGAAGTAAATTCAGCCAGCCCCTTTATTACCAGTGAAAGTAGACATTTTTACCAGCAACAGTGATGGGGCTTCTGATGAATTCATTTTACTACAGCAATGCGTGAGTCAAACTTGATGTTTACCTTTAATGTGACACGTCAACCGAATCTGTCTATTCCGAGCTTTTTCTATTCTGTATACATTTCTATGGGTTTTTAAAGTATTAAAGTCGCTTTAAAAAACCACTTCTATATCAAATTGTACATTTTACTTTCACTTATTTTTGAAGCTTTACAAAAGCTTTATATGGAAACCTTTATATAAGAAGAAAAAAGTGAATGAATTTTCACTGAGAATATATTGTTCAGATGTTACTCAGTTGTATCAGAAACACTCGAATTAAATAGACGTGTACAGAAATGGTTGTTAAGATTATCATGGTTTTGTTTGAAAAATCGAAGACAAAAATGAATGAAAATGTTGTAATATGAACGATAACAGAGAGTGAAGAAGGTATTCAAGATTTGAGAGGAGTGCAATTAGTTTTGTGCGTTGGTGTGTGATTCTAAGTGTTGGAGACAAGATCATTACTTTGTTCTCTTTATTTAAAGGTGATAAACCTCCCGGATAGCATAGCCTTAAAATAAAAAGAAGAAAAGAACATAAAATGTAAACTCCTATCCTTCCAATACTGTAATAGCGTCAGGGTAGGAAGAGAAGAGAAGAGATGAAAGAGAGGGATCTAACCCATAAACTACATCAACAAGTGTTCATCCAGATAGGATCCTTCGGGCTTTTATAGTGAACCCCTGAAGTGAAGATGATAACTTCATCACAAAATGAAGTACAGAAGAGTATTTCATTACAAACTATGTAAATCGTTAACTTTAGACGTGATGGGAATGGTTCATGATAATAAATATAGGATTATATTTTTACTTTCCTTCATGTACGTAATATAAAGAAAGTTATGTGAGGGGTCAAAAAAATCGATGTAGAGTTATTAATATCAATCGTCTGTGTGCATTACAACCAAAATACGTGGAATTATTTCAATCAAATTTGTTAGGTTATCTTTTATTAATATATAAATATCATTATTTTTTCCTTTTATATTTTTAATAACATTCATAATCGACAATGACGATTTTGATCAAATTTTTCTCTTGTTTAACCTCTAAAGATTCAATCAAAACTCTAAAGATTCAAGGTCGCAATCTCTTAATTTTTTTTTCGCAATAATAAATGCTTTTATGTCGATTTTTTGCGAACTACGTTTTGGAATCTCCTGAGTAAAAAAAAGTATTTTTTAAAAATTATGTTTTTCTGGTGTCTGTCGTAAACTTGTGTCTCTACAGCGCAAACGTGTTGACCAAATTTTGTCAAATTTGGTGGATGGGCGTATTTTCGGCATATCTCGGTAGTCGACACGACAGTCAACGAAAAACGTGTCTTCAGACCCGTTTAGGAGTGAACTATTTACGACCTCCGTACGTGGTGAATATATGTCTTGTGTTTAAATGTAAGTGTAAATTTATGTGGGATCGCCTGAGACTTCAGTAGGTATTAGGTAAGTAGTACATAAATATAATTTTCAGTAATCCATAGGCAATTACTTTTTCCTTTGTTATAAAAATGTTTATAAAAATATTTAGAAATTTGAATAAAACTTTGAATGAAATTTGAGGAAAAAAACATATCCGCAAAAACTGAGCATCGTATTTTTGACCCACCACGTAATTTTTTCTGTACTACGTATATGAACAAGGAAAAAACCCCAAACCACAAAATAACACAACTACACAAAACTGTATAATGCGTTTATATTACCTTATGTACATTTCGATAGCTCTGCTTCCATCTTCTGAGGTACACAACTCTGAAGTGGAAGAGGTATCATCGTCAGAGGTACACTACCTCTACCACTTCAGAGTAGTGTACCTCTGAAGATGATAGCAGAGCTATCGAAATGTACATAAGGTAATATAAACACATTATACAGTTTTGTGTAGTTGTGTTATTTTGTGGTTTGGGGTTTTTTCCTTGTTCATATACAATCACCACAGTGTTCTAGTGATTTATACGGATACGTGAGAAAGTAAAATTAATATTAAAATTACTCAATGGAAAAATTATTTAAGCGGAATCGACAGAGAAAGTCACTTCCATTACATTGTAAGTAATATTTTGATTACACATCTTAAAACATCACAACTAACTCATCTGTCCTGTAATAACTTAGCATCCTTTCCAAGTTTATAAATATTGACCAAGTAATGAAGTAAAGTAGAAGGAAATTTTGTATCTCAAACACAAACACTGTTGTCAGCTTACATTACCGCTAGTTTCAACACATTTTCATAATTGTATTTGACGGAGGGGTAAAACTTTATCAAATTAACTACAGTTCCCTCCTATCAGAATTAATCAATAGAGAATTTAAAATAAAGTAGTCAATACCGCCCTAATTAAGAATGAAAACACCTTTAAACGTAAATATTTTAGAATTCGTGAAGTCAATATAACATTAGAATTCAATAAAAAGAAGTCATTAGTTTTCCCTTATCACCTTTTTAACTCATTAGTTTTCTCCTTAACTGCAGATGTTTTTCTGTTCTTTGATAGCATCAGTTTTATAAGAAATATTACACTTTATGGCTTACTGTAATGAGTCTGAACGTGACAATCCCGATGTACATTTTGTCATGTAATCTTATGTTAGTTCTCTCTTTCATCTTTCTAATACAGTCTCTGTAGACGTACTACGCTAACGCTACTACATTATTAGAGGGATGGGGGTTTTAATTCATGATTATTCTTTATTTTATATTGCGATGATGACTGAGAGGTTTTGCCTTCAAACAACAAAGGGAAAAAATACAAGAATTTTTAAAATTTCCACGTACGCGGATCACGCAATGCTAACTTAAAGTTTGACGTCGATTTATTTAAAATGATTTTGAAAGAAAGTTGCACTGGTGATGTCCCTAAGAGTTCCCAGACACAACTAAATCCGAATTTTCGATTGTAACATCGGTTTTTGTTTCGCCATTAAGAAAACTGTAAGTTTAAAACAACTGTAACCAATCGCATCCCTGATGATAGTTAAGGTACTTTACATTGATAACTTCGGAGTATCGCGCCTTGCCTACCCGACGAAATGCAGGGGGCTTAGCAATATTTAAAAATAATATCGTTTTCCCCCACCCCACTCAAGCGGAGATTCCAGCAAACGACGTCGACACAGTGCACGGGACAGGCTTGTGTTGAAGAACAACCGATTGATCAGTGTACTCGATTGTTTGCCCCTTAGTTAATAACACACCAAAATAATCAATTAATTAGAGCATTTTGGAAGGCTCTAAAACCTTCGGGGAAGTTCCCATATGGGTTGTTTTTTAAAAGTTAATTCAGTTTATGGCCAGACTATGGCCTGAACAGACGATATCTCTACCACGAATTCTGTAAGTATAATGTTAATCTTAATTATTGTTAATTAGTATTAATCGCTCATGTGAGTTGGTTGGTGCTTTTAGTGATGTGTCAGACCAAGGTTAGTGTTGTGTGGTTTACACTAGTATGAGTCAGCCAGAAATTATTCGCTTTTAGTTATATTAATCACCCAACTCATCCTCAAGTAGAACTAATTCGTTACGAACTTATTAATGTGATACATAAACAAAACAAGTTTTTTCAGGGAATGGGTTCTCCTTACGCCATTCTATATTTTGTTATTTTTGTTATATTTTCTTATATTTTGTTTGTTATATTGTATAATTCGATAAATAGATACAAAAACGTAAATCACAAAATTAGAGTCAACTACATACTTTTCAGTAGGTCTAGTTCTGAAAATTCACTTAAACGATTATCATGAAATTTTTGCTAAATACAATATTTTAATAAAGGTATAAGCTTGCTTCGACCACCTTCTCTTCTACAATTTTTATTGTAATGGGACAAGTGATGTTTCGCTTATTAAAGTAACAACGTTTCGTGTCATAAAACACAAAATATAAACTTTATCAAAATAAGCTATAATTGGTTTTAATGATATAAAATACTTACTCCAAGTTACTTGAAATTTCGATCAGGGAGGATTTTAATAAAAACAGACGTAATGTATATTTTATTTCAGTAATATAACAAACACTCCAGGCCCAAATATATTTCATCTATTTTTTCCGATTTAATCTTAGAGATGGATTTTCTATTTTTTTCTGGGTCTGACTTTCACTGGTTTATGAGAAAGTATATGCAGAGTTTAATTTATGTAAAACCAAGATTAACATTTCCCATTTATATTTACTCTTTAATAACGTGTTATTTACTTTATATTTCATACTATTTTCCCCTGTCTTTAGATTTTGTTTTATTCTTCCGCTTATAACTCCCCATCGTGCAATAAATGTCTTGTTTTCAAACGTGACGTCATCAGCAGGAAACCAGACATGACTATTTAAGTACTACTTGTAAGGTGATATCTTGTAAAGCATAAAATCTGAAAAATTGATAATGATTTAATCAAAACGCCTTGTACACGGATACAGTATAAAATAATTGTTCGGTTTTCGGTAAATGGAACTCAATGTTTCAGGTTGCGATTAAAGTCAGTTTATGAAGAGTAATCTGACAGAATACTCCATGTCAGACTACCTCAAGAATTACTAAAGATAGACACCTGATTATCTTGTATTTAGATCTTGATTTCTTTTTATAGTTCGGCATACAGTATTTTTTTGTTTAAGTTAAAAATAAAATAATTATGAAATTTATAATGTTTCATGTTTATTTTTCTAAGACATATATTACATTTTAAATTGTGAAATATTGTAACAGTTTTTGAAATATCTGACGTCTAAACTTATAAAATTTGATTCCCGCAGAATCCCGAGAATGAACAAATTGTAACATTTCGATTGTCTGATTTTCTTACACTTTACAGTATTCCCTGAATTTACGATGTGTGTCCTTTTTTAATACTCTTAGGCCATGCAACTAAACTTATGTATACCTCTTTTTTAAGTGTTAAGTTTTTAATATTTAAATATATTTTAAATGGTTTGTTTTAAGCACACCATTGATAAGTGCTCAATCCATCGATTTTACAGTTTTAAAACTTACCAAATTGGTGTGTTTTGTGCAAGATACTAACCAACACGTCAACTTCCATTCAAGGTAACCATCGTTTATTTTAATGAGTCCTCCCTCCGCCAGAACACATTTTAGAACGAACAATAAACCTTGTATCCTGGGTGGAATTCGAACCCACGATCTCAAGTGCCACTCTTGATCAGAGAGTGACGCCCTTAATCACTGAGCTACCAGAACTCTTAGGAATAGTTAGGTTTTAACAATATTTGAGCAAGTAAAAAAAGAAGTCAAATTATGGTCAAAATTAAAAATAAACGCAATGTTTAGGAAAACATTTTTTTAAAAATTTGTGAAGCATTCATTTGATTAAAACTAATAAGGCAGTAGTTTTACTTTTTACACTTCATTAGTTTTTTCCTTAACTACACAAGTTTTGCTATCCTTGACATCATCAGCTTCACGAAATATTATCATGAACGGATTTTTATAGTGAATTCTGTTGTAACAATCCCGATGGACTCTTGCTGGTTCTATTTTCAAAATGAACCATGGCATAAAAAAAAATGTGGCTAAATTTGCTTCACCTGTATCATAAGCTGTAAATCTCATTTTCATAAAATCGACCTATTAATCTGAAGTATAATATTTATATCTGTATTTTAAAAAAACCGTGCGTGTGTTTGTCCTATATGTAAACTTAAAAATTGGTTAACCTTTAATAAAAAAATTATCAGAGTTGACACCAGTAAGCATGCGGCCATATTACTGGGACAAAAAACGTTTTAAGCAGTTTTATTCTAATGAAAAGTGTGATTCCACGCGAAAGACATATATATTTAATTATTATATGTTGCTAATATGTGGACAGGTAAAAAGTGTTTTAACTAGATTGATGATGCTGCTGGTAGTAGTGAAACATGTAGCTTAATAATAGCTTCAAGTACTACATTTGACTACAACAAGGTTTGTAATAAATTTAAGTAGTTTCTAAGGCTAAAAAAACTGATTAAAATTTGTATTAGAATTAAAATGTGTTAAATTATGCGTTTTTAAATTATTGAAAAAACTCAACAGCAAAATTTTCCTTGTCCACGTAATTAATTTAAAATTTTTACATCTTTTACCTTCGTAGGACATTATAAATTATATAACTTAATTTGTATACACCATATTTTTTAACATAATTTGTAACCATAAAGATTAGTTAGTGGTCATTACAACTACAATTTGTTTGGTATTTGAGGACTAAATGTAAATCAAATTAATAAAATCAGTAATGAATTTAGAGAAAATCCTTGTCTTACCACATTTATAAAAAATATTTTAAATAATATAGGTGTGATCATATTTCTCCGTCATAATAACAGACCCGAGAAACCAGTTACTTTCAAAGTTTGATAAAAGTCCGGTTACCACACTAACATAAATACAGTCTTTTGGTAAGTGTATAAAAACTGGATTGTATCTAAAAAACTAGACCCCACTCGTCTAGAATTATTTTCATTACAATACGAAAATAATTCATAAGATTTAATTTAAGACAAATTTAAATTTCTCCATATACTTAAAAAAATCAGTAGGCCTACTTACGTTTAAAAACCTTATATGTATTTGTTCTTTCTGTAAAATCAGTAATTTGTTAACCTTAAATAAACAATGAAAAACAAACACAATATTTAGTAAATTCTACAATTTATTTGAGTCTTGCCGACCATGGTTTCGCCAACAACGGCATTTACAAGGCAGCTTAACAAAGACTAAGGAAAAATATAGAAACTAACATATTATTACTACAAAAGGAAGAACAGTTACTTAACTAGGGTAGGGGGGGGGGGGTAAGAGCAAGGGAAACATGTGGTCATACGGAAGACAATGGTTTTAACAACGGTGAATTTGACAAAAATTCCACCTGATCATTAAGTACTAGTTTGGAGTCTTTACAAATTATTCTCTTAATCTCTAACATTTCTAATAAATTTAATTTCTTACTTTTAACATTAACATGGAGAATTTCAAACTTAACATTATTCAAAAAATCAGACACTACATGAGTTTTTAAATGATTAGAAAAACTTGATTCATTATGACCCAACCGCCAATTTCTTTCGTGTTCCATTAACCTGCATTTAAAACTACGGCCTGTTTGGCCTACATAAACTGCATTACAGATATTACAAGTTAATTTATAAACACCACTTTTGTGCATGTTATCTATTTTATCTTTACAATTTAGTAACATTTTTCCTAAATTGTTTTTGCAATAAAAAGCTGGTTTACAATGATTTTCGTTTTCTAATACATTCCCAACCGCATAGCTAACCTTACCAATATAGTTAATTCTACGCCATTTTTGTAATTTATTAGACTCTACGGTTGGAAAAATAAGTGATTTAGCTTTATTTTTTAATTTAGTTTTTAAAATTTTCTCTATGAGGTTAACATCATAATCATTATTAAAAGCAATTTGTTTTATGCAATTTAATTCCGTACAATAATCGTTATTAGACATAGGAATGTTAATGAGACGATGCAACATACTATGGAAGGCGGCCATTTTGTAACTAAAAGGATG
The DNA here is from genome assembly GCA_963513935.1 of Aphrophora alni. Lineage (NCBI taxonomy): Eukaryota > Metazoa > Arthropoda > Insecta > Hemiptera > Aphrophoridae > Aphrophora > Aphrophora alni. The sequence goes on from OY740770.1 coordinate 118,572,304, forward strand.
TTGTGAGGTAGAATGTATAATATTGTCAGTAAACGTAGGTTTTCTAAAAATACTGAAACTATGCTTACCATTTTCAATTTTTATAGTGAGGTCTAGAAAATTTATTTGATTTTGTAAACCGATTTCCATAGTGAATTGTATTGCCTCATTAATAGAATTCATATAATTAAACAGTAATTGAAGCTGGCGGTCAGATCCTTCAAATAAACACAAAACATCATCTACATATCTATACCAGTATTTAATGTTGGCGTTAAATGGGTTATTACTGTCAAAGAGTGTTGATTCAAATTTGTCCATAAAAATCTCAGCTAGCAATGGAGATAGGGGAGACCCCATTGCCAAACCATCGATTTGAGCAAAAACCTTGTTTTGAAATTTAACAAGGTCAAAACAAGGTTTTTGCTCAAATCGATGGTTTGGCAATGGGGTCTCCCCTATCTCCATTGCTAGCTGAGATTTTTATGGACAAATTTGAATCAACACTCTTTGACAGTAATAACCCATTTAACGCCAACATTAAATACTGGTATAGATATGTAGATGATGTTTTGTGTTTATTTGAAGGATCTGACCGCCAGCTTCAATTACTGTTTAATTATATGAATTCTATTAATGAGGCAATACAATTCACTATGGAAATCGGTTTACAAAATCAAATAAATTTTCTAGACCTCACTATAAAAATTGAAAATGGTAAGCATAGTTTCAGTATTTTTAGAAAACCTACGTTTACTGACAATATTATACATTCTACCTCACAACATCCTTTTAGTTACAAAATGGCCGCCTTCCATAGTATGTTGCATCGTCTCATTAACATTCCTATGTCTAATAACGATTATTGTACGGAATTAAATTGCATAAAACAAATTGCTTTTAATAATGATTATGATGTTAACCTCATAGAGAAAATTTTAAAAACTAAATTAAAAAATAAAGCTAAATCACTTATTTTTCCAACCGTAGAGTCTAATAAATTACAAAAATGGCGTAGAATTAACTATATTGGTAAGGTTAGCTATGCGGTTGGGAATGTATTAGAAAACGAAAATCATTGTAAACCAGCTTTTTATTGCAAAAACAATTTAGGAAAAATGTTACTAAATTGTAAAGATAAAATAGATAACATGCACAAAAGTGGTGTTTATAAATTAACTTGTAATATCTGTAATGCAGTTTATGTAGGCCAAACAGGCCGTAGTTTTAAATGCAGGTTAATGGAACACGAAAGAAATTGGCGGTTGGGTCATAATGAATCAAGTTTTTCTAATCATTTAAAAACTCATGTAGTGTCTGATTTTTTGAATAATGTTAAGTTTGAAATTCTCCATGTTAATGTTAAAAGTAAGAAATTAAATTTATTAGAAATGTTAGAGATTAAGAGAATAATTTGTAAAGACTCCAAACTAGTACTTAATGATCAGGTGGAATTTTTGTCAAATTCACCGTTGTTAAAACCATTGTCTTCCGTATGACCACATGTTTCCCTTGCTCTTACCCCCCCCCCCTACCCTAGTTAAGTAACTGTTCTTCCTTTTGTAGTAATAATATGTTAGTTTCTATATTTTTCCTTAGTCTTTGTTAAGCTGCCTTGTAAATGCCGTTGTTGGCGAAACCATGGTCGGCAAGACTCAAATAAATTGTAGAATTTACTAAATATTGTGTTTGTTTTTCATTAAAATGGAGTTCTACCAAGTACCATCGGTCAATAGTGTAAATCGTATTAAATAAACAACATCAACAAAATACTCTAAAAGTATCTCCGTTGATTTAAAGAAGCCAATAAGTTTACTTTAACCACAAAGATGTCTTTGATTGTTAACTGGTTTGATAGTGACACCAAAGTGGTCTGGGAATATCAATGTCTTTATTGTAAATTCAGTATTGATCTAAACTCCATTGTTTTGAATTATAATTGCTTTCTAATTCTGAGCTTTTAAACTTCCCGCCTATGTAATTATTTGCTAGTATTCAATACACAACGTTTTAACGACACGTATGCCTCTATATAAAAATTAAAAACGTACTTTCTTTCACTATGAAACAATATTACAGTTTTAAAGAAATTGCTAAGAAATGAGATTCTGTCTAGAAGCCGACATTAAACCAGAAATTAAAATAATAGATGAACAAATATATGTTATTGCAAATATTTTGTTTGATTTGTGACAGTATTTGTGGAATGATCCTACGACCATTAAAAAATAGTTTCTACTTATTGTTTCCTTGGTACACACTGAAATAAAACCAATTTAAAACAAAAACAAATAAAAGAAGAGCAAATAATCATGATAAACGAAAATGAGATTTGCTTATTCAAAAATAAATTTACACATATAAATGCAGACACACAAAAACATTTTAAAGTCATCTTAAAAATTGTTATTTTATAACAAACATAATAATACATAATAGAACAAAACACAAATAGTACGTTTCAAATGAGTTTCAACGATAAAGTAGCCATCTTCAGTGATCCACGAGCTATCTAAATTACAACTGAAGATGTTAACTTTGTCGTTGAAACAGGTTTGAATAAATAAAGATACAATATGTGAGAATTTGTGTTCAAATTTTATTCTATTAAGTCAATATCACAAGTCAAGCTTAGTATTTATAATAATATATATTCAATGACGGTCGTAAAGGTTAAAAATGCGCGCGCGGGAGGGTTTGAATACGATAGTGTTTTGGTTATAGTTGTGTAAAGGGATGATATAACTGTATGAGTGTGTGGTAAAAGTGTATTTCTCAAGTAAAATTTTATTTATTTATTTACTTATTTTGTACACACTTCATTCAGTTGTTGTTTTTTTTTTAAAGTAGGCATATTGTTTTAAGTTATTTTTCAAAACGCATTTTATATTTATTGTGGTTTTTTTCGAAAATTAATATGTTTTACTCCACCTTTAATTAATTTTTATTTGTCTTTTCTTCACAGTATCGTTTACAGTTTGATAAGACATTACAGAATTTTAGTTAAATTTTTATTGTAGACTTTGAGAAGATGCTGAGTTCTGTGCCCACGAACATGTGGGGACATTCTCTGTAATTATATTGTAGGCTATTTATTATAATTTTTACATGAGATTAATAAATAAAAAAAAAATTACGTAATTTTTGGATATTTTTTTAAAAACTAAATATACAGGTTACATCAAATATTTTAAAGTTGTTATTAGATATTTATTGCAGTTATTTCAGGTATTGTAATGGAAGTCGTTAGATATTTCAACTTCCATGATGTACAGTGAAGGATTCCAGTTTTATAAAGATAACCTTACTAGTAACAAAAACGGAACTGAATATTTAAATAGTCTTGTCTGGTTTCTTGCTGATGACGTCACGATTCAAACGGTGATATTTACTGTGCGACAGAGAGTTGTTAGTAGAACCGTAAAACCAAATCTAAAGACAAGTAAGTTGATGGGCGACATCATGACACTCAATCATACAATGTAAGATAAGCAGATTCTCCAAATATTGGTTTCTTGGTCCTTATAGGAAATGTTAAATCGTATTATTATTATTATCAATAGGGTAAGTTTGTCGCTGTTACACAGATTTTTTGAAATTATATCAATACTGTCGTATTTATACTTTTTGTATCGTCGACTAGGCTGTAAGAAGCTTTTTACAAGTGTACAAATTAAAATGTCTCCACTCGTTTTGCTAGAGTCAAATGTATGTGGTGATAGTGGGCTTTATTTCCTCATTTTTTAGATGATGTAAGTTATCTAGATAACCTATTCTTCACTTTTTTTAATGAGATAAGTGATCTAAAAAACCTATTCTTTACTTTTTTAAATGGGATAAGTGATCTAGAGAACATATTCGTCACATTTTTTAGATGATATAAATGATATAGAGAATCAATTCTTCACTTTTTTAAATGGGATAAGAAATCTAGAGAACATATTCTTTTCTTTTTTAAATGAGATAAGGGATCTAGAGAACCTATTCTTCACTTTTTTTACATGAGATAAGTAATCTAGAGAACCTATTCGTCACATTTTTAGATGATATAAGTGATCTAAAGAATCTATTCTTCACTTTTTTAAATGGGATAAGTGATCTAGAGAACCTATTCTTCACTTTTGTTTACATGAGAAAAGTGATCTAGAGAACCTATTCGTCACTTCTTTTAGATGACATAAGTGATCTAAAGAATCTATTCTTCACTTTTTTAAATGGGATAAGTGATCTAGAGAACCTATTCTTCACTTTTGTTTACATGAGAAAAGTGATCTAGAGAACCTATTCGTCACTTCTTTTAGATGACATAAGTGATCTAAAGAATCTATTCTTCACTTTTTTAAATGGGATAAGTGATCTAGAGAACCTATTCTTCACTTTTGTTTACATGAGAAAAGTGATCTAGAGAACCTATTCGTCACTTCTTTTAGATGACATAAGTGATCTAAAGAATCTATTCTTCACTTTTTTAAATGGGATAAGTGATCTAGAGAACCTATTCTTTACTTTTGTTTACATGAGATAAGTGATCTAGAGCTAGAGAACCTATTCGTAACTTCTTTTAGATGATATAAGTGATCTAAAGAATCTATTCTTCACTTTTTTAAACGGGATAAGGGATCTAGAGAACCTATTCTTCACTTTTTGAAATGGGATAAGTGATCTAGAGAACATATTCTTCACTTTTTTAAATTTGATAAGTGATCTAGAGAACCTATTCGTCACATTTTTTAAATGATATAAATGATCTAGAGAACCTATTCGTCACATTTTTTAAATGATGTAAATGATCTAGAGAATCTATTCTTCACTTTTTTAAATGGGATAAGTGATCTAGAGAACATATTCTTCACTTTTGTTTACATGAGATAAGTAATCTAGAGAACCTATTCGTCACTTCTTTTAGATGATATAAGTGATCTAAAGAATCTATTCTTCACTTTTTTAAATGGGATAAGTGATCTAGAGAACATATTCTTCACTTTTGTTTACATGAGATAAGTAATCTAGAGAACCTATTCGTCACTTCTTTTAGATGATATAAGTGATCTAAAGAATCTATTCTTCACTTTTTTAAATGGGATAAGTGATCTAGAGAACCTATTCGTCACATTTTTTAGATGATATAAATGATCTAGAGAATCTATTCTTCACTTTTTTAAATGGGATAAGTGATCTAGAGAACTTATTCTTCACTTTTTTTTACATGAGATAAGTGATCTAGAAAACCCATTCGTCACTTCTTTTAGATGATATAAGTGATCTAAAGAATCAATTCTTCACTTTTTTAAATGGGATAAATGATCTAGAGAACATATTCTTCACTTTTTAAATGGGATAAGTGATCTAGAGAACCTATTCGCCACATTTTTAAGATGATATAAGTGATCTAAATAATCTATTCTTCACTTTTTTAAATGAGATAAAGGGTCTAGAGAACCTATTCTTCACTTTTTTTTAGATGAGTAAAATAATGTGTGCTACTTTTGGAGAAATGTGCATTTTACGTGTTGTAATGTTAGCAACTTCTCTAAAATTGTTAGTCATTCTTTAGGTTATTATGTAGGTAAAAACATTCAGATCCAAATAACGGAAATTTTTGCTGATTTGGTTCAACAGTTTTGTGATAATGGACTCTGTGGACAGAGTCTAATTTTAATTTTACTTGAAAGATATCACCAATATTTGATATTTTGAGGAGGTAGTAATTACTAAATTTTGTATTATAAAGTATACTACCTTAACGTAATGTATTGTAATATTTTTGGGCATTAAACACTAACATAAAAAGTAGATATTCTCAATAATATTTCACATATATTTTTATTAAACTGATTTCGTATTTTGGTCAATATCAAATTGTCGATTTTATGTTTTCACCGATATCTGACGTAACGCTATATTTTGTTTATGGCCTTAGTTAAAAGTCGTGTTTACTATTCATTATTATATAGTATTGTGAAGATTACCATTTTTTTCTCATGCTCTACATTTATAGCTATGATAATCCTATTTTAGTGTCATTTAAAAATATAACAATCAATATAATATAAGGAATGTAGATAATATATTTTCGATCTACATATACAATATATAGGGTGGGTCAAAAATATTACCATGTAGTATATATTCGGATTCTACATACCAAAAGGGGAAAAAAAAATGTTCAGAAAATATTTTCTATTTCCCATTCGTTTAGCCGCCATTTTGTTTTTTACAAAAACATTATAAATTAGGAAATAGATAAAGAATTATCTAATTACTTATGTTAATAGTTTTAATAGTTAATAAGTTATTTATATGTAACGTAACTTTTGAAGTGCATATACCAAATATGAACTTAATATCTTAGCTATTTTCAACGTTATATTGTTTATTTGTAAAAATATAATAAATGGCGGCTAAACAAATTAGAATTACAAATATTTTTTGTTCTTTTTATTATGTAGAATTCAAAATTGTATAGCGTTACACCCTGTATAAATTGTAATGGGCTTCTACAGTTGATTATTGATAGAGACTAATATTCGTACCTAAAAAAACATACATTTAAAGAAAAAAACATTCTTCAGCAAACAACCCAAAAAATTGTTTAATCATTATTTATTTAAGAAAGTAGCAAAACTTTAAAATAGTTGAGTGTGATATTACAAAATAAAGAATTCCTTGTTTACAATCTTACCTGTGTCTTACAAATCGGTTAAACTACCGTTTTAAATCCTCTGTTTACTAATTTCAGAAGGATACTCACGTATGCTATTTCAAAGAGACTTTTTAATCCACATTTACTATTTAATTTATGTTCTTTCTACGGTAAATAGACTATAATTAAACACAAAACAAATATTAAAACTTTTATCAACACCATAACAATTTTTATAAAACTTTTATATAGTTTTCTTTTATGAATTTACTTAATATTTGAGTTCATACATATTAATACCATTTGTATGCTTTGGGGGACAGAAAATTTGTTTTAAAATTATTGTTTCTTGTGGTTGATTACAAAAATATAATAAATATACTCAATAAAATATAATCAAGGTCAAACGATTTTTAATTGGTACAAAGATCTATTTATTAGTATAAAGACATATTTATAATTATTAGAAATTCTCTTAATTTTCATAATTTAATAAATTTAAGGTTTATAGATTCCAACAATACTGGCAAAAATGTATCTTTCTGGTGAGAATATCTACGATGTCCTAAAAAAAAAAAATCTTTCAACTCGTTTTAATATTAATACGATTGACAGAGAATATATATGTGTTATATATTGTTATACAAAGAACACACCTTATTTTATTCCAAAGCAAAGATGAAACATCGTGTATCAGTAATGTACAACGTACAGACGTAATATATATGTAAATAAACCTGATCAGTTTTTTTTCAAACCTGTGATGTTATTCAATCTCCAGTAACGACATATATAATATTAGACATGTTTTAAATGTGACACACACACACACACACACACACACACACACACACACACACCTTACCTCCATCTGAATAAAAAAAAATATATAAAGAATTTAGATACATGATCAAGATAAAATAATAACTGTAATATTTCTGCAAATAAATGAAATTTAAAACATCCAACATAATTGTGGTGACTTAGCAAAATAAATATTAATGTATATTTATTTCTTAAAACGATATTTAAGAAAATTAATTATAAACTTTTAAAGCAATAAAAAAATTATAAAAGTAAATATGTATACTTAACAATCGCTGTTATTAAACATTTAAAGTTTCAAAGGATCAAGATCCCGGATATATTAATGTGGTAACATGATTTATAAAAATCTATTAGAATTGTACGACTGGATCGATTTTACAAACTGTGATCTAATATTTTAATTAGGTTTGACAATATACTGGAAATTATGCCATTTAATTATAACTAATATAAGAAATATCTTAGCATGCTATATTGTTAGGTATCAATATGTAGGTTCAGGGTAGAATGCGCTAGTGTGGCAAGAATTAGAACATGCAATGCGCCACGCTTACTTGTGTAGTAACCGTGCAATCAATCCGTCATACTGAGTTCTGAACTTCAAACCATACAATGGTGATGACTTTTTTTATTTTCATGTAAGTTGAGAGATCATATTCAAAACTTTTTGCTTCCTGTAATGAAAAGAGTATATAAATTAGTATTTTTTTTACTAAATCTACAAAACCAAAATTGCAATTCAATTTGGTACGAACGTTACCTTTATCCACTTGAATAATTTGGTTCGTCACCATATCTCGTAATATTTTAAGCCGAGATAAATCGACAACTTTAAAAGACACTGTCGTACTTTACATTTTAGTTTTGTCTAAATTGTTAAAAAGTGTTAAACCATTGCTAAACCATATTTACAAACATCGAATTTATAACACAAAAAACAATGTCAATACTATATTTAAAAAGCGTCTGTTTAGGTTAATTGTTGAATTTTATTTATAAATCTGGCGTCAGATTTATTATTAAAGTACTTAAGAACTATGATTGGTGAAAATTATTGTATGGATCTTGCACAGTGATAAATCTTAATAGTTTTAGGTTTTTACATGGAATAGTGATAGGATGAAATAAACGGAAGGACAATGTGAACATTATTATTTCCTCCTCAATTCAAACAAAAATTCAAATTTTGTTTCTCAGTCTCAATTTTACCCCAGTATATAGATTCCTGGTTCTTGGCGCTACATCTCTTTTAACCACTTAGAATTCGCACTGGGTATTTGTATTTTTGGAGTGAATTACACTGCGAAAGATCTATGGTCCATTTTAATTTTACTCAACACCTTCAGCACCAACTTCTTTAGGGTGTGAAGAACATGTATATCACCTCGACATAAATCTGGCACCCACCCCAGACTTCTAACCCCTCGCACCACATGAGACTAATAGATAGTGTTGGATCTCCCTCTACACCAATCCTTCTAAGATATTTTCTGGACCTACAATACCCCGGTAGGAACCCCGTCAATGTTTTTATTTTGTTATTAAACACTTGATCTTCACTTGCAAGAATTTTCGAAGAGTTCTTTTCACTCAGTTAGTGTTTTCCTTAAGATTTTCTTCTGGGCCTTTTTCCCTCTTAGTTCCTCCTTAATAAAAACATATTCAAGGCAACAAAATCATTCGTATCCTGTGAGAGAAGTGTGGCTCTAGATCTCGCAGGTTTGCCTGCACATTCAATAACCTCTACTCTTTTGTGCACTGATACCCAGAGGAGTATTACTTTGTTATTTTACCCAGTTCTTAAAATTTTCATAAGAAATCATACACCATCGTAGAGTTAACTAACATGTGTCGACCACTTTACGTAATCTTTCCAAATTACAAGAAGGAAAATAATCCGATAATTTATTGTTTAAATATTGCAGTGTTTTGTAAACAGGCGTCTCATAATGGATTATTTCATCCTACTACTGCAGTGTAGGCAGTCAATAATTTGCTTCATCAACAATTACTCAATCTTACAGCAGTGAAGTGTTTCAATAAGATATTATCATAGTATACTGTCTAATTGACAGACATTTTAATATCAGTTATAATTTTTATTGTAATCGCTAAACCAATACAAGAATATATGTGTACTGGAATATGTAATGTAATAATATTTATGATATAATGGAGTATCTATACTTATTTATCAGTAGAGTAAATGTAATATATATGTAAATAATCCCATCAGAACATCAAGCTGTCACCACTAGCAGCCTTTGCTATGGAATCCTTTGATATTTACTTGTGCTTTTAGAAACGGCATGGGTCCCGTGTAAAATATAAATTAGTAAATTCTTGTTTAAAACATCTACAACGGATTTATATTCTGAAAATTACTGACCCTGAGTTATTCAAAATTGTACTGAAATATCTTCTCAGCTGATTCTAGAACATAGCAGCTAAAAAGTTTGTATTTTTTAACATAAATCAATAACTACTGAAAAAAATGGCGATAGCATTTTGAATATATTTAGCCATTAACTCTAATGTCGATTGGAAAGATAATCAAAGTACTTTGAAGCGTAAACTGTTCGACATCAAACAATTGTCTAATACGACGTCAATAGTTTTAATAATTTCAAGTATTTGATTCCACGACCCTTTGTGATGAGGTTATAATCTTGTCTCCAACACACCACCGCACAAAACTAATTGCACTCCTCTCGTACCTTCAACACTTCATGCATTGAAGACTTCTCTATTTATATTCACCGAAGTACTCCTTTATATCGTTCACATCAAAACACTTTCATTCATTTTTGTCTTGGGTTATCCTATTCAAAACTGTTTTATTCTTAATTACACATTTTCTTTGTCACTCAAGTGTTTCAAGAAGTGAGGTCGATTTTGAAAACCCAGGAGTTATATTGAGTGTTGACAATGTCTGTTGAACGATAATTCATTTCCTTCTTTTATTAAAAAGGTTTCCATGTAAAAACATTTTAAGAATTCAGAAATTAGGTAAATAAAGTTGATGTGATTTGATCATTTCCGCCTGTTCTAATTTGGGGAACCTTGTTCATAATTACGTAGTCTATTACTTACTGAAGTAACTTCAAAGCAATAATAATAATAATAATAATAATAATAATAATAATATATATATATATATATATTAATATCTCTAGTTACTTAAAGGCGAAAACCTCTCGTTCATCATTATCTTATTTAAAAAAATAAAAGAATAATCCCTAGCCCTCGAATACTCTAATAGCGTCAGGGTTAGAACAGAACAAGAGTTGGTCAAGAGAGACCTGATGGGAAAGAAGAGAAGAATCTAACCTAAGACTACATGAAAAAAGTAGAGTAGTATGGGATTGTCAATCTGTACTCACTATAGTAAGGCCCTGAGGTGTAGGTTTTGAAAATAAACTTCCTAATATTTCAATATTAAAATCAAGCTATTATGGTAATGATGTATTGCATATAATTCTACAAACGATTCATCTTTTTTATCTTTAAAGCGTACAGTTCAATAACTGATAAAATGAAAGAACAATAAACACTTTAATATGATACAAGACAACGTTTCAGTGACTACGTCATTATCTTCAGTTGTTACACTCACACAAACTCATTTGATACAGAGTTGTAGTGTATTTGAATATGACGGACTGAGGGTGAACTTAATCATTGGTACATAGACTCATATTGTATTGTACAAATAAAGTGAGAGTTGTGGAAAATTGAGTTTTATTTATGATTGAAGGTTCCAGTAATGTTGCTTAATTACGGTGAATGAGCTTACTAACTCATTTCATATTAGTTTTCGAGAGATAAGGGATATTTTATGCTGCTTTCAAGGTGATGATGACTGAAAGGTTTTTCATCTTAAAAAAAGTATATAATTTTACAAATAATACTATTTTTTTCTTGTTATTTAGCACAAAAAACAGTCTCTACTAAGTTATTGTATATTTATCAGTTTCTCCATGTTGTACACAAGTCCCTTCCCTTCTTTTATACATTGAATTTGTAGTCTGTATACAGAAAGAAAGTGCAATCACAAAATGCAAAACACATCTTTGATAAGGTTATTGAAGTGTCTACTTCTGCGAATAACATATAGTTATCTCTTCCTAATAGGAAATATTTGCTTATATTCTTTGTTATTGATTTTACTAAATCTGGTAATAAAATATTAAAGACGCCCAATTTATTATTATAATATATAATTTTGAATTAATTTAAAAACATTCTAGGACGAAATGGTATTAATTTATCTAATGCATTTTTTCATTATTTACACCTGTATTAGTATTACTGGTCACTTGAAACTTCACGCAGTTTGCCGTTCTGCAACCAATGATATTATGAATTGCAATCTTTGATTTTATACTACAGTTTGGAATTGTAACAAAACAACTTAAGAATTATATCAAAATGTAGTCATATAGATTAGAAATTCTATTACGAAATAGCTTAAAACATTACAGGTTGTGTTTTTTCGTATAATTTCTGCTATACAAAGAAAAAAAAAGTTCGTAGTATATAATTATTTATTCATATGGTTTAAAAAAAAAGATAAAAAAGTTTCAATCTTATGACATTCAAAGTTTATAATTTCCTTATATTTTTGACATATTAAGGAATTATTAAAATATATTTTACAAGAAATTAGCGTCATTCTACAACAACTTCACTACATGTTTCGAATTTTATTATTTGCACTAGTACGTGTTATAGATTTTATCTAGTTCATGTATCTTTAACATCATTATAATGTCCTATGAGAACGTAAGGTATGTGTCACATTTAAAACATGTCTGTGTTATATCTGGAGATTGAATTGCAGCATGGTTTGAAAAACTGATCAGTCATATTTACATATATATTACGTTGTATATTAGCCTATAGATACACGGTGTTTCATCTTTGTATTGTAACAAAGTAAGGATTGTTCTTTTTGAAATGTACATGACTTGAAAAGTATGTTTTATGACTTCGTCAGTCTCCCCACCAATACAACCATGTGGTGGTGTATTTAATGTTATTGTTTGATTCAACAATCTTTGATTGTAGCAGCTTGTTGGATTGCTATTAATTTCCTTGATTCACTTACGTTTAATTTTATATACGTAGTGTAGAGCAAATTATACGTAGTATTTCTTGTGAGACATTTAGAGGATGTCTGTCGCATGTATCTCGTAATCGTAATATTCAATGTAAAAATTTGGTTTGTGTAAAATTTATAATGGCCATATCGTGAGATGTTTAATTATTTGTTTCGTATCTTAAATCTTGGGTTAAGCTTCCAAAAAAAAAAAAAAATTAAATACCCAAAATCGTCTCTAAAAAGATTTTGTCGCCCCTAAGGAACCACACAAAATGGTCGTAGCCTGTTATAAAATAAATTTCTCTAAATGAGATTCTACAGATTTTGTTCAAATTTTAGAGAAATTCTAAGATTCATAACCAAAATCCATTCTCATAATATAAGTGAACCAATATTACGGTTTAGTTATAATTGGTAAATAACTAAAATGAACCAATTGTCTTGATTTGATTTAAATGCGATTTATGCTGAATACGTGTTTATCGCCGAATCGAAGCGAGTTTAGGCCCTTATTTAATCATTATATAGGAAAATATATTTTTTAACGATGGTAAATACTCAGGGGCTGACTATAGTTGTACTATTGTGTATCACAAGAGTGTAACTATTGACTGTCGCTGTTTACTCAAGCAGGGAAATGAATTAGACTAGTCAAGACAAGGGTTTTAATATTAATTAATGTGTTTTAAATGTGTAAGTGTATGTAAAGTGTTGGTGCCTCAATGTTAAATGTTGTAAATATGTCGTAAAAACGTTGACCAAGTAAGAAAAGAAAATTACTTCTGAAAAGACGCACGTGACTTTACAAAGCCGAATAAAAGCAGAAACGGGCGTAGTGCAAAACTAAAAACAAGAGGAGTAGACGTAAATTTAAATTGATTATTTATTAAAATTGAAAGCACTCCATTAAGGCGAAGAATAGATTAAATCAATCTAATTATTACCTCGATCTACAGTTTTTTTCCATGCAGTATTAGGTTAGATCTCCTCTCTTTTTTCATCTGTACTATCAGGTCTCTTTTGACCATCTGAGGTTTTTGTTAAATCTGACACTATTCGAGTATTTGACTAGTAGAGATCATTATTTTATGTTCTTTTCTTTCCTTTTTGAATAAAGAAAGCGATGATGAACGGCAAGTTTTTCGCCTATAAAGAACAAGGAGAAATAATATAGGATTCATTTTGTTTTCGATCGAGAAAGTTTTGCAATGTTATTGTACCATTTGTTTGTTTTAAATTCATTAAAACTTCAATTCCGTGTTTGACATCATCGCAATATATCTCCTTATTTAATGAGAAATTAAAATATATAATCTTTGTTTCGAGATATAATATCATCGGTGTATTGATTACTAACATCTCATGAAAAGTCTAAAAGTTGTAAAATCTCTTGTTAACAAACTAACAGTGTTGAAACAACGGAGTTTAGATCAATACTGAATTTAAAATAAAGACATTGGTATTCCCAGACCACTTTGGTGTCTCTATCAAGTCAGTTAACAATCAAAGACATCTTTGAGGTCAAAGTAAATTTACTGTCTTCTTTAAGTCAACTGAGATACTTTTATTGTTTTGTTTTATTTAGTGGATGTCGTTTATTTAAGGATAACCAATTAATAAGTTTACAGAAAGGACAAGTACGGTTTCTAAGTGTTCTGAGGTTTTAAGTAGGTTATAAATATTTAATTTGTCTTAAATCAAATATTATAAATTACGTCATTATGGTAATGAAAATAATCGTAGAGTTGTGGGTGAATGTATTCTTTGTAGTGGTTACTTCCAAGATTTTTAAAGTTATATGATCATTATGGACATAACTATGTGGTTTTGAAAATTAAAAATATTAAAGGTTTTCAAATTTATTAAAGTAAAGAGACAGTAGAGTGTTGTTATCTTTGTTCTTTTCTATATGGAAATACACACTTAGTATCCAGTGATTTAGAAACAATCCAGTTTTTATACATTTCCCACAGTCAGTCTATTTGTTTGTATAGTAATCCAAACGTGGTAACCCGACTATTATCAAATTTTGAAAGTAACTGCTTTCTCTGTTCTGTTTAACTATAAGAACAAAAGAAAAATATTTTCGTCGTACTGCTTCAAAAAAAAAGCTGTTATACATGCCTTGAGATGCTAAACTTGTTATTTTTAGTCATATGACCTAAAAACTTCAGCTGAGGTTGAGGTCATCAGCTGTTACTTCATTTATATGAATTAAGTAATGATTGTAAATCATCTATAAAAACAACCGATACTCTTGATTGTAAATAACCGATAACATAGCTGTTACCATCGATATGAAGGTAAATAGGTTATAACATTTTAGTTTTTTTTGAAGTAGTTTGTTTTATATTGTTTGTAGTATAATGAAAAATATAGTTCATCACTTGGACCAAAAGAAGCTTTTCGATCCTTGCTCATTTTCAACCCAACCGTCTCGGCCGTTAAACTTTAGTTTGTATCGAAAAGCTTCACTTTTGGTCCTGGTGATGAAATAGTCTAGTCAAGAAACATATTTTCTAAAAATTCCATAACGAATGTCAACAATTTTATTTATATTTAATCCTTAAATACCTAACCAATTGTAATCTTATCTTCAGGATAAATCATTATGTTAAAAAAATAGTATGTAAATTAACTTATAAAAATATAATGCAGTCTACGTAGACAAAACAAGTAGACATTTTATAAATTTGGTTAAATATACAAGATAATATTCCGCGGTTTTGCAATAATTTTAAAACGTTAAATTTAAGAGATTTTAATTCTAATACGGATTTTAAGATTCTCCATGTTAAACGTAAACATTTTAATTTACTAGAAATATTAGATTAGTTTATAAAGACTAGAATATAGCACTAAACTAATAATTAGATTAGCAACCCCTTACTCTTAACTAGATTTTGAACCCTCCCCCTTTATGTAACCAAGTAGCTACGGGACTTTTGTATCTGCTATACCTGTATGTATATAGTTTCCTTAATATGTTTTAAGATGCTTATGGGGATGGGGTAACTGGCGAAACCGATTTACAATGGTGTTTCATTTATTTAATTTAAAATGAACTTTCACATGAATCAAAGGTTGTTAATTAGCAATATTTTAACAACTAATTTCAACAATTTTATTAACACTATTTTTTTCATTTTTACCGCTATAGTGTAATATAGTTTTAATGTCCTTTGAGTGTATTATTGCACTGTCCTTATGCTGTAATGGTATCTATACTTATTTATCAGCTGAGTAAATATAATATGTATGTAAATTATTCCATCAGAATTTCAAGCTGTCACCGCTAGCAGGCTTTGCCAGAGACATTCTTTGATATTTTCAAATTTACTCGTGTGTTGTAAGGAGGGAGTTTTCTCTTAATAGGTAGGTGGAAAAACGTTTATAGGCGCTATCAATGGATTCCTTGATGGTATGAGATTCTCTCGTAATATACAACTCTCTCTAGCACGAGTATACTCACTAAAAACTCGAGAATGCTGTTAGGTATGACTTCGTGCGTAGAGGTCTTTACTCAAGTCGCACTAACTGTGTAATTCCTTTCTTTTTGCTCTGTCCTTCGGAGCTCTTTTACTATAATAGTAACGTAGATAACAGTTGCACTCCAACACTCACCGTACATTTTCAAATATTTTCTGGTGTCATAGGTTTTCAAAAAAACTTTCATTAAAACGAAGGCAGTGAAAAACACATGTCCTACATCCACTAAAACACCTGGAAATGTGGGTAGTCTGTGTTTCCACTTCCCTTGAATCGGAGCAATCATGTCCCGTTACTATCTAATTTATCTAAAGGTTTTTATCTTTAAACAACAATCAAAACAGTGTAATGTATTGAGATATAATTCGTGGTATAGTTCATTAAAATCGTTTTAGTAGTTTGTAGAGTTCGTCCTCTATTATAAGGTTTCTATTGATAACATTCAGAGCATTGTGAAATGCTACAAGTGTCGGCAAATGTAAGATAGATTGAAGTAACAAGCCTTTTGATCTCTACGGCAGAGCGGAGCACAATACGGAAGAAGATTCAGCGCTAAACTGGATGCGCGGTCGTCTATATAAACGATGTTTCTTAGTGTAGAGATACTGGTTGAGATTGATTCAGAACGAATTATGAATTGTTTATTGTTTTAGAATTACATGTATAAATGTGTTAGTATGAGGGATGAGAGAAGTATTTGGATACATTGAGTAGTAACTTACCCCTTTAGATTTGTTCTTCTTGTTGTAAGGCGAAACATCTCTCGGTCATCACCGCCTAAGAACTAACGAGTATAAAATCTTCCAATACTCAATAACTAGTTGGTTTAGGAACTAATTAGGTTGATTAGTTGGTTGATTAATTAGTTGATTTAGGAACAATATTAGCTGGTTTAGGAACTAATTAGGTTCTGAAATGAACAAGAGTTGGTCAAGAGAGGCTTGATAGGAAAGATGAAAGAGAGGGATCTAACTCGAGATTATATGAAAACGTTGTAGATATTGTTGAGATTACCAAGTCCGTATTCATTAAAGTCCAATTTGCAATCATCCCTTGTAATATGTTTTAAATACATAGGTTACTCCAGTGGGTCAGAAGGTCAGAACAATGAGTAAAAAGTAATGTGAAGTGGATTAGACTTACATAACTCGACTAATCGAATTATTTGTATGAATCTCATTCCAGTAAACAATCGATGTCTTCACTTTTTAATATACTATGTCAAAATATAATTATGTAGTTTGAGGGAAAACTTTGACACATTTTTAACAGTATTGGAGAGTTCACATTTTAAACCAGATATCATTGTTTTCTGTTTAACGTGGATTTATGATGACGAGGTTAATTTTTATATAATAAATGGTTACAATATGTTTAGTAATCAACTATTTACTCTTCAGACTCTGTGTTGTTATCTCTCTCTATACTTTAGACTGAGATTTATATTGGCCTTTTATACATTACATTATCAGCCTGTTGATACTTTCCTTTGTGATATGGAAGATGTATTGCAAGCTAATCTGGGCAAACATTTTATCGTTGTTGGTGATGTAAATATTAATATTTTGAAAAGAGTTGCGACAACAGATAAATATTTAGATTTGATGGCGAGTTTTGTCTTTCAATCCTTGATTAATGAAGTAACCAGGGACATCAGTGGTTCATGTATAGATAATGTGTTTTTGAGACTTTTTCAGCGTAAACAAATTATAAATTTTTGAATCGGATGTTTTAAATTGGGCAATAACCGATCATTTCTTGGTTTCTCTATCACTATTGCTGGTTGATGGTAAACAGGTTATTCAAACGAAACAACTTTGTAAAATTAATTTCGAAGCCTTGGATATAAACTTGATTCTTGTGACTGGAGTATAGTTTACAATTGTAACTGTGTCAATATTGTTTTTGAAACATTTTTGAAAATATTCAATTAAGTAGTTACAGTACTCTAAAGGAATAATTGATAGTAAGGTAAGTTTTGTCAAATTGAAGCCCTGGATCACTAGTAGGTTGTGTGTTCGGGTAAAAAACCGTCATCTTTATAAAAAACTAAAAGCTCAACCTTACAATGATAATCCAAAACGATATTATAAGTCATATGATCGTAGACTAAAAACTGATATTAGATTAACAAAGGAGAAATTGTATTCAAATAGTTTCAAATCTTGTAGCAAATCGATACTTATTTAAGATTATTATCATTAATTCGGCTGGGTAATAGAGGATCGTGGATCTTTTAAAACTTGGTTGGCACAACGGTCACAGCCCAGACCTATCGACTAAAACTAAATACCACTCAGTCAGCCAGCACGTGATGAGGGACTATTACTAATACTCTAAATAATAATTACTAAAATTAGATATAATATAATTAACTTACTTAACAATATTATTGTACACTAGGGATTGACTCTAACCAAAATAGTGGTCCCAATGTAGACACTAGCCTAAAATGGCCGCCATTCTACACTGCACCGGCGATCGCGGAGAGCCAAATATTTGCGCACCATTTAACCCGGGGTCGACTGACCCAACCCAATTTGACTATTAAGCGATTATTTTTTTGGGGGTTTAAACTAGGAACAAAAATGTATATACAATGATGAATCCGCGTTAATTGTGATACTTGCAGCTTTCCAACAGCTCCAGTTTCTTCCGAATGTGGTGCACAACTGACTCATCTTTCGTGCGTGACCCGACTTCTGAGCTCGCAGGGTAGGGGAACCCGCAAAGCATTATCCGCTGCCCCCTGCATTTGAGGCACCGGGCAACTGGTAATGCACCGGATGCGGACACGTGACTGCCACCCCGAGTGCAGGGGGAATTGTGGTGAGCAGATCACCACAATCTTTAACTCGTAATATTAAGAAACAATGACAATTAATTGATGAAATTATCGGTGAACAAAAATCTAATTTTAAAATTAACAAAATAGTCCATAATAATGTTGAAATACGTATTCCAAAAGAAGTAGCATCTTCATTTAATAATTTTTTCTTATGTGTAGCACAAGATCTGAGATCTAATATAAACAATATTAGCATAGATAGTGGTTTTGAGAAATTGTTTCCCACTAATAGTCTATTAAATTCAATCTTTATTTTACCAATAACAAGAGGAGAGATTAAAAATTTTATCATTGGTTTAAAGTCGGGAATCGCACCAGAGTATGATAGTGTAATTACATTAATTATTAAAACAACACCAAACCATTTATTACCTATCTTAAAGTATTTCCAAAGCCATTCTTCCTGATTGCTTAAAAACGGCTCTGGTCATATCGTTATTTAAAAAGGCCACAAAAGCTCTTTGAGTAATTAGAGGCCTATTTCTCTACTATCTGTGTTTTCGAAGATATTAGAAAAACTATTGAAGGTAAGGCTTATGAAATTCTTTTCAACATTTAAATATTGGTGTAGTGTCCAGTTTGATTTTAGTAAAAGTTATCAACACAGCATGCATTAACTTCATTTTTGGAATCTGTCTACAACGGCATGAACGAGAATAATAAATGATCTGCTTTATTTATTGATATAATAAAAGCATTTGACACAGTTGATCATTTGATATTGCTTGATAAGTTGTGGGTATCGGGGATAAGAGGAGTGTCTTATAAATGGTTTAAAAGGCTTATAAATTGGTTCCTTCCGTTCCATCCATAATTTCACTGCTGTTACGATAGATAAAACCCTAGTCACATTTTCATACCATATGATTTTTCTGTGTCTACTTAATTCCACAATTAACTAGTTTTTATGAGTTTCACAAATTATTTATTTTACGTTTAGTCCTGTGTTGGTGTTTACACTTCCTATACTATGCGTAATTAAATTTTTAACTTGATTCAACAATGGGAAGTACGAAAAATCGCCTACTGGAAATGCATCACATGTCAATTTTAACCGCCTATAACTCCAAAACAACAGGATTTATCAAAAAAATCATAAAAAACAAAAAAAAAAGTTGCAGAAAAGTTCAAACACCCTATCCGTCCAAAAACATTAAACCAACTAAAATTCAACGTCAAATTTATGATGTTTATGGGAAAGATGTAATGATTTATTCTCTGGTACTGAAATGGGTGGGACTTTTTCATGCAGGATGAAAATCTGCACATTGAACTAAATGTGTGACGGTTTTTGCTAAAAGATGATTTTCTACAGAAGAAGATTTAACTGTGCGTCCAGTTAAAAATATTAGTGAACAGGCTACACAGCAATCCATCAGTTTCTCTGCCTTTTCTATAATTTTCACATCACTTCTTCTCAAAATTATTTCGTGAAACTGTAGTGTCAAAATTGTTTCCATGAGCCTTGCGAGATGACAACACAACTCATGAGGGTTTCAAGGATTTCAATTATTAGGGGCTGTTGTTATACATGAGAAGGAAAAGTTTTAAATAACAAAAAGAGTAATTTTTAAAAATATAATTAGCGTTTTGATTGTGAAAATATAGAAATCATTGAGTTGTTTTATATGTAAGTTGAATCCCTCATTATTAGTGTTTAAAAAAAATTAAATTTGTTTTATTGGTAAGAGTGGTACAGTGTTTAAGTTTCTGAATGTTTCATGAAAAGTGTGTAAATAATTATTATGTGTAATAATAAAAAAAGAGATCTAACCCAAGACTAGATGAATATAAATGTACATCCAAATTGCAAAAATAACCTAAATTTTGTTTTACTCTCTTGCATTATAATATTATCTGTATACTCCAATAAAAATTAACAATTTGTATTAACAAATGTTTATTTTTGATTTCAGAAATTTGGGAATGAAATCGGACTGTCTTTTTAAAAGGCCTACGACTGTTGGATGAAGTTACAGGTTCTCCTTGTACCAGCGGAGTTAGTTTTGCTTCTCCAATATAGCAGAAGTCAAGATAATGGAAATGTAAGTATTAATTTATATTTTTACATTGTTAGAGAGAGTTTCCATGAATTTTACTTTTTTTTTCTTTTTCTTTTTTTCTTTTTTTTTTTTTTCATTATTAACAATTTGTTATATTTATATTACACCTAAGTAGAAACTTATCAAGTAATTTATTTTTCGCAATATATCTTCCCAATAAACCAGTAGCTCGTGAAAATTCTTCCAGGTTCTGTACTCATCAGACAGATCCACTCGTCATTGACACACTAAGTCACAACGTTTTGTCCTCTTCAGTCTGCCCTGATCCTGACTAGCGCTGAGGAGCGGCAACACTTCTACGATTATATGCGTCGATAGTCTCTTGTTATGCTTTATTGGCGCATGTTTTAATCTCTTCTACAACGGTAGGAATTCCCAAGTCACGATGAATGTTATCGTTCCTTACATACCAAGATGCATTGCAGATGCTGCGCAGAACTTTATTTTGGAAGGTTTGTATCATCTTGATATTTGTTTTCTTGGTACAACCTCACAGTTGTATTCCATATGACCAGACAGATTTAATTACTTGCTTAAATAATAGCAACTTATTATACAAAGAAAGCTGTGAGTGTCTTCCCATCAACCATTACATCTTCTTGAATTTGATGTTTAATTCCTTCTTTTTCTTTTTTACATGTTCTTAACATCTAAGTTTTGCATCCAAGGTCATGCCAAGGTATTTTGCCAAATTTACATATGGGATTCTCTGCGAGTAAATGGTAATTGCGTCTGGGACAACTTTAAGGTTCCTAAAATCAACATATAAATTTTACTGAAACAAACTTTAAAATTTGGGGTGGCTACATTTTTGGGAACGGTGTTGTGTGGAAAATTATTATATATATGAAATAATGTTCCACAACTAATACATGTACTTTTATTCTCGGTTGATAAAGTTAATTTGGCTAATACCCAATGGATCTAATTTCAATACAAAAATCTTAAAAGTATTCCTTCATGGTTAATCTCAACATCTTTGAAGTCCAAGTAAACATCGGAAATATCAATGTTTTTATAGAGTTTTACATTTCAAGAAATAATTTTACTTTTAGCAAATTAAGCTGTAATCAGGATTCTTAATTCTGAAAATAATTTTTCTATTCCATTTCATGACAATTTTAAATTGTCTCAAATATATAATCATTCCAGAATTCAGAACATTCTACTTTATGGTTGTAAGTAACGCGATACAGTCAAATATTTTGTTCTATTTTTGTTTATGAGGTTCTTCGGCAACCAACCTATGTTTTTGTCTAGAGCGAGAAGTAATAGGGCTAGTAGCACCAGTGTTCAGTAGGTCAGTGCGCGCCCAGCTGTGCTTGTGGTAAGGTTATGTTGCTGTTTGTTTGCCTCTAATAATAGCCATTCAAAATAACCGCTGTAACAGAAAACTTTAAGAAGTACAAAGTGCATGCTGTGTTAGGATTTCTGAAGGCAAAAATTTGTCCGCTGCAGGCACACATCGTGAACTGTCAAACAATAACGAGTGAAGATATTTTCATAAGAAGGTTTGTTTGTTTTAGAAGAACAAACATTTAAGATGAGGGAGGAAGTGATAGGTCATTTGTAATTAGTAATGAACTCATTCAGGTAATTGTCTTGAAAAATCAGCCTTTCACAATATGCAAACTTTCTAAGCAATTCCACCGACTGTATTGTTACCAGAAGTTTGATGTTCAGTGGGTGACGAAAATTCTTTCCGAGAATCAAAATAATGGGCTCTGTTTTAAATTTCGTTAGAATTTTGTTGAAATTTTTTTTAAAACTACGATCCAAATAAATAATTGCGTAAACATTTTAAAACTTCTCAAATCTCTGCCAATTTTCAATTTTCTACTCTGAATTCGAAGGAAAATTAATGACCCTTAGTTATGTAAAAAATTATGATGAAATAATTATAATTTTACATAACAAATTCATATGAGCTATTATTTTTATTTAATTTAACAAACATTTTTTAGAAATCATCATCTTTCATAGGATTACTTATAAGTGACTCGATTTTCTGTAACCACAGTTATGTACAGTTTATAAAGTCAAGATGTTTGTTTTTAAGTATTGAAGGTTTTCATGGCTAGAAATTTCAAACTACAATGTCTAACTTTGAAAACCTTCAATACTTAAAAAAACATCGTGACTTTATAAACTGTGCATAACTGTGGTTACAGAAAATCGAGTTACTTATAAGTAAGCTTATGAAAAATGACGATTTCTAATTTTTTAAAATTTTTTTTTATATATATATATATTTATTTATTTATTATAAAAATTTCAAAATTAGATGTAGAATTGAATGAGTTTGATATTTTAATGCATTTGAGAGATATTCTAGTTTGAAATGTATAAAAATGCCCGTTTCAAATGCAATACTTTTTTATTAAATGCTCGTGACTCTGTAACTATTCATCCAAATATCTCGGAACGGTTAAAGATACCATGCCACATTCTTCGCCTATAATCCTTTACTGTTACAAGGAAGTAAAACTTTTGGTCTGTATCTCCCAATCTGGCATGTTAACGAAAAGCCTATGTAAATTATTTGTTTGTTTATTTAGTTAAATGTATGAGTTAATGTACAATAGTTTAATATATTTACCTTGTTTATTTTAAAGTATTTGCAGATTTTCTTATAGTTCTCTATTTTTTTGTTTCAGAAGATTCGATGTGTTACACATAATGCAAACAAGAGTTCAGTGTTGTGTTTGGTTTTATGATAGTGGCGAAACAAAAATTATATGGTTTTTATGTCAATTGTTTAATGTAAGTACAAGTGGTTATGTATACCAATCATTATGCAAGAAAAAAATATTTGTAATATTGTAATCATAAAAATTGTTTAATGAATAAATGTAAAATAAAATAAAAATGCCTTTTAAAATTTATTGAGTTATTCCTAACACATTTCCAGTTTCCTACAGGAAAAAAAGTTGTCTTGCAGGTAGCAGGTAGCAATATTTTGCAGGAAATGTATACTTCCTGTTACTCCTGATACTTCCTGTTTAAATGTAAGAAAGTTCTGTACTCTACCTGTTATCAGGTGAATATGATTTGATAAGAGGTCTATCTGAATTGTAAACTGAATCACAGTTAACATCAACCTCCTTTAAGATTATATTCTCCTGATATTCTGGTAAAACGACAAAACCCTGTTATCAGGTTAATATGATTCGATAGGAGGTCAGTCTGGCCCGGGATATTTGAGGACAAGCGTGGAGGGGGTAACCACATGACTTAAGCCCCACCCCTTGTCCCTATTCGTTCATTCTTGCACCGCCCCTTTCCCCTCCCCCTCCACTCATGCTCCGCCCCTTGCCAATCCCACTTTACTCATGCCCCGCCACTAGCCCCTCCCCAAATATTCATGATATCTCTGATGATTGAATCACAGCTGCATTGACCTCTTTTAACAAAATATTCTCCTGATACCTTGAAAAGTTACAAAAAACCTGTTATCCAGTGAATAGAAGTTGTTAGGAGGTCTATTGGGATTAGAAAACTGAATCGCGGTTAGCATCCACCTCCTTTAACATCATATTCTCCTGATACTCTGCTAAAACGACAAAATCTTGTTATTAGGTGAATATGATTTGATAGGAGGTCTATCTGAAATGATAACAGAATCGCAGTTGACATCTACCTCCTTTACCATTATATTCTCCGAATACTGCGGTAAAACGACAAAATTCTGGTATCAGGTAAATATCATTTGTTAGGAGGTCTATCTGAATTGAAAATGGAATCGAAGTTGACGTCTACCTCCTTTAACATTATATTTTCCTGATATTCTAGTAAAACGACAAAATCCTGTTACCAGGTGAATATGATTTGATAGGAGGTCAGTAGAGACGGGGATATTTGAGACAAGTATGGAGGGTGTGACCACATGACTTAAGCCCCACCCCTTGTCCCTTTCCGTCAACTTTTGCCCCGCCCCTTGTCCCTCCTTTCCCACGCCGTTTGCCTATCCCCCTCCACCTATGCTCCGCCCCTTGCTAATCCCCCTTCACTCATGCCCCGCCACTTGTCCTTCCCCAAATATTCATGGTATCTCTGATGATTGAATCACAGCTGCAATGACCTCTTTTAACAAAATATTCTCCTGATACATTGAAAAGTTACAAAAACCTGGGTATCCAGTGAATAGAAGTTTTTAGGAGGTCTGTGTGAATTGCAAAACTGAATCGCAGTTGACATCCACCTCCTTTACATTATATTCTCTTGATACTTCCTGTTTAAATGTAAGAAAGCTATGTACTCTACCAGATATCAAAACTAAGCAATAACTTTCTAAATAAATTTACTTTTTACAGTAAAGAAAGTATTGGTATCTACTAAAAATAAAACGCAAGCCAATTATTTCAATATAAATATTTATTAATGTAACAAATAATTTGTAAATACATATAAAAATTGTTGTTTTAAAATAACAAAGAAAAATAAAATATATCCAATTATATTATTTTTAAAATTCACTTTTTCACCATTGTTTTAGTCTTTTTTAATACAACACTCAAAAAACACTTGGACTTTTTCTATTGATGTCGTCGATGTTGAATAATGTGCTGCCATAATGAATCTGCAACAAAATTAAAATAGCAATTAAAACTATATAATTAATTGTCAAACATTTTTGCTAAATGTAAACTTCTTTAGGTGCACCAGGTAGAGAATACTATTAGCAGGGGTTAAATGGGAATCAAGCGTCACAAACATTTTAATACATAATTACTAAAACTAATAAATGGTCAAAAATATTGCACAAACTTTCTCATACATAAATACTAAAACTAATAATCTGTCAAAATATTGCACAAACTTTCTCATACATAAATACTGAAAACTAATAATCGATCAAATATATTGCTCAAAGGTTCTCTTACATAAATACTAAAATTAATAATTGGTCAAAGGTATTGCACAAACTCTCTTACACATAAATACTAATACTTATAATTGGTCAAGATATTGCACAAACCTTCTTATATTTGTAAAAATACTTTAACTAATATTCTGTTCAAAAATATTGCAAAAACATCCTCTCACATAAATACTAAAACTAATAATCTGTCAAAATATTCTCAAACTTTCTCATACATAAATACCGAAACTAATAATTGTTCAAAAATATTGCACAAACTTTCTCATACACACATCCATAGTAAAACTAATAATCGGTGTTAAAATATTGCACAAATTTTATTCACAATAGTATAGTTGTTACGAATTCTTATTACCCGTAAAAATTATATTTTTTAATATTGATAATAAGATCAATTTCATAATTATCGGTAAATTAAGACTCTAAGTAGCTCAATTAATAAAGATAATTTTTTTTAATTACCGAATTTCGAACAAATCTCTATGTAATGAAAAGTGATGATTGGAGTTCAAGAAACTGTAATCTGTTTTTTACCCTTAACTCCACGATTTTCTGGAACTAATTAGGATTTCTAAAAAAAAGGAACAGTAAGTACATCTTATTATTTCTTATATGAATAACTTCTTTCACGAACTGTATCTCTGATATGCAGTTCAAAAGATAGAAGGGTAGATTTTATACACTGTAAAACCATTAATTATATAATGATAATTATAATTATAATTAATCAAAAATAGCAGAGCTTGCCGGAAGATCAAAGGGTACTCGGTTTTACCTCCGATCCAGAAGAATTAAAGATTTCTCTTAAAAATAATTTTTCATGGAACTATCTTCTGCAAGATCGATAAAACTATCTTTTAGTTCCAATTCATTTGGTGAGGTTCCCGAAAAAGGAGTTCTGATCCAGTCCACTTTTGAATAATCTTTAGAGAAATACTTCTTAAAGATTTTTTGAAGGCCTTCCAAGTGAACAATGATATCTGTATGTTTGAGTAGAGGTACCAGAAAAAGGAATAAAATTTTCTTACCTGTTTGGTTTTACCTCACAGGGTAGATACATTCTTAAAATGGAATACTAAGAATGCAGACGTAATTATTCAGCACACGCTATATCCCGAGGATAAATTTGGATATCATTTTCAAGAAAAGTTATTGTGGCAACAATAATCTTTAACCTTTTCGGATAAAAGAAAAGTTGAAAAATAAAATTGTATTTCGACATTAGTTTATGGTTGCAAAAAATGTAGGACCTTTTTTGTTATTATCGCAATACTTTCTCTAGATTTCTTTAGTGAAGGTTTTGAAAAACAAAATCAATAATAATTTTTACTTTGTGTGATGGTATGATGAACATAAATAAATGTTGATACATAACTTAGAAGCAAATAGAAACCAATAATAAACAGATTTTGTTTCCTACAAAATACCAATTATTATTCTGACAATGAAGATAGAGATTTTGAGAGTAAGAGTGAGATGAAAAATTAATTAATTATATTATCTAATCCTACAACCATCCCCCTTGATCCTCACTCTCCTTCAAAAAGTTTATTGGCTAAATAAGTTGTTTCAGAAGAAGAATAAAGACGGGGTCGATAATGTACAGCCTATATTAGTGTAGTTTCAAATTCTAACAGTGGTGTATTATTTCTGGGGGGTGTTAAAACCATTTTAACCACCTCCTCTCCTGTGGATGCACCACAGTAAAAAACTCACCCTAAATTGTTTTTTTTAAAGTTTGAAATGAATTCTATTTATTTTCAAGAGTTGTATGTATTTTAATTAACATTATTTTCAACTAAGTAATACTAAGATTACCTACCCCTATGAATAATGGTACTCCTAATTTATTTTGATAATTAATACATAGCTATATTTAGAGCATTATTTTCCTGAAAGGAAATACATTTCATGCCACGTTAAATCTTATCTAAATATAACATCCCTTTGTCAGATCAACATAAACCACAGAGAGAAGAAAGAGTAAATTAATGATACCACAGGAAGGCCTAGGGTTGATTTTTTATTTAGAGTTAGCCTTCCCGTCACATTTTATTTGTATGTTGAGCAAGTGTGTTTGTCACTAATTTTGTTTGCTTTGAAAGAATTCTTATTTTCAAATGAATAATAATCAATAAAACTACTAGTTTACACTGTACACAACATTGTCGAATTTGTTTTTAAAATCCACAAGACATACTAAACACACTTCTTGTATCTGGTACCAAAGTGAATAGTCGTCATGGTTTGTGAACCTGATCAGTCTCATTTACATATATATTACATTTGTTCGCTGCATATTCTCAACCTGTGATTTCATCTTGGCTCTTGACTCGGGGTAGTGTGGTTTTTTTTTTTCATAGTTTAGGCACGTCTTAAGCTTACACAAAATGTACATATTCAAAAAGAAATGAATATTACATCAAAGGTTTACAATTGTTGAACGTTATGAAAATAAATTTTTCTTGTCACAGGAAAAAAATAGTTAAATATTAACGAACCTCTGGTGTAACAGGAAAAGGTATGTATTAAATATAAATTGTAAAAACTGTCTTTTAAATTGAAATAGATACATTACTAAGTATACTCGTTTAAAGAATATTTGTAGTATTTTGTTTTATCGCGACTAAGGATAGTAAATAAAAGTTACTTAAATAAATAAAATTCTAATCCAATATTAAAGGAGTTGAAACGATGTTATTATTGGCAAAATTTTTCCAAATTTAATTTTTTTAAATAGAAAATTTAATGAAATAATTCTGTGTTCATATTTATAAATAAACAAATCTGCAATCACTTATTTTTTTCAAGTGCATTTTATTCTAAGTTATGGTTAGGATTGAATATAATTATATTTGTATTTCAGTGTCTATATACAAGTATACCATTTTATGACACGAAAAACGTCGTGTATAAACCTTGTAATTATTCCAGAGACAAGTCATTATAAAATATATTTAAAGTAGAATCAGATCTGCGAGTCATAACAATTAGAGTCATTCTGGATTAATAGTAATAGTAAGAATATTGTAGCATTGCAATAAGATATGAGATAGTTATTCTTTTTAATAAATGTTAATTGAGTACTGAACCATTCGATTATATTGAAAATAAAGAACCCAGGCAGTTTAAAGAAACCAATCCTAACAAACGGTGAAGTTTTTAATCTCAAAATTACAATTTTTTTTAAATAAATGTCATTTGAAATGATAGTTTTGGTTTTCACTTTAACATTTTATCAGATTAAATTACACTCACTCAATGAAATTCTAAAATATATGAACTTCCAAGCCGAATTTCATACTACCGACTTGGAATTTAAGGAGAGTTTCACGCAGAAAGGGTCTAAAGTAATAAAATTGTAGTGGTCAATTAAAATTTGAAATGAAAACAGGTATTTTAATCAGGGAAATACCACAAAATAAACGTATAAAACTGTTTAATTAAATAATTCATAATTATTTTCTAATTATAAATATTAAAGTTTTATACAAGTTGCATTTTACGTTTAATATTTTTGTTCTTAAATATTTGTAATGAAATAAGTCATCAGTTATGAAAAATATTAATTTTTATTTTATGTGTTGCTTTCTTGTTAGATTTTGCATTGTTATATGTTAGTGGATACATTGAAAAATTAGCTTTTGCAGAGCTGAATTTGAAGTCATACTTTCTCATCAGTTAAGAGGTTTTCTGTAAAAAATAAATAATAATAAAAATAAAAAAAATTATGGATTGATATCTGTCAGGCAGGCGTCTGTTTGAGTCCTTAGATGTAACACTTGAACAAAATTTGATTTAAATCGTTAGAGCCGATTTTGATAAAATCGTAATATTTGTGTTATTTTTATCGCAGATAACCTCAAAGTTTGAGTTGTATATATGTAATAATTTTTTTTAAGGATGAAAATATCTCGAGATTTGGACAACATATGCTTACAAACGAAATTTGATTAAAATTGGTTGACGCGTTTAAACTGTATAGCACTGAACATACGACAAACATCATTAAAAAAACCACTTTTCGGATTCAAAACTGAATTTTTTACCCATCACATAAGACGTCTTACTACGTATATTTGGAAAAATAAAAAAGGACCCCTCAGGGGGGCGGGTGCAGACTAGCTACACTTAATAAGAGGGGGTTTTGCGTCCCTCGCGGTCTCCAGTTAAACACTCAATTAACTCTCACTACTCATAAACTATCATCTACATAGATATACACACAGTCCACCTATATACAGTATCTTACATTCATCTGTACTTGGGTTTTATCGCAGGGGGGTGCAGAATAGCTACACCTAATAAGAGGGGTTTGGTGTCCCTCGCGGTCTCCAGTCAAACTCTCACTACTCATAAACTATCATCTACATAGACATTCACCACACAATCCACCTATATACAGTATCTTACATTCATCTTTTTGCGTGGTCTGAAAATGTTTGATAAAGTTTAAACCAAATTTTGATTCCATTATTGCAGAGCCTCTTTACGCTGTGTAATAATTTGTTCTTTAACTTGTTGTAGGGTCATTTTACAGCTTTGTAACATTTTTTGTTGGTGTTTATTTATTTATTTTTATATAGTTTTTGTTATTGTTTTTAATGTTATTTCTAAGTTGTTAAGGTTTCTTGCAAAAATTTCAAAGGCAATATTGTCCGAAATGCTTTCTCGACTTAAAACACACACAAAAAAAGAGACGGATTCTGATACTTGACTTTTATTTCACCTCGAATCCATCACAAGGAGCTTGATCTAAACCTTACGAGATATGGCCAAATTTATTTTGGTCCATGCGTTTGAACTATAGAGTAAAAGTCCATCCGTCACCAGACAGACAAACAAACATCAAACTTTGCTAGACGGCTATATCAACAAAAAACTTGAAACGAGTTTATACATTTTATTGTGTGTAATATAATATAAATTGTTGTATCTGTACAAATACAGCTTTTTATCAAATTCCTTAAACGTTGTAAAAAATAAATTACAGTTTCAATTCTATAACAGTCAAATATATTTCACTGTTATTTATTATTTGTTATATTGTTATTTGTTATATTTCACTGTTACATATTTAAACCGAGATATAGTTTGATGTTTGATGTGATGTTGATAATATTTCAAGACAGTCATATAATCTAAATAAACAAATTGATTTACAAGTTTTTGAAATATATATTTCTCTCCGACTTGGGAGTTGACTGTATTGAAGTATATTGAATTTGTTCGATACACGTGTAAAAGGAACTGTGAAAAAGGAATATTTGAGATAGGATTAGAATCGCAAATGTGTGTCTTCATCTCTTAGGCGCGGGTGCTATTTTATATTACTGTCTGCAACTCAAGATGCACAATAATATAGTCTAGAATGTTATGTTTGTTTAAAACGCAATAGAAAATTATTTCAAAAATCGCTAAAAGCAGTTTCAATTAAAATTTTGGGTAATCGGTTATAAATATGGGTTTTCGGTTGAATGATGAAATCAAATTTGAAAAATAAATATAATTTAGCTCTGGGTATAAACGCTTTGCTCGAAGGTTTTCTTAACTCAAGATGTACCTGGTAATTTTGATAGGTATTGGAATAATGGTAAAGACAAAATCATCTATCTTTTTAAACTCTATCGTAATGATTGGTCAATCAGAATTAAAGCAAAGAAGTAAGTCAGCCATTAAATTTTATTTTTGTCCTTGTGAGTGGTCATACAATAGCTACGGTATCATTTATTTATTTTTTATTTAAAGGCAAAACACCTCACAATCATCATCGCATTAGAGAAAGAAAGTTAGAAAAGAATATCAAAGATGCCTAGCCCTCGAATACTTTAATAACCTCAGGGAAGAGAAACAAGAGGTGGCCGAGAGAGATCGTATAGGAAAGATGAAAGAGAAGGATCTAACCCAAGACTAGGAGAAAAATGTGAACATACACGTAAGTTGCATCGGGATTGCTTAGCTCGTGCTAGTGACATCTTTAAGCCGACATTATACGCACGTTAGGTTATAAAAAATAACATTTACATTGTTAATAAAAGTAATTTACATTTCATTATTAATGTTTATATTTTTGTGTTGATTTGAAACTGTAGGAAATTTAACACATTGTTTGTTTTTAATGCCATAATATTTAAATGTTATTAAAAGCTATTTGTTGCTATAATATAATTTGGATTCATGGCACGCTTGACAAAGGAATAAGTTGAACAATAGATTAAAAAATCTTTCTAAGTGATTGCATATTATTTATTAATATGTTACTGTAATAATGACGTGAAATATTACAATAAATACGTTACACTTCTTGAAATAGATCACACAAAGTTCTGAAAACCATATTACAAAATTAAAAGTCTTTTATTATTATAAAATTATTAAGCAAGAATGCGATAACTTTATGTAATGGCTTCAATTCGAATTTTTCTTGACTGTTATTTATAGAATTATCTTAATGTGAAAATCTCTCCATGTAAGCATATATGTGTGGTTTATTAAAGGTGGTTATTACAATAAAATTAGAGTATATTCCATTAACAACCAACTAAATATTAACAAGTACACACTCGCCACATTTTTACTTTTACTTTTTTTAAAATTTATTCGCCTACTAGTTATTAGAACAATAAAATTCACAAAGAAGTTTCTAAACTAAAGTTGTGTGAAGAGAATTTTATGTTTTTGTTCTTTATTGATCGGTGTTTTTTGTTTGTTTTTTACTCCCCCCCCCACAAACACATATAATAGAGAATGCTACGTGATAGGTCGTTGAGTTTTTGCGGATGTATTGGTTCATAAGCCAATTGAATCCGAAAAAAACGTTGAGGTCAAATTTGATATTTGAGTTTATTTTAGTTATAAATCATAACTTTTTTATATGTATAAGAAAAAAAAAACAGAATTACAATTTTACCAAAGTCGGCTTTAAGGATTTTGTTAAAATTATTCTCCATTGTAGCCTCTAAGAACACATTAAAAAAAATAAATAAATTAAAAAAATAATCCTGTTCTTGAGTTATCAAAAAATACACAATGCTGTTATTAAATTACTTTTGATCAATTTGAAGTGAAATGTGAAGATTAATGACATAAACCCGTGTGAAAAATGAGAAGCGAAAAATATCACAGTTCAGGAATAGTTGGCAAAAAACCAACAATAACCTTGAACGGTGTAATTCAAAGCAAGAATTTAATCTAATACAATTGATGCTGAAGATGTATCTATGTACAGGCGAAACAAGTTCAGGCCCAACATATTTGAATATTTATTTAAAGACAGCATCTACGTTCCATTTTAACGTTTTGCTTGACCATTACCAAACAGGTATTTTTGGTGACAAATAGTTTAGATTAATTTTTATTTGGTTTGTGCAGTTTTTACTTAAACTAAGTAACTATTTTTCTACGCCGATGCAGATTATATTCACAACATTTTCAAGTTTCTCAGTTAAACAATATTTATTTTAAACGTAGAACATACAGAAACGAACGAACTTCCGAAAAAAACTTTCAAATTCAATTTATTAAACAACATTAATTTTATTAACAAAAACAATAAACAATTTATGTAGGGATCTTTATTTTCTTATATTCGCAAATTTGACTAATACCAAATATAAATTACGACTATTAAATTTTTATGTTATCCTATATAAAATAAGGTTTTCAGGAAAATAAATTGTATTTAGAATTACTAATCTGGACATCATTTAATTCAATTTTAAAATTATAAGCGTGGAGCTCCTACTTGTGTGTGAATAGTTACCCAAAACTATTTACAACATCCGCTATTGACATGTACGGACTTTGTTTTCGGATTCTTGAATGTGAGATCGAAACGTAAATCCACATTTGTAAATCATAATTTCAGTTTGCTAATGTTATACACAGCTGAAATAAAATGGTGAAATTACTCCTATGATAGTTGCGTATTATTGTATCATAAATTAAGTATGACAGTTGTGCATTTCATGGTTTTGGTTGGCGGAGATAACGAAGCTTGAATATCAGAACTGTTATAATTAATATTTAACTATACCATCTAAATATCATTATTTCCATAATAAATATATATTTTCACGTTGACTTTTTAAATAAAAAGTAGTTCACACAAAACCTTGTATTTTTTAATTACCTGTCAAATTTTAAAACCAACAAAAATATTTTTGAATGACTTTTTCTATGAAACAATTTATTGAATAAAACATATTGTATTAAAGACAATTTTTTTTCTTTAATGGGTTACCTGGCTACTTCTCAGATAGCTAAAGTAGTCTCTCCTCCTTCAAAGACAGCCTCCGATTTCTATTGGTGAATGAGGAAGAGTTGCTGGATTATTATTGGTTGAGCGAGAGGTAATGCGCCTAGACGTCCGGACACACAGAGCTTGGCGCGTCAGTATCTCGTCGGCCGGCGTGTGTCAAGCGTCGTTTATAACGTCTTTCTACGAGTGAACCCAAAATACGTATTCCCGTCTCTTTAATAAAGTGAAGTTTTCATTATAATTAATAATATTTTATAGAGAATAATTTTATTTGAAATTTGGTTTCTTTAAAGTTAGTTTTTTATGACTGTATTATTCTCGACTATTATGAAGTATTGTTGTGATATGTGAATTCAAAAGGTAATCTTCTGACAGGTCTTATGATGAATTGCCAGTGCATTCTGTTCCTGTTGGCGTTGCAGTTGGCTTATTTTGTGACTGCGAATACATCTTCAGCTGCAGGTAGATTTTATATATTTGGAAATATATTCAAACTTATTTAGTTTAAGTTTATAATAAATATTTATATTGTGAGCAGCTGTAGTTATAGTTAGTCCCGTTATATCGAATAGTAATTAATTACTTTATAAAGTATTTAATTCCTATTTATAATAGTCAACAATGGCCAACTTTTAAAAGATAATTAGACCAATTAAGATATAACACTTTTAATATAATTTACGAAATTTGAAACCTACTGTGAATACATATATAACCTTTCATGTAATATAAATTCAATAACTAAATTTGTAGGTTACTCGGTTATAAAAGTATATTTATACAAATTTTGTACACTTTTTTGTAATGGGGTTTTCTCTGAAAACGTTTGTGAAAATATGAAATAACGAAGTATTTTACAATTTATTTATATTTTTCTGTACAAATTAGTTAAATAAAACGTTATGCAGGTGTCGAAAATAAATTGAGAATGTCATTAAAATAATACACGATAGCTTAAAATGTTACACATTTCAAAAATACGTTTGGAATTTATGTATTGTGTCATTACAAGCTGTGAAATAAAACGATTGGAAAAAGGAACTGAACTATGAGGCTAAAATTAATTAATCGTCGAAAGAACAGTTTAATATCAAAAGATAAAGGATCGTTTTTATATAATCTATGAATTAAGAAAGCTCTAATAATTAATTGTTGTGTAAAATATGTAATGTTATGTATAAGTTTGAACGTGACGTTTTTTTAATTACCATTATTTAATGGAATATGTTTCTTTCTAATTAAATAAATTTAAAAAATGCACAATAATTGTCTATTAACATTTTATAGTGTTGCTTGAACAATTCAAATGCATGAAATAATACAAAAATTAGATAATATTTACTTCTTAATAATATGTATTAACTTTTTTAACATTAATAAACCATTGTAGGACGTTAAATCAATGTTTTTGAAAATCTGCAAAAATATTACCATAGACATTACATATAAATAACTTTTAACAGAATGAGGAAAACACAATAGAAAATTTAACTACATATAACCGTTTCGATTTATAATTTTTACGAATTCTTCAGACAACAGTCAATTTACAATGTTAAAATCATTATAACTTTCAACAATTAAATGAAAAACGTGTACATGAATAAAGTTAAGTTACTTTATTGTCTGTTCGCTAAATTTAAAACAAAACTAGAATACCTTATTAACACAATGAGGTATTCTCATATTTAAATTAGTTTTAATTGGTAACCCAAAATAGATTTTCTACTTCAAATCTAATCTATTAATTAATTAACAATTTTTAATGTCGAACCTAGTACTGACCGTAAACAAAATTTCAAATAAAAAAATAGGTTTCAAATTTATTTGTATTGTTTTAAAATATATAAATTATTAATGGTTTGTAATATATGTTTGATAAAATATTGTAGTCAGTCACTCAGACACTTTCACAGAAATTGGAATGACGTAAATTACGTTTTTTGTTTCGTAATTCGTGTTGCGCATAGTTGGAAAATTTTAATGAGTTTACCTGACGAATTTATTAGATGACCAACGTTATGAACATGTTGCAGAATGTGGTTTAACAAAACTTTGGTTTTGAAGAATTATAATAATAATTTTGTAATTTAAACGCAAATAGAATATATTTTAAATAATTTTTTGTTAATAAGATTCTAAATATTTTCGGAATTGGATTTTTATATCGTTTAGAAAATCGAAAATATGCGTACTTTACATTATAAAAATAATTAGGTATTTAACATAAAAGATATATTAAATGATTTTTAATCCCTTGAGATTTTTAATAAACGTAAATTACAAAGTTAAACAAGAAACATTTATTGAAATTGCGCTACACTTTGCAATCTAAACTAACGTTTCCAGTAAGAAAAGTTTAATGTCAATTTTACAACTATATAATAAAAACAACTTTTATTCAATAGTTGTTCTAGTCGATCATATTTGGTATTCATTTCGTCCCCCCCGCCCAGTATCTCATGATCACCTTTAATAGCTAAATTAAAATATGGAAATTATCTAAGCGTACAAACAAATAATTTTATAAGGGAAACGCATCAACACGATTTTACACAGTTTAGATTCAAAATTCTGTAAAAAATCCACATATAAACGTGTACTCAAAGAGTTTGAATAAAGTAAAAGTTTTATATATGTGTCACTGTAAGTAAAGTTTTATTTGCTTATTTAATTGAACATAATTTCACTTTATCCCTATAACATCCAAAATTGGTGAATTATTTGAAACTAATTTTTGCTAAAATAGCGGTAGAGAAGAACATAATGGTTTAGTTCTTTTAAGTTTTTTAGTTGATAAACTTAATTGTATTATGTACCGTATTTGTATAAAAAAATAAAAGTAAAAACATTTTATTTATCGTTGAGTAGTATAAAAGAAACAAAAACGTTGTTACATTTTTTAAATAAAAATAAGAAGCCTTTTGTTATTTATAAAGGATATAACTTAAATACAGTATGTATTCGCATAAAAAGGAAGAGTAAAAAAGGGGGGAAAAATTAAACAATTTTTCTTTCTTTTTAATACAAATAAATACAGAAGCCTTTTTTTATTTATAAATAATATAACCTAAATCATTATGTACTTGTATAAAAAAGAAAAGTACACAACCTTTATATTTCGGGCAAAAGTATATTTAAAAATTGTTATGTCTTTTTATACAAATAAATATAGTACACTTTTTTTTTATAAAGGATATAACTTAAAAATACGTAATGTGACGTATTAGTATAAAAAAAAAAGAAATAAACAATTTATATTTCCGATAAAAGTATAAAAGAAAGAATATTAATTTTGTTTTGTTTTATATACAAATACATATGGAAGCCTTTTGTTATTTATAAAGGTATAACTTATTTCATAACTATGAACTAAACAAATATATACATTTATTTGATTTTGGTTTAGCTTCAGAATAAGTAGAAATTAGATCACCTATTTTCTTCAGATATTCGAATTAGTTATTTATAGTATTAAAAAGTGTTTATGGGCTTTTATAAGTACTGGGCGGTACTTGGGTAAACTATTTGGTCCTTATATACGTACAAAAATTACTATGTGGGCCATCTTTGGTTCATTTAAAACGGAAACTACCGAAAGAATTTCAATAGAAATCGTGACATAAGTGTATATTGTCAATAGAAAAAACAATATAAAAAATGTGAAAAAACCTTTACTGTTTCAAATATACATTAATTCAAATTATTATTTTGCAAACGACGAATTTAATATACCCGAACGAAGAAAATAGCTTAAATACACTAAATATTTCAAAATATATTAATTTAATTTTAATTCTTTTATTATTACTTGTCTTTTAAAATTATTTACTGATTATTTCGTTTACAATGATTTTTAAAAATTATAAACAATTTGAACTATAGAAATATTGGAAAATTTTCATTTTTAAATAAGTTTATTACTTTATAATTTTAATATCAAAATTACACATCAAAATTAAGGTTTAAAATAAAACAATTAAAGATATAAATATGCTGAGAAATGATGGAAATCACTACGAAATCTAATATCTTTTTCATGTAAAACTCTCTCTCTCTCTCTCTCTCTCTCTCTCTCTCTCTCTCTCTCTCTCTCTCTCTCTCTCTCTCTCTCTCTCTCTCTCTCTCTCTCTCTCTCTCTCTCTCTCTCTCTCTCTCTCTCTCTCTCTCTCTCTCTCTCTCTCTCTCTCTCTCTCTCTCTCTCTCTCTCTCTCTCTCTCTCTCTCTCTCTCTCTCTCTCTCTCTCTCTCTCTCTCTCTCTCTCTCTCCTCTCTCTCTCGCTCTCTCTCTCTCTCTCTCTCTCTCTCTCTCTTCTCTCTCTCTCTCTCTCTCTCTTCTCTCTCTCTCTCTCTCTCTCTCTCACTCTCTCTCTCTCTCATCTCTC